>JAPTHN010000024.1:7135000-7735000 GCA_026936325.1 Platynereis dumerilii
GCGAAATGGCTAAAAAAAAAGGGGGGGGGAAAAAGCAATTTCATCCCATTTCAACTGCTTAGCTGAGGCTAACCAAAATGGCTAGGCCAATAAAGTTGGGTCCATTTCAATTCCCTCTTTGTTCAGCTGTTCACAGCTGTGGAGTTTGTGCTGGCCCAAAAATGCGGTCTCCCCAGTCCGGCCCCTTCAATTTCGGGCCAAATTGAAAAAAGGTGAAAAAAAGTAATTTCACCCCATTTCAACAGCTTATAGCTGAGGCTTAACAAAATGGCTAGGCCACTACAATTGGGCCAATTTGAATTGCCTATTTGTTCGGCTGTTAACTGCTGTAGAGTTTGTGCTGGTCTATTTCACTTTTCAAAATTTCCAAAGTTGTTTTTGACAACCCCTTTCAAAGAATTAATCAAAGTTACAACCATGCACCTTTTTTTGTTTCTTTAATTACTTCTATGGATTGGTGATGTTTGCCCTGAAAATCTGTGACGTCACCTAAAAAGCCTCTAGCTTCAATCCTATCAACAATAAAATGCACCAAAAATGTAAGTTTAGATATAACCCTGGGGGGGGGGCCTCTCACCTAACCCGGGCTTCTTGCCCCGACCTACTCTATACAATACAATACAATACAATCTATCTATCTATCTCTATATATATAGCTATTTATCTATCCTTTTTAGTGCAATCCCTGCAAAGTGACGAGCACTGCATTTGTTTTCTGCAGTCTATATACGTGACGGACATTGCATTTCTTCTATCTGTCTATCTATCTATCTATCTATCTATCTATCTATCTATCTATCTATCTATCTATCTATCTATCTATCTATCTATCTATGTAGCTATCTATCTATCTATCTATCTATCTATCTATCTGTCTTTCTATCTATCTATCTATCTGTCTATCTATCTATCTATCTATATATCTAGCTATCTATCTAGCTATTTATCTATCTATCTTATTGCAATCCCTGAAAAGTAACGAGCATTGCAGTCTGTATACTTGACAGGCATTGCATTTCATCTAGCTATATATCTATCTATCTATCTGTCTTATCTATCTTAGTGCAATCCCTACAAAGTGACGAGCATTGCTTTTGTTTTCTGCAGTCTATATACGTGACGAGCATTGCATTTCTTCTATCTATCTATCTATCTATCTGTCTATCTATCTATCTATCTATCTATCTATCTATCTATCTGTCTATCTAGCTATCTATCTATCTATCTATCTAGCAATTTATCTATCCAGCTATCTATCTATCCATCTAAGTGCAATCCCTGCAAAGTGACGAGCATTGCTTTTGTTTTCTGCAGTCTAGTCATGTGACGCGCATTGCATTTGTTCTAGATATCTACCTCTCTATCTATCTATCTATTTATCTATCTTATCTATACCTATCTATCTATCTTATTGCAATCCCTTCAAAGTGACAAGCATTGCTTTTGTTTTCTGCAGTCTTTATAAGTGACAGACATTGCATTTCTTCTGGCTATCTAGCCATCTATATATCTATCTTTCTAAGTGCAATCCCTGCAAAGTGACGAGCATTGCTTTTGTTTTATGCCTATATGCGAATTATTACCTGCCTTTTTGTTCTAAACATGTTAACACAAACAGAACATCCATATGTCCTTTCTCCCCTGTGCGTTCTCATTGCGTGTATTGAGATTTCCACTTCTGCATGGCTTTGCTGTGTTCTGATGCCAATTATTACCTGCCTTTTTTTTCTAAACATTTTGAAACAAACAGAACATTCATACGTCCTTTCTCCCCTGTGCGTTCTCATTGTGTGTATTGAGATTTCCACTTCTGCATAGCCTTTCTGTGTTCTGATGCCAATTATTACCTGCCTTTTTGTTCTAAACATGTTAACACAAACAGAACATCCATATGTCCTTTCTCCCCTGTGCGTTCTCATTGTGTGTATTGAGATTTCCACTTCTGCATGGCTTTTCTGTGTTCTGATGCCAATTATTACCTGCCTTTTTGTTCTAAACATGTTAACACAAACAGAACATCCATATGTCCTTTCTCCCATGTGCGTTCTCATTGTGTATATTGAGATTTCCACTTCTGCATAGCTTTTCTGTGTTCTGATGAAAATTATTACCTGCCTTGCTAATTATTATTACTTGCTTTCTTCGCGTTAATGTTCTGTCATCTATATATCTATCTTTCTAAGTGCAATCCCTGCAAAGTGACGAGCATTGCTTTTGTTTTCTGCCTATATGCGAATTATTTCCCGCCTTTTTGTTCTGACCATGTTAACAAAAACAGAACATCCAAATGTCCTTTCTCCCCTGTGTGTTCTCATTGTGTGTATTGATATTTCCACATCTACTTAGCCTTTATGTGTTCTGATGCCACTTATTACCTGCCTTTTTGTTCTAAATAAACAAAAACAGAACATCCAAATGTCCTTTCTCCCCTGTGTGTTCTCATTGTGTGTATTGAGATTTCCACATCTGCATGGCTTTTCTGTGTTCTGATGCCAATTATTACCTGCCTTGCTAATTATTATTACTTGCTTTCTTCGCGTTGATGTTCTGTTTGTGGCTAAATATTTAGACGAAGAAAGCAAGTTATAATTAGCATCAGAACACAGAAAAGCCATAGAAGTTGTGTTTTGCAGTATAAGGTTAAGCCATAGGGGAAATCTCAATACACACAATGAGAACGAACAAGGGAGAAAGGATGTAACGATGTTCTGTTTGTGTTAAAATGCTTAGAAAAAAAAGGCAGGTAATAATTGGCATCAGAACACTGACAGGCCATGCAGAAGTGGAAATCTCAATGCACACAATGAGAACACACAGGGAAGAAAGGACATATGAATGTTTTGTTTGTTTTAAAATGCTTAGAATGCTTAGAAAAAAAAGGCAGGTAATAATTGGCATCAGAACACTGACAGGCCATGCAAAAGTGGAAATCTCAATGCACACAGGATGTTCCTTTTGTGTTAAATATTTAGAACAAAACGCAGGCAATAATTGGCATCAGAACACTTCACCCCATCCAGCCCACATGAAGTTTGGTCCCAATCGAAAAAATGCAAAAGATCGCAATTTCCTCCTATTTCAACTGCCAAAGTGGCTTAGATAGACAGATAGATAGAAGAAATGCAATGCTCCGCACGTATATAAACTGCAGAAAACCAAAGTAAAATGCTTGTCATTTTGCAGGGATTGCACTTTGATGGATAGATAGATAGATAGATAGATAGCTAGACAGACAGACAGATAGACAGACGGATATATAGATAGACTATAGAAGAAATGCAATGCTTGTCACGTATATAGACTGCAGAAAACAAAAGCAATGCTCATCACTTTACAGGGATTGCACTTACATGGATAGATAGATAACTAGATAGATAACTAGATAGATAACCAGATAGATAGCTAGATAGCTAGATAGCTAGATAGATAGATAGAGAGATGGATAGATAGATAGATAGATAGAAGAAATGCAATGCTCGTCACTTATATGGACTGCAGAAAACAAAAGCTATGCTCGTCACTTTGCAGGGATTGCACCTAGATAGAGAGATAGATAGATAGATAGCTAGATAGACAGCTAGACAGATAAATAGATAGAAAGACAGATAGATAGATAGATAGATAGATAGATAGATAGATAGATAGATAGATAGATAGATAGAAGAAATGCAATGCTCCTCACTTATATGGACTGCAGAAAACAAAAGCAATGATAGTCACTTTGCAGGGATTGCAAAATAGCTAAATAGATAGATAGATAGATAGATAGATAGAAGATATTCAATGCTTGTCGTATATATGGACAGCAGAAAACAAAAGCAATGCTCTTCAATTTGCAGGGATTGCACTTAGTCGGATAGATAGATAGCTAGATAGATAGCTAGATAGATAAGTATATAGATAGCTAGATATATAGCTTGATAGATAGCTAGACAGATAGCTGGATAGACAGCTAGATAGATAGATAGATAGCTGGGTAGATAGATAGATAGCTAGATAGATAGCCAGATAGATAGATAGATAGCTGGAAGAAATGCAATGCTGGTCACATATATAGACAGCAGAAAACAAAAACAATGCTCGTCAATTTGCAGGGATTGCACTTAGATAGATAGATAGATAGATAGAAAGTAAAATAGTAGATAGATAGCTAGATAGCTAGTTCAAAGAAATGCAATGCCTGTCACATATATATAGACTGCAGGAAAGAAAAGCAATGCTGGTCACTTTGCAGGGATTGCAAAAAGATAGACAGATAGATAGCTAGATAGATGGATAGATAAATAGATAGATAGATTGACAGATAGATAGATAGATAGCTAGATAGATAGATAGATAGATAGATAGAAGAAATGCTCTTACATATATTTAGACTGCAGACGACAAAACAATGATCGTCACTTTGCAGGGACTGCACTTAGAAAGATAGATCAATAGCTGTATAGATAGGTAGATAGATAACTAGATAGATAGCTAGATAGATATATAGATGGCTAGATATATATATAGATAGCTAGAAGAAATGCAATGCTTGTCATGTATATGGACTGCAGAATACAAAAGCAATGCTCATCACTGTGTAGGGATTGCACTAAGATAGCTAGGTAGATAGATAGATAGATAGATAGATAGATAGATAGATAGATAGATAGATAGATAGATAGATAGATAGATAGATAGATGGAAAGATAGATGGATAGATAGATAGATAGATAGATAGATAGATAGATAGATAGATAGATAGATAGATAGATCGATAGAAGAAATGCAATACCCGTCACGTATATAGACTGCAGAAAACAAAAGCAATGTTCATCACTTTGCAGGGATTGCACTAAGATGGATAGATAGATAGCTAGATAGATAGCCAGATAGATAGATATTTAGATAGATAGATGGTAGATAGATAGATATATAGATAGATTGAAGAAATACAATGCTCGTCAGGTACATAGACTGCAGAAAACAAAAGCAATGTTTGTCAATTTGCAGGGATTGCACTTTGATGGATAGATAGATAGCTAGATAGATAGCTAGATAGATAGCTGGATAGATAGATAGATAGATAGATAGATAGCTAGAAGAAATGCAATGTTCGTCACGTATATGTACTGCAGAAAAGAAAAGCAATGCCCGTCACTTTGTAGGGATTGCACTTACATTGATAGATAGACTTGTAATTAGATAGATACATAGATAGCTAAAAAGTTAGATAGATAGATAGATAGATAGATAGATAGATAGATAGATAGATAGATAGATAGATAGATAGATAGATAGATAGATAGATAGATAGATTGAAGAAATGCAATGCTCGTCAGGTACATAGACTGCAGAAAACAAAAGCAATGTTTGTCAATTTGCAGGGATTGCACTTTGATGGATAGATAGATAGCTAGATAGCTAGATAGCTAGATAGATGGATAGATAGATAGATAGACAGATAGATAGATAGATGGATAGATAGATAGATAGATAGATAGATAGATAGATAGATAGATAGATAGATAGATAGATAGATAGATAGAAGAAATGCAATGCTCGTCACGTTTCTGGACAGCAGGAAACAAAAGCAATGCTCATCACTTTGTAGGGATTGCAGAGACATTGGTAGATAGATAAATAGATAGGTAGATAGATACATGTAGCAGGAAGGGATGCAATGCTGGTCACATATATAGACAGCAGAACACAAAATCAATGCTCGTCACTTTGCAGGGATTGCACTTAGATAGATAGACAGATAGCTAGATAGATAGCTAGATAGATAGCTAGATAGCTAAGCGAAATGCAATTTCTGTCACATATATTATAGAATGCAGAAAACAAAAGCAATGCTCATCACTTTGCAGGGATTGCAATAAGATAGATAGATAAATAGATAGATAGCTAGATAGATAGATAGATAGATGGATAGTTAGATAGTTAGATAGTTAGATAGATAGATAGATAGATAGATAGGCCTAGATAGAAAATAAATTTACCCAACTTATTTGGCCTACCTATTTTGCTTACCCTCTCTTTGCCCTGTCAGCATCCATCGGCGGTCCAACATCGGCCCAGCGTCAATCCGATGTCAGCAGCGACGGACCAGCTTCGGGCCAACGTTGGACCGCCGAGGCATGCTGATAGGGTGGCAGTTGAAATGTGATGAAATTACATTTTTTCGCTCTTTTTCGATCTGTACCAGATTTTAAGAGGGCTGGATTGGGTCACGGATTTTTGGGCCAGCACAAACTCTACAGCATTGAAAAGTACAATAAAAAAGCAATTCAAATTGGCCCAACTCACCCTGTAAAAAGCTGATGAAATGCGGCAAATGTAGAATTTTTAGACATTTTCGCACAGGGACCAAATTTTGTGCAAATGTGTGATTTTTTGTCATTTTTCGCACAGGGACCAAACTTTGTGCAGCTACAGGGGCTTGACAATAATTTTGCGCCACAGAAAACTATACACCATTTAATTCTATATGAAGTTACCATTTCATTCATACCAGACACTAGTGGCATAGCCACTTTCTTCACCCTCCAAATAGCTTCATAAATGTCAAAAATGTGGAATTTTTTCCCATTTTCGCATAGGGACCAAACATTGTGCAGCTAGGGGGGTTCACAATAATTTTGCGCCACAGAAAAATATACACCATTGAATTCTATATGAAGTTGCCATTTCATTCATACCAGACACCAGTGGCCTAGCCATTTGGTCACCCTTTAAAAAGCTGATGAAAACCAGAAAATGTGTAATTTTACGCAATTTTCGCAAAGGGGCCAAATTTCGTGCCGCTAATAAAGCACATTCACGAGTGTTAGTTATAACATGTACACGACCCATCATGCTCGTTTTTTCAGGTCCACAAATTCGTACATGCTCGTTTTTACACCTCCACGAATTCGTCTACATGCCAAATAATGAAAAATATATACATGTCATTTTATGTAGCTATGGGGGGTTCACAATAATTTTGCGCCGCAGAAAACTATACACCATTGAATTCTATATGAAGTTATTATTTTATTCATTCCAGACACTAGTGGCCTAGCCATTTTGTTCACCCTGTAAAAAGCTGATCAAAGCAGAAAAAAGTCGAATTTTTTGCGATTTTTGTGCACCGACCAAACATTGTGCAGCTAGTTGGGTTCACAATAATTTTGCGCCGCAGAAAACTATACACCATTGAATTTTTTATGAAGTTACCATTTTATTCATACCAGACAATAGTGGCCTAGCCATTTTGTTCACCCTATAAAAAGCTGATGAAAGCTGGAAAATGTCGAATTTTTTGCGATTTTTATGCACCGACCAAACATTGTGCAGCTAGGGGGGTTCACAATAATATTGCGCCGCAGAAAACTATACACCATTGAATTCTATATGAAGTTACCATTTTATTCATACCAGACATTAGTGGCCTAGCCATTTTGTTCACCCTGTAAAAAGCTGATCAAAGCTGGGAAATGTCGAATTTTTTGAGATTTTTATGCACCGACCAAACATTGTGCAGCAAGGGGGGTTCACAATAATTTTGCGCCGCAGAAAACTATACACCATTGAATTCTATATGAAGTTACCATTTTATTCATACCAGACACTTGTGGCCTAGCCATTTTGTTCACCCTGAAAAAAGCTGATGAATTCTCAAAAATGTGTAATTTTTAGCCATTTTCGCAAAGGGGCCAAACTTCGTGCAGCTGTGGGGGGTTCACAATAATTTTGCGCCGCAGAAAACTATACACCATTGAATTTTATATGAAGTTACCATTTTATTCATACCAGACACTAGTGGCCTAGCCATTTTGTTCACCCTTTAAAAAGCTGATGAAAGCCAGAAAATGTGTAATTTTTAGCCATTTTCGCAAAGCGGCCAAACTTCATGCAGCTGTGGGGGGTTCACAATAATTTTGCGCCGCAGAAAACTATACACCATTGAATTCTATATGAAGTTACCATTTTATTCATACCAGACACTTGTGGCCTAGCCATTTTGTTCACCCTGTAAAAAGCTGATGAATTCTCAAAAATGTGTAATTTTTAGCCATTTTCGCAAAGAGGCCAAACTTCGTGCAGCTGTGGGGGGTTCACAATAATTTTGCGCCGCAGAAAACTATACACCATTGAATTCTATATGAAGTTACCATTTTATTCATACCAGACACTAGTGGCCTAGCCATTTTGTTCACCCTGTAAAAAGCTGATGAATTCTCAAAAATGTGTAATTTTTAGCCATTTTCGCTAATGGGCCACACTTCGTGCAGCTGTGGGGGGTTCACAATAATTTTGCGCCGCAGAAAACTATACACCATTGAAATCTATATGAAGTTACCATTTTATTCATACCAGACACTAGTAGCCTAGCCATTTTGTTCACCCTGTAAAAAGCTGATGAATTCTCAAAAATGTGTAATTTTTAGCCATTTTCGCTAATGGGCCAAACTTCGTGCAGCTGTGGGGGGTTCACAATAATTTTGCGCCGCACAAAACTATACACCATTGAATTCTATATGAAGTTACCATTTTATTCATACCAGACACTAGTAGCCTAGCCATTTTGTTCACCCTTTAAAAAGCTGATGAAAGCTGGAAAATGTGTAATTTTTAGCCATTTTCGCAAAGGGGCCAAACTTCGTGCAGCTGTGGGGGGTTCACAATAATTTTGCGCCGCAGAAAACTATACACCATTGAATTCTATATGAAGCTACCATTTTATTCATACCAGACACTAGTGGCCTAGCCATTTTGTTCACCCTGTAAAAAGCTGATGAATTCTCAAAAATGTGTAATTTTTAGCCGTCTTCGCTAATGGGCCAAACTTCGTGCAGCTGTTGGGGGTTCACAATAATTTTGCGCCGCAGATTACTATACACCATTGAATTGTATATGAAGCTACCATTTTATTCATACCAGACACTAGTGGCCTAGCCATTTTGTTCACCTTGTAAAAAGCTGATAAATTCTCAAAAATGTGTAATTTTTAGCCATTTTCGCAAAGGGGCCAAACTTCATGCAGCTGTGGGGGGTTCACAATAATTTTGCGCCGCAGAAAACTATACACCATTGAATTCTATATGAAGCTACCATTTTATTCATACCAGACACTAGTGGCCTAGCCATTTTGTTCACCCTGTAAAAAGCTGATGAATTCTCAAAAATGTGTAATTTTTAGCCATTTTCGCAAAGGGGCCAAACTTCATGCAGCTGTGGGGGGTTCACAATAATTTTGCGCCGCAGAAAACTATACACCATTGAATTCTATATGAAGTTACCATTTTATTCATACCAGACACTAGTGGCCTAGCCATTTTGTTCACCCTGTAAAAAGCTGATGAATTCTCAAAAATGTGTAATTTTTAGCCATTTTCGCTAATGGGCCAAACTTCGTGCAGCTGTGGGGGGTTCACAATAAGTTTGCGCCGCAGAAAACTATACACCATTGAATTCTATATGAAGTTACCATTTTATTCATACCAGACACTAGTGGCCTAGCCATTTTGTTCACCTTGTAAAAAGCTGATGAAAGCCAGAAAATGTGTAATTTTTAGTCATTTTCGTGAAGGGGCCAAACTTCATACAGCTGTGGCGGGTTCACAATAATTTTGCGCCGCAGAAAACTATACACCATTGAATTCTATATAAAGCTACCATTTTATTCATACCAGACACTAGTGGCCTAGCCATTTTGTTCACCCTGTAAAAAGCTGATGAATTCTCAAAAATGTGTAATTTTTAGCCATTTTCACAAAGGGGCCAAACTTCGTGCAGCTGTGGGGGGTTCACAATAATTTTGCGCCGCAGAAAACTATACACCATTGAATTCTATATGAAGTTACCATTTTATTCATACCAGACACTAGTGGCCTAGCCATTTTGTTCACCTTGTAAAAAGCTGATGAAAGCCAGAAAATGTGTAATTTTTAGTCATTTTCGCCAAGGGGCCAAATTTAGTGCAGCTGTGGGGGGTTTACAATAATTTTGCGCCGCAGAAAACTATACACCATTGAATTCTATATAAAGCTACCATTTTATTCATACCAGACACTAGTGGCCTAGCCATTTTGTTCACCCTGTAAAAAGCTGATGAATTCTCAAAAATGTGTAATTTTTAGCCATTTTCGCAAAGGGGCCAAACTTCATGCAGCTGTGGGGGGTTCACAATAATTTTGCGCCGCAGAAAACTATACACCATTGAATTCTATATGAAGTTACCATTTTATTCATACCAGACACTAGTGGCCTAGCCATTTTGTTCACCTTGTAAAAAGCTGATGAAAGCCAGAAAATGTGTAATTTTTAGCCATTTTCGCCAAGGGGCCAAACTTCGTGCAGCTGTGGGGGGTTCACAATAATTTTGCGCCGCAGAAAACTATACACCATTGAATTCTATATGAAGTTACCATTTTATTCATACCAGACACTAGTGGCCTAGCCATTTTGTTCACCCTGTAAAAAGCTGATGAATTCTCAAAAATGTGTAATTTTTAGCCATTTTCGCAAAGGGGCCACACTTCGTGCAGCTGTGGGGGGTTCACAATAATTTTGCGCCGCAGAAAACTATACACCATTGAAATCTATATGAAGTTACCATTTTATTCAGACCAGACACTAGTGGCCCAGCCATTTTGTTCACCCTGTAAAAAGCTGATGAATTCTCAAAAATGTGTAATTTTTAGCCATTTTCGCTTAGGGGCCAAACTTCGTGCAGCTGTGGGGGGTTCACAATAATTTTGCGCCGCAGAAAACTATACACCATTGAATTCTATATGAAGTTACCATTTTATTCATACCAGACACTAGTGGCCTAGCCATTTTGTTCACCCTTTAAAAAGCTGATGAAAGCTGGAAAATGTCGAATTTTTTGCGATTTTTGTGCACCGACCAAACATTGTGCAGCTAGGGGGGTTCACAATAATTTTGCGCCGCAGAAAACTATACACCATTGAATTCTATATGAAGTTAACATTTTATTGATACCAGACACTAGTGGCCTAGCCATTTTGTTCACCTTGTAAAAAGCTGATGAAAGCCAGAAAATGTGTAATTTTTTGTCAATTTCGCCAAGGGGCCACACTTCGTGCAGCTGTGGGGGGTTCACAATAATTTTGCGCCGCAGAAAACTATACACCATTGAATTCTATATAAAGCTACCATTTTATTCATACCAGACACTAGTGGCCTAGCCATTTTGTTCACCCTTTAAAAAGCTGATGAAAGCTGGAAAATGTCGAATTTTTAGCCATTTTCGCATAGGGGCCAAATTTCGTGCAGCTGTGGGGGGTTCACAATAATTTTGCGCCGCAGAAAACTATACACCATTGAATTCTATATGAAGATACCATTTTATTCATACCAGACACTAGTGGCCTAGCCATTTTGTTCACCCTGTAAAAAGCTGATGAATTCTCAAAAATGTGTAATTTTTAGCCATTTTCGCTAATGGGCCACACTTCGTGCAGCTGTGGGGGGTTCACAATAATTTTGCGCCGCAGAAAACTATACACCATTGAAATCTATATGAAGTTACCATTTTATTCATACCAGACACTAGTGGCCTAGCCATTTTGTTCACCCTGTAAAAAGCTGATGAATTCTCAAAAATGTGTAATTTTTAGCCATTTTTGCTAATGGGCCAAACTTCGTGCAGCTGTGGGGGGTTCACAATAATTTTGCGCCGCAGAAAACTATACACCATTGAATTCTATATGAAGTTACCATTTTATTCATACCAGACACTAGTAGCCTAGCCATTTTGTTCACCCTTTAAAAAGCTGATGAAAGCTGGAAAATGTGTAATTTTTAGCCATTTTCGCAAAGGGGCCAAACTTCGTGCAGCTGTGGGGGGTTCACAATAATTTTGCGCCGCAGAAAACTATACACCATTGAATTCTATATGAAGCTACCATTTTATTCATACCAGACACTAGTGGCCTAGCCATTTTGTTCACCCTGTAAAAAGCTGATGAATTCTCAAAAATGTGTAATTTTTAGCCATTTTCGCAAAGGGGCCAAACTTCGTGCAGCTGTGGGGGGTTCACAATAATTTTGCGCCGCAGAAAACTATACACCATTGAATTCTATATGAAGTTACCATTTTATTCATACCAGACACTAGTGGCCTAGCCATTTTGTTCACCCTGTAAAAAGCTGATGAATTCTCAAAAATGTGTAATTTTTAGCCATTTTCGCAAAGGGGCCAAACTTCATGCAGCTGTTGGGGGTTCACAATAATTTTGCGCCGCAGAAAACTATACACCATTGAATTTTATATGAAGCTACCATTTTATTCATACCAGACACTAGTGGCCTAGCCATTTTGTTCACCCTGTAAAAAGCTGATGAATTCTCAAAAATGTGTAATTTTTAGCCATTTTCGCTAATGGGCCACACTTCGTGCAGCTGTGGGGGGTTCACAATAATTTTGCGCCGCAGAAAACTATACACCATTGAATTCTATATGAAGTTACCATTTTATTCATACCAGACACTAGTGGCCTAGCCATTTTGTTCACCTTGTAAAAAGCTGATGAAAGCCAGAAAATGTGTAATTTTTTGTCATTTTCGCCAAGGGGCCACACTTCGTGCAGCTAGGGGGGTTCACAATAATTTTGCGCCGCAGAAAACTATACACCATTGAATTCTATGTAAAGCTACCATTTTATTCATACCAGACACTAGTGGCCTAGCCATTTTGTTCACCCTTTAAAAAGCTGATGAAAGCTGGAAAATGTGTAATTTTTAGCCATTTTCGCAAAGGGGCCAAACTTCGTGCAGCTGTGGGGGGTTCACAATAATTTTGCGCCGCAGAAAACTATACACCATTGAATTCTATATGAAGCTACCATTTTATTCATACCAGACACTAGTGGCCTAGCCATTTTGTTCACCCTGTAAAAAGCTGATGAAAGCCAGAAAATGTGTAATTTTTAGCCATTTTCGCTAAGGGGCCAAACTTTGTGCAGCTGTTGGGGGTTCACAATAATTTTGCGCCGCAGAAAACTATACACCATTGAATTTTATATGAAGCTACCATTTTATTCATACCAGACACTAGTGGCCTAGCCATTTTGTTCACCCTGTAAAAAGCTGATGAATTCTAAAAAATGTGTAATTATTAGCCATTTTCGCAAAGGGGCCAAACTTCATGCAGCTGTGGGGGGTTCACAATAATTTTGCGCCGCAGAAAACTATACACCATTGAATTCTATATGAAGCTACCATTTTATTCATACCAGACACTAGTGGCCTAGCCATTTTGTTCACCCTGTAAAAAGCTGATGAATTCTCAAAAATGTGTAATTTTTAGCCATTTTCGCTAATGGGCCACACTTCGTGCAGCTGTGGGGGGTTCACAATAATTTTGCGCCGCAGAAAACTATACACCATTGAATTCTATATGAAGTTACCATTTTATTCATACCAGACACTAGTGGCCTAGCCATTTTGTTCACCCTGTAAAAAGCTGATGAATTCTCAAAAATGTGTAATTTTTAGCCATTTTCGCAAAGGGGCCAAACTTCGTGCAGCTGTGGGGGGTTCACAATAATTTTGCGCCGCAGAAAACTATACACCATTGAATTCTATATGAAGTTACCATTTTATTCATACCAGACACTAGTGGCCTAGCCATTTTGTTCACCTTGTAAAAAGCTGATGAAAGCCAGAAAATGTGTAATTTTTAGCCATTTTCGCCAAGGGGCCACACTTCGTGCAGCTGTGGGGGGTTCACAATAATTATGCGCCGCAGAAAACTATACACCATTGAATTCTATATGAAGTTACCATTTTATTCATACCTGACACTAGTGGCCTAGCCATTTTGTTCATCCTTTAAATAGCTTATGAAAGCTGGAAAATGTGTAATTTTTAGCCATTTTCGTAAAGGGGCCAAACTTCGTGCAGCTGTGAAGTTACCATTTTATTCATACCAGACACTAGTGGCCTAGCCATTTTGTTCACCCTGTAAAAAGCTGATGAATTCTCAAAAATTAGCCATTTTCTCAAAGGGGCCAACTTAGTGCAGCTATGGGAGGTTCTTAATAATTTTGCGCCGCAGAAAACTATGCAACATGAAGTTACCATTTCACTCACGCCAGACACTAGTGGCCTAGCCATTTTGTTCACCCTTTAAAAAGCTTTTTGAGCCAGCACAAAGCTGCAAAAACTATATAGCAGTGAAAAGTACACAGAGTAGGCTTCAAATTGGCCCAACTTGAGTGGTCTGGTCCTGCCTCCATGACATCAGGGCAAATGACAAATTATCAGGGTAAATCTTGATCAATGTGTGTGCAGATCCATTGCCTTCACATGTAATGTTAAAATTTCAGGGCAAAACGGTCGTCCCGTACACCTCTGATTATCAAATATATTTATTCTGGCACAAAAAAAAACTTAATGTTGGTTTCACAATTCCATCATGAGGCCTGGTATATTTTATTTTGACTAGATTTATACAATTAGGCTTGTTGTCTTGTTAATATTTTCTTGGTGTCATAACCTATCATGTGTAGAACTTATTTAAGCAATTCTGTGGTTTTTACAGCATTATCTAACCCTTTAAACACCTTATTTTCACACCAATTATAATGTCCATTCTGATCCAATAATATGGCCTTTTTGCACTGGCAGGGGTGAATGACCTCTCTGACCCACATAAACTAGCTGGATTTCTCAGATTCTTTAAATTCATTTTGTTTCACACTAAAGTGTACCAGTATTGTTCATTGGGCAATTAAATGGTGATTGTAAGCCAAAACGAGCCTCATAGTGCATGAAAAACCACTTTAAATCGACTTGCTAGCTTTTTGACATCGACAGTCTGCAGCCTGGTTCCGTGTTTGGTCCAGAAATTCGTCTCCAGGACGTTGTCGGCCACCTAGCGGAAATGCGGTGAACTAAAATTCGCGTAGTGATGGCTATCTTCCATCAACCTAGTGCGGCTAGCTTCAACTTCCTGCGGCTAACGCAAATTAAGTGCGGCTAACGGGAATAAGTGCGGCTGGCTTCCAGGTAATCAAGTCTATGGTATAATTAACAGTTACAAATTATGACACTTTTTATAAGTCTATTATACCTGTTGTAATTGTGTATTAAATACCCACTTTTGGTGGCAAAAAAAAGACAAATGAACAGAGTATTAGTTTGTTAAATAGGTGCGTTTTTTATTTATTTTAAAATTCGATATATTTCAGAACTTCTTTATGAAGAATTGGTTTAAAAAAAAAAAGGTTGGAACTTAACAAAGTTAAACATGCTCTATGCATACCTTGTGCCTTTCACTTACAGCTATTATGTCAAGTAATTACCACAGCTAAGAAGACAATTTTATTATCTATCAATTAATTTCACTGCAAAAAATAAATACCTAAATATTTTTTAATTAGTATTACTACTTTTTTATTGAGACAAAAAAGGACAAACTAGACACATTTGTCAATATCATTAAGTTTTGCACAGAATGATGTTTAATACTATTTTACAAACTGCACACTGTAAAAATCATTATATTTTACTCTGTGAGAGAGCATGCATAGAAATCATAGCTATCATACTATCTTTTCTGACTTAAATCAGCAGATACATAAATAAGATAAGAATATAATGACAATTTCTTCTACAAAATGCATACTATAAAGTAATTATATGTTTTACTCTGTGACAGAAGCTTGTGACAAATTCTCTCATAACTTCATGCCGTAGTCATATGATAGTGTCTAATAAGAAAATGTACTTTTCCACAGACCAAATAGCAGAACGTAAGACTATTTGGATATTACACACAGCACTATCTAAAAATTTGGAAAAAGTTAAATATGTTCATTTTTAAAAAACTCAATCAATCAATCAAACACCAACACGCTATTTGGACTATTTCGAGAGATCACCAGTCTATTATCTTCATTAGATGTTCCTCTCACAGATAGATAGATAGATAGATAGATAGATAGATAGATAGATAGATAGATAGATAGATAGATAGATAGATAGATAGATAGATAGATAGATAGATAGATAGATAGATAGATAGATAGATCGATAGATAGATAGTCTATTTACCAACAAAGCAGAACTTTACATACTTCAACAACATTGACTAATTCAAAATTGATTATACTTCTTCACAAATGGAATATTCTGAAAAATCTGGGTATTCAGAAGCAAATATATATTGCCAAAAGATATATGCATTTTATATTATTCAATGAGGTGTCAAATTGAAGAGGACAATTTTCAATTTCACAGAGATAATGCCTAAATAATTTTTTTGGGGAACAGAAATGACAGATACTGCTATATATCAAAGTTTAACCTTTTTAATGAACCATGGTTCAAAAAAAAAAACTGTGCGATCATACATTTTATTACAGAGTCATTTGTTTTAAAAAATAATGAGGAACAATATAATGAAATATGAAAGGGACATCTTCATAGAAAATTGAATCAGAAAAATAATCACAAAATCAGCAACTCCAAATCCTCAACAGATTATGTTAGACAGTTCAGGGCATCTAATGCTTAATACCGTTTGCCTCTACGCTCTATCTTTATTGGCAGCCGAGATATATAAAAAACACAGAACGACTTTAAAATTCTCAAAATTTAGGGAAAAAATATTTTTTTTAAATGAATTTTTGGAAAAATTACTAGTTATTCTAGGACTGCCAGCCTGATTGCATCAGTGTTACTGGGTCTAAGATAGGGCCAGTCTTGCTGCGCATGAATTTCCACAACTGCCAGTTTGCATGAGTTGCGAGTTACCTTTATGGCAAGTCACATTAGTCAAAGACTCATATTTTCCTGAGTGTTTTAACAACATTTAAGGGATCTTATACTGACAAATGTATGGCTTTGTTGCAGCACAGTCTTCATCAAACCATTTTCCACCATCTTGCACCGACATTGCCACACACAGTTGGGAATTTATTCCTCCATCGGGTTGACCTGTTTTCCAGAAAGTGTTTTTGCGAAGGCCAATTTCATTCGGTTTGTCCATCCAATAATAGGCTCCAGATCCATCAGTGCGGAGTCCAATCCAGACACTGAAAATTTAAAAAGCATATTCATCCAAGAAAGAATAGTGTTGGGGGTGCATCCTGTCACGAAGCCTAACTTTGAGTTCTGCATTCTCTATTGGAGTACGAATCTGGTATTTGTAGTATTTGATAATGATTTTGAATTCTATAGGGAAAATGACATCAAATAACTTATGTAGCAATATATGATTCTTGAATCATATTTGGCTTATTTAATGCGCAAGATAAAAGTACATAGACCAATATTCAAAACATTTGCCTGTACAGTACTTAATCTCTGCTTTCATATACTGTTAAAATTCATCCCTCGACCTACTTTGATCGAGTGTTTTTATCAGATTTGAAGCCAAAATATAGTATTTTTCCCTATTAAAAGATATGGTGAGCCTCCCCCCCCCCCACAAAAAAGAAAAAACAACTTTTCCTTGATATATTTCTGAGATGCCCTATGCTACAAATTGGGAGCAAACCTGCTCAAAAGCTGTATTAACAAACAGAGAATATGATTAGAGTTTTATCATTTTATTGAGTTAAGAACTTCTCTCATGCCACTAATGGGAAAAGGCACAATGAAATAAAGGAGAAATTCATAGACATTGGATATAAACATATTTTTCAATTTTCAAAATCTTCAGAAATAGACAGAGATACAGTGGGTTGCAGAAGTATACACCCCCCTTGGAGTGGTCTATCATTTCCTGACATATCTTTCTTCTGAAAAGAATCATCATTCCCATATTGCTATATGGTCATACTGACCTGTCTTACAACCTATATACACCATAAAATGCTGGATGGAAAGTCATGGTAAAGTAGAAAAAATTAAATCAGTGAAAATTGGTGTTGCAAAAGTATACACCCCCCTTGTAATTAAGTTGTGATGCTCTTTATTGATAAACGTGTTGTTTTGACCTGAAGAAGTAGAATTATGGTATAAAACATTGATCTCTGATTGGTTTTTAGTATTTTGGATTGTTTTGCCTTATTTGTGTAACTTTTGTGGACGGAAAATATCACAAAATCCACCTACTGTAATAAAAATTATGATAAATTCAATAACAAAATAAATCAAGTATCTAATGATGTTGATAAGCTGCATTTGAGAAGTTTAGAACTTGCATGGGGAAGCAAAAACATTTTTGAGCCCTAATTACACTCCATCATCCCCAATTGCAATGTCAGAATGAACTGACATTGTTGCCTGACAGAAAGTGTTGCGATGCTATTTCCTCGAGAAGCCCCCAAACAGTAAGAAATTGGGTGTGCAGGTAGGGACACACCCTGATACAACCTAGAAAAAGTTTTGGATCAATATTTGCAACAGGAGTGAAAATAGGTATAGTCACATTAATTGGTAATGATGCTTAGTTTTGGCACTCTCCCATTTCATGTCTTGTGTCTTATAAGTTTCCATTTTCAATAAAACCATTCATTGTGCATGGTTCTAACAGTTATGAATATCAAGTTGGTGCAATTTGACAATGATCAGTGGAGTTTCAGTGATATTTTTAGCAGTCTTTCAATGACATGACAAAATATGAAAATTATCCAAAAATTGACCGCATGTATTTTCCACTTCTATTGCAGATATTGAACTGAAACTTTTTCTAGGTTGTATCAGGGTGCATCCCTGCCTGTCCAGCTAATTTCTTGCTTTTGGGGGGCTTCTCAAGGAAATAGTATCCCAACACCATCCGTCATTTAACAATGTCAGTTCATTCTGATATTGCAATTGGGGATGCTGATGTGTAATTAGGGCTCAAAAATATTTTTGTTTACCCAATCAAGTTCTAAACTTCTCAAATGCAGCTTATCAGCATCATTACATAATTGATTAATTTTTATATTGAATTTTTACAGTTTTTGTTGCGGTAGGTGGATTTTGTGATAATTCCGTCCACTAAAGTAACACAAATAAGGTAAAACAATCCAAAATACTAAAAACCAATCAGAGATCAATGTTCTATACCATAATTCTACTTCTTCAGGTCAAAACAACACGTTTATCAATAAAGAGCATCACAACTTACAAGGGGGGTGTATACTTTTGCAACACCAATTTTCACTGATTTAATTTTTTCTACTTTACCATGACTTTCCATCCAGCATTTTATGGTGTATATAGGTTGTAAGACAGGTCAGTATGACCATATAGCAATATGGGAATGATGATTCTTTTCAGAAAAAAGATATGTCAGGAAATGAAAGACTACTCCAGGGGGGGTGTATACTTCTGCAACCCATTGTAAAGACAAACACAGGTTACTTTATTTTTTCTTTTTCGTTCTTGATATTTCATTTTTTCTATTGTATATTTATATATAATAATATAATAGTAATAGGCATTTGTATAGCGTCAATTCCAGTAAACTGCTCACTATCGCTTGTGCATGTTGGATTTATCTGTAGAAACTTTTAAATAGGTAAGTCTTAAGATTTCTCTTGAAACCTTCAAGTGTTTTGGAGGCCTTGACTATCTCAGGGAGTTGGTTCCAAAGGTTTGGAGCAGCATGCGAAAAGGCTCTGTCTTCATACTTGTTTTTATTGCAGGCGGGTGCAGTGGCGTCCCTATTGGGGGGCACGGGGGGCACTTACCCCCCCCATATTGGACCTGTGCCCCCCCAGGTGCCCCCCAT
Organism: Platynereis dumerilii; assembly: GCA_026936325.1. Classification (NCBI taxonomy): domain Eukaryota; kingdom Metazoa; phylum Annelida; class Polychaeta; order Phyllodocida; family Nereididae; genus Platynereis; species Platynereis dumerilii. The sequence goes on from JAPTHN010000024.1 coordinate 7,154,664, forward strand.
ATGAACTTTCCAACTCTGGCTAAAATATACAATTAGTATAGTTGGTGCCCCCCCAGAGAATCGCGTGCCCCCCCAGGTGCCCCCCCGTTCGAGACCCCCAAGTTACGCCACTGGGCGGGTGGTTCATTTAAGAGCATTTTGTTATTGCTTCTTAGATTACAGTTTCGTTCAGATTTTGGCTGAATCATATTTTGAATATACACGGGAGCTTGCCCGTTTATTGCTTTCCAAGTTGTTAACATGAGTTTGAATTGTATTCTTGCTGGAATGGGAAGCCAATGTAGCTGCTTCCTACGCTGGAGTTTATACAGCAAACGACTCAATGTTCCATAAAGAAGACCATTTCCATAGTCTAGGTGAGGTGTGACAAGAGCATTGACCGCTGTTTTACAGGTTTCCTTGTCCAATGACTTCCTGATTTTTGAAATGCTTCTAATATTGAAATAGGCATTCCGACACATTTTGTTGACTTGTTTTTCCATGGTCATGTTTTTGTCATATATAAAGTTTCCATTGGTATTGACAGATGTAGAAGTATTTATATTACATTTGCAGTAATAGTTTTAATTTATATATTTTAAAGCTATCTACTGCAGGTTTTAGAATTACCATGGCCTGAAACCATTGACCAACAAATGAACTCGATCGATATATCATGCATGATTTTGTTTATCTGATGCATCCCACTGACGTAGCCATACAAATTAAGGTTGCTACTTTTCAAATAAAGGAGCTGCTAAAAGTTTTTCTCTAAATTTTCATTTCTGAACGAAGTTTCGTAAATTTAAGGCTTAAACTCTGATAATTGTTGAGCAAGATAGACAGTGGTGATTTCGACATTAATTCCTGACTGAGATCTTGAAGCCTGTCTTAAGCATAATGATTTATTTACATAAAAATATCAATCAAATGAAGCACTAACTTGAAGCGATTGAGATGTGGCCATTCATATGTTATCCTCCAAGTGTCGTTCTTCACCTTTCCAGGATACAAATGTTGAAATCCCTTAGTTACACAGTATTTGCCTGCTTCAGTGAAATTTTTGCGATCCACGTATGCTGATGTTATTCCCTCGAAACAATATCCTGGTGGAAATTCAAATGCAGGAAATGGACCACAATCTAAAAAAAACCCACAACCATTAGGAATCCAGAACAAAGGTATTTGCCTGCTTCAGTCAAATGTGTGAAGTCAAGAATGTTTTTCTGTGCCAGGGCAATTCTGTAAAGTCTGATTTAATGATTTGACACTTTAGCAGTTTGGGTAGCCCTCTTCTAATAAAGCGGACCTGGGGCACGTTGGACCACAGAATAAAAGTCCAGGGAAGTAGGAGAAAATAAGCAAACACCACATTTTATTCTCACAGATAACAACACACACTTCTGTGTCATAGCATTTTTAGTAACCTTGACTTAGTCATGAAAACGACACTTCTAACTTTTTACAATTTTAATGTTCTTATTTTTGGTCAAAGATGATCCTTAAGTTATTGGAGGAATTACAATAATCACAAATTCGTGCAAAACGAAGGGGGGCGGGTTGGTCTAGTGGTAGCGTGCTGGGCTGCCAATCGCTGGGTCCAGGGTTCGAATCCAGCTCTTGGCGGGTCACCTGGGCCAATGTTGGATGGCTGTTTCAATCATCCTTCACCTCATTGATGTGTCCTCCTGCTGTCCTAATTGGCCTGCCCAGTACATAAATACAGGACGTAAAGCCCCAATCATGCATCCATTGTGCAAAACAAAAGTTGCCCAAAAATAGATAATTTTAACTGCATTTTGAGGTCTTTCAAACACTTTTGAACCAAATGAAAATTCTAGGTTGCTGAAGATGATTTTCAGACGAGATAATACACCAAAATTCATCAATGGCAAATGAGGGGAAATTAGTCAAATTTGATGTCCAGGTGTCATGACTTTTTAACTTTTGTGTAACATAATTAAATGTAACTTTGTGAAAAAGTGTCACATTTTCATGGAAATTAGACGGTCATCGGTAATGGGTAATTCCGTGTCAATTCAACAAATGGCTCCCACTCGACCGATTCGGAATGCCTTGAAAATCTATCAGAATGAAGGTTTCTTGCCTAATATCACAAATCCCAAGTAATACAGTGATATCTTTAATAGTTGCTCTGAAAAAAATTCATGAAAAATTTGAGTTTTTTCCTGAAATTTTCGAAGTCCAGAAATTTGAAGGCATATGAATCAATTAAGTGTAAAACCTAGGGACTTGCAATAAGGCAACATTTGTTTAATGTAGCCCAGGTGTAATTATGCAAATTATGCATTGTTTCAGCCACCTCAATACATTTGCCTCTATTTCACAGGTTGTCAAAAAAATCTGAAAATTGCAGTTTATTCACATTTTTGTCCCTAAATTTCTCAGTCGATATAACAAGTGGAGATTTGGTATCATGGTTGAAGAATCTTTGCTATGACTTCTAAACATGTGTACAGTGTCAAGCTAACCACATAAATATTCTAGGAGAAAAGTAATGTGGTCTGAAAAACTGAAAATGTGTAAAATTGGTCAACTTCTGACCAAATTTTACAAGGTACAGTAGCCTGTACCAAAAAAGTAAATACACCAAAATAGAGGTAAATGCATTGAGGTGGCTGAAACAATGCATCATTACACCTGGGCTACATTAAAAACAAGTTGCCTAATTGCAAGTCTCTAGGTTTTACACCACTTCAGTTAAATGCCTTCAAATTTCTGGACTTAAAAAATTTCAGGAAAAAATTCAAATTTTTCATGAATTTTTTTCAGAGCAACTATTAAAGATATCACTGTATTACTTGGGATTTCTGCTATTAGGCAAGATACCTTCATCCTGGTAAATTTTTGAATGGGAAAATTTTCTGAAATTTGATGAAATGACACGGAATTACCCTAATTCTAAACATCTGAATCGTTAGATAATCATCCAAGCTTTCCAAAAATTGGTCTGCCATTCATGTACATTACATCGAATACTTGTCTGTCTTTATTTATTTATAGTCACTAGAAGCTGTCACATCATGTAGTCTCGCCAATTAGTTTTTTCCATCAGTCACGTCCCATCCCGTGCCATCGTCACGCCTTTTAGGTTCTCCCATAGAGGACAGGCCAAAAACAATCTTAGTTTTGGCATCAGATGGAATGCTATGGAGCACAAGCCAAAAAAAAAAGCAATCTTAGTTTTGGCATGAGATTGGAATGGGATGGAGGACAAGCCCAAAAAAAAAAACAATTTTACTTTTTGCAAGAGATTGGAATGGTATGGAGGACAAGCCAAAAAAAAATCTTAGTTTCGGCATGAGATTGGAATGGTATGGAGGACAAGCCAAAAAAAAACAATCTTAGTTTCGGCATGAGATTGGAATGGTATGGAGGACAAGCCAAAAAATAACAATCTTAGTTTCGGCATGAGATTGGAATGGCATGGAGGACAAAAAAAAAAAAAACAATCTTAGTTTCGGCATGAGATTGGAATGGTATGGAGGACAAGCCAAAAAAAAACAGTCTTAGTTTTGGCATGAGATTGGAATGGTATGGAGGACAAGCCAAAAAAAAAAGCAATCTTAGTTTCGGCATGAGATTGGAATAGTATGGAGGACAAGCCAAAAAAAAACAATCTTAGTTTCGGCATGAGATTGGAATGGTATGGAGGACAAGCCAAAAAAAAACAATCCTAGTCTCGGCATGAGATTGGAATGGTATGGAGGACAAGCCAAAAAAAAACAATCTTAGTTTCGGCATGAGATTGGAATGGTATGGAGGACAAGCAAAAAAAAACAATCCTAGTCTCGGCATGAGATTGGAATGGTATGGAGGACAAGCCCAAAAAAAGCAATCTTAGTTTCGGCATGAGATTGGAATGGTATGGAGGACAAGCCAAAAAAAAACAATCCTAGTCTCGGCATGAGATTGGAATGGTATGAAGGACAAGCCAAAAAAAAACAATCCTAGTCTCGGCATGAGATTGGAATGGTATGGAGGACAAGCCAAAAAAAAAACAATCTTAGTTTTGGCATGAGATTGGAATGGTATGGAGGACAAGCCCAAAAAAAAACAATCTTAGTTTTGGCATGAGATTGGAATGGTATGGAGGACAAGCCAAAAAAAAACAATCCTAGTTTCGGCATGAGATTGGAATGGTATGGAGGACAAGAAAAAAAAAACAATCTTAGTTTCGGCATGAGATTGGAATGGTATGGAGGACAGGCCAAAAAAATACAATCTTAGTTTCAGCATGAGATTGGAATGGTATGGAGGACAAGTAAAAAAAAGCAATCTTAGTTTCGGCATGATTGGAATGGTATGGAGGACAAGCCAAAAAATAACAATCTTAGTTTCAGCATGAGATTGGAATGGTATGGAGGACAAGCCAAAAAAAAAGTCTTAGTTTCGGCATGAGATTGGAATGGTATGGAGGACAAGCCAAAAAAAAACAATCCTAGTCTCGGCATGAGATTGGAATGGTATGGAGGACAAGCCAAAAAAAAAACAATCTTAGTTTTGGCATGAGATTGGAATGGTATGGAGGACAAGCCAAAAAAATCGTAGTTTTGGCATGAGATTGGAATGGGATGGAAGACAAGCCGAAGAAAAAACAATCTGAGTTTTTGCATGAGATCGGAATGGGATGGAGGAAAAGCTGAAAAACAAACTCTTAATTTTTGCATGAGATTGGAATGGGATGGAGGACAAGCCGAAGAAAAAACAATCTTAGTTTTTGCATGAGATTGGAATGGTATGGATGACAAGCCAGAAAAACAGTTTGAGTTTTTGTGTGAGATGGATTTCTCAGAGTGTATAAATGATTTTAATCACTGCAACAACTGTGCTAAATGCTTCACATTTTTTAATATTGAAAATGATAGTTAATAGATTGCAAACCTGGTCCTGTTTTTACGGCATGACAATAGAAAAAGAATATCTCAGAGCAATCTGTCTCATTCCAGACTTCTTGATGAAGGGTAACATATGACTCCTGTCCCGGTCGTTGGTTTTTTCCGTTTGGAAATCCTACCCAGGGGTTGTCGGGTCCACAGTTTGAGGAGTCGTTTGTGATCCAAGGACAGAATGGTCTCCCATCTCTCCAGGCAAAGGTGTCATTTCCAGTGTCATAGAGACCGATCCAAAGGCTGCAATGTGGTTTGACATTTTTTAATTCAAAAAATATGGATTACTATTATCATGACTACTTTCACAAAGTAAATTAAGCAATATCAAAAAATACCAGTAATAGTATTTAAAAAGGATAGCTCGGACCAGATCCCATCATTTTTTGCATAGGTTGGTTATATTCAAACATCACCTAACATGTTTTAAATGCTTTCCATTTTTGGATTTGTTAGAATTTGGTGCAAATGTTCTGCATTGGTATATATCACCTCAATAACTTGGGATACCAAAAACCTTAAAATCTGACAAAACTTCCATCCAACTAAAATCTTGCAATAATTTATCTGAGAGATTATTTGACAAGTAGAACCCATTCTTGCCGAAAAGGATATATTCTCTGAGAAATTTCTCTTAATATCAGACACTTGCATAATATGGTGTAGATAATGAAAACAATCAATGATTACCCATTAGTCACTGTGGCCATCTGTGCTTGGAAGAATGTCAGGGTCCAATTCAGCATAGTTTCATCTTGGATGCTGGCCAAACTACTCGCACCTAGATGATCTGATGCGTGGTTTGCACATTTGTTTTGGGCATCTAGCCCACTCTGCGAATCACCTTCTACAAGTCTGTAGCAGTATCCAGTTCCAGGTCGCTCCTGGTAGTTGTAAGGGCAGGTTGATTGCACTGAAATGTTTAAGTTTAAGAAAGTGATATATAAATATCTTATTTTTTCCTATGCTTGCTATTATGTACAAAACTGCAGTTCATGAATTACCATAAATTTGGGTTGGAGTTGTCTCCAATTGTGAATTTTGCAAGGTAAAAATACAGTTACAATTGATGTGAGGTTGTCAAAAATGTGAGATTCTCTATTTCAATTGACAATTACATTTAAAATACTATTTTACTTTGGAAGCAAAAAATTCTTTTCCTGATTTTCAGTTTGAGTGTATAAAAATCTGGCTTACCAATGTAGGTTGGATTCATGGACGTAGTACCTCCTCCTCCAGCGCATTCGAAACACATGTTACATAATCCCCCAACCGTTGTCCATCCTATGCACGTGCAGGATTCTGTGGAAGCTTGAATGCACGCAACTGTGCAGAAGGTAGCTTCAAAACCTATGGAACTTTGTGGGACAGTTTTCATTGATACTTCATGGCAATTAAGAATTTCTGGTTTCTTGACGAAAGTAGCATTGGTTTGAATTGCTCCATACGCAATGACTGATAGATTGAGAATTTCAAGAAAAATGAATGCTACAGTACCCATTGTCTTCATTTATGTCTGACATCCAATGTGTGTTCCTTGCTGTGGATGAGAGTTCAGTGAACAGGAGATAGGCCAGTTCTTCTTTTGAGAATAGCTCCAAGTGTCTACAACAAAGATTGTTTAAAGAAAACTTAACGTCACTCCACTTTGTATGGATAGATTTATTAAATGTATGCCTTATCCACATAAAGTTTAGCAGCACCAGTACTGGCAGTAGGTTTACTAGGCAAAAAAGAGTCATTGCTTACTTTACTAAAGTCTTGTTGCAAGTTGTCTGGTTTGGCTGCAATCCACATGCTCCTGTCTTTAATGCAGTGTTTTCCTCACTCAACTTTCCAATGAAATCCAAATATTTGTCATTGTCAAGCATTAACTTTGATATTTCCTGTTGCAGCTGATTGACCTCAGTATCAGACATGACTCATGCTGCCACAAATTTGTAATAACATCCAAAATGTTCAAAAATAAACAGTAAATTTCTTCCCACAACAGAATTCAGCCTGCAGGTGAGATTGCACCACACTAGACTGACATCTATTGGCGTGATCTAGAACTAGATCACGCTGGAGGAGGGACTAAACCTCCTACACAGTAGCGGTGACTACAGATATTTCATGTTTCATAGAACTCATTATATATGTAAAAGTCATTGGTATATGGCATTCCTAGTGTAAGGTATATATAGCAAGAACTCTGTCCAAATGAAACTTTACTGGAAATCATTTTGACTGATATTTTTGAGTCAAAATGACAAATGTGGTTACTCATAGGGTGCACCACCATGCAGCAGTTATTAATGCTAATTGTTGAAATTCGCAACCAAAGCTTCGATGATTATTAAAAATTTTGTATAATGTATGTCTGAATTAAATTTATAATTGATTTTTTATCCATTCCTGTAAAATATATCCTTTTTAGTTCAGGTTTTAATGTGCTTTAATGCACTTAGGTCTTTTCAGTAATTTTCACCTTGCATTTTATAACACTGTGTCACTGACTTTTGTTGAGTGTTACAGATGTCTTGCTACATCTTTGCTAGCAAAGAGTAGTCCATATTATTGAGCTCTGTTTTGGGCACCTGCCACTGATCATCACAGGTTTCAATTTTCAAGGCAGTATGCTTATATATGCCTCAGCATTAATTTCTGTTTTCATTTTTGAAACAATGATCCACCATGACCAGCCGTAGAAACTGGACTGAAATTTTTAGATTAGCTCTCCACTACCTCCCCTTCCATACAGCAGGGGTAATTTTCTTGTGGGGGGACACGCAATCACAATGTCGGAATCGACTGACAGATCCGCGACTGACAAAGTCAGTAAGTATTTTTGCATTTATGAATTCTAAACCCTTGTATGGCACGGCAATCTGCTGAAGTAGAAAGGTAAGGGAAATGTCTCTTAAGATAGCGCCCTACTTGCCTACCAAAATTGAGCCCCAAAAGCCATTAATAAGCTCGTTACCACACATTGAGAACACATTTTGTTTACAGACAAAATGTTCGTGGGACATTTCATATTATGTCTCCTGGGTTCTAAAATGTGGGAGGGACATGTCACCCCCCCCCCCTGTCCCCGTTTCCTTAAGCGAACTCAGAAGCAGCAGTTTAATCTATAAATGTCAGCCCTTTTTTGTGAAAATACTCATTTTTTTTCCGTAAAAAATCAATGTGGAAATGTCTGTCAGAAAAGATTGCTGAATCGTACCCGAACAATCAAGTCATTTGAAAAACGCCTTGATAATCATTTGAAAGACTAGGATTTGAACGCAGAAGTTCACCCGCGAAGTAGCCGCCATGGACAACAACTTGAGCTGACACCAGAGGTTGAATTAGCCTATCCAATCAAAAGAGGACCTGTAAGTACCTATAGGTTATCTTTCCTGTCTGTTGCATTCCAAGACATAGTGCTCCCTCTTGCACTCAATTCAAGACTCATTTTGAACCCAACAGTTGTCCATCTGATGCAAGTGCAGGATTCTGTGGATGCCTAGCTGAATGCAACTGTGCAGAAAGTATGGCTTAATATCTCACTGATTCTGTTCAGATACTTTTCATTGATATGATTCCTTAAGTCAGTTTGTGTTGTCACTTGATGAACATGTTGGTGCTTATTGTTCTATATGCAATGACTGTCAAATTAGAAACTACAGCAGTATTTGTATCAGTCACTTGTGTAAACCTGTCATCTCAACTTTCGTCTTTCTGTAAATGCAGAGAGATGCAAACATCTTAGGCAAACTACTTGAATTACTGATAAAAACCTAGCTCATTATAAGTCAGAAGCATCGACAATCTCAGATATTTTATTGCATCAAGCAAATAATCTTTTTCGATATGCTGAGGACTCTAATAACACAAGGACCTTTTTCAACAATTGCCGATGTTTGTTCACCTTGTCATACAATAGAATCAGCATGAAGGAAAGATGTAACAGATGCAGTTGTCAACAATAAGAAGAGTGTAGCATATGAATTGACAAAACTGAGATTTGTTGATAAAATATTTGTCATTGCATCAAAGGGCAATAACATCAGCTCATAACATCTGTCAGATATGGTCTATGATTTGAAGATAGGGCCGTGATTCCTGATGTATACAATTGTAAACATACTGAATTCTGCGTATCATAAAAGGAAGGAATAATCACTTTCAACCAGGGCTTTGGAGTCGGAGTCGTGGAGTCGGAGGTTTTTGGGTGGAGTCGGATTCGGAGTCGGAGTCGAACTTTGATTTTCAGTTGGAGTCTGCAGTCGGAGTTGAAAATTAAAGAGGTGACTCCTGACTCCTACACGATCACTCAACTTATGTTGACCCTAGGATCACCAAAATCACTGGGATTGTGTATCACAGTAAAACTTCACATGAGTTTGGGGATCAGTGACCTTGACCTACTTCTGTGACCTTTGAAGCCATATTTGTGAGAAGCTTGTGTAAGCAATGACTCCACTTGTATTGACCGTAGGCTCTCCAAATTCACAGCACCATATTGTTCACAACCAGCAATGACATCATGAAATATATTAGCTTTTTGAAGTGCAACTTAAACGGGCATTATTAGCTGAATTGTTGAGGCAAAAAACTTGTTGATACGCTAACGAAATATGCATCAAATTACATAATATGACATATAAACTTTGGTTGACAGTCGCGAAAAGATGAGGTATTGCTATGTAAGGTCATAAAATCAGAAAGACTAAAAGTAAAATTGGCTGCAAAACATGCACAGGAACAATAATTGACAATGACATTTACAACAATATGTGTAAGCCGAATAATACATCTGTGTGGTAAGTGGCTTTTGAGCAACACTACTGATGATCTTGCACCATAATTAGCAAAGATATTACAATCGGCCATACAGGCTAAGGCTGATATCTTTGCTCGTGACCAGTACAATGTAACTTGATCTGTCATCTACAAGATGGAGTATCATCCTCTTGTCCCGTACCTTCAATTTAAAATATTTAGTACATAGGTCTAACAGTTGCAGTAATCATATTAGACTAACAAAAAAGAGCTATGCTCTGGGAACTTAAAAAAAAAGAAAAGAAATCCATCCTTACTTGAAAAATAACTATCCTAGTTCATCATGGTGAAATCCAGTAGATGCATGGTAAATAATTCCTTGTCTTTTTTGCTTGACGGTCAACTTTTAAAAAGTGATAAGTACAGACTTTTTACAAACTAAAAGACACTAAGATAGTTTAACATAACTTGTAAAAATAGGATATGAACAATATCATGAGGCTTCCTTCAATAAAATGTAGCAAACACTGAATGAAAGGTCACTCATGCACTTCAGCTGGACATTAATCAATTAACATTCATTCCTGGAACAGCCTAGTATATAATAAACTTTTATGACCTGACATTTTCTTTGATTTTGGTCAAAAGTCTTGTTGTCTCTTGACAGACATTGGCCAAGGTTAACATCTACATATGCCATGTCACATACATGTGCATAAAGGAAGCACTGTAATAATTGTCAGACTGCATTTGTTTTTGTTTTTTTTCAGAGACCTCATTAATTGATCTCTCTTACCTGCTTCACATGTACCAGGGTCTCTGCTGCAACAATCAGAGGTAGAAGCTAAACTTTTTCTTTCTGTTTTGTGTTCTACAACAATTTTTATTCAGTTTTATTTGGTATTTTAAGTTTTCTTCCACCAAGTATCATCTTTTAGCCACTAAGGACTAAAATATATAGGCAATAGGCCTGCAATAAGCAACTTTTTTTTTTTTGCTGTGCGTCATACAGTAAGTCAACTATTGGTCTGTTTAGAATTTTGCTAATGATATGTTTGCAGAAAAGAGTTTTAACTGTTGAGCTGTTAACCTATTGGAAATTCATGCAAATCAATAAAAACGAAGTTAGCTCAATATTTTGAATGCTGCTGAAGATTATGTTTTACATTCAACAGGTATCGAAAAGGATAAAATATATGAGATATCAATGATTATGACTTATGGGGGAGTATTTATCAATAATTCAAGCAGCACGCCAAAACTGTTGGCTTCTCTGTGGATTTGTAGAAAGGCACAAGATGAGATGACAGATTTACAAAAGTGACAGACACAAATACCATCAATCATTGCATACGGAACTTTCGTCAAGTGACAACGAAAACTGATTTAAGGAATCTTGTCAATGAAAACTACACGTATGTGTCCCATATCAGTAAGATATTTATAATAAGCCATACTTTCTACACAGTTGTGTTCATCCAGGCATCCACAGAATACTGCACTTGCATCAGACGGACAACTGTTGGGTGCAAAATGTGTCTTGAATGGAGTGCAGAAAGGAGCAATACATCTTTGAATGCAACATAAATGGTAAGATAACCTACAGGTACTTACAGGTCCTCTTTTGATTTGATGGGCTCATTCAAACTCTGGTATCAGGCTGTCAGCTCAAGTAGTTATCCATGGCAGCTACTTGGTGGGTGAACTTCTGCTTTTAGAAATCCAGATAAACCGCTGATAAATTTCATGTACATGACGAAGAAAATTGTTTAAATCTGTTTAATTTTGTTTCTCCCCATTGCTTGATCTTTATGTTTAAATCAATGTTGAAATTGTTTTTCTTTGTTGTAATCTTTATATTTCAATCTTTATGTTTTAATCTCCTCTTCTATTAGTCCATGTTATATTCATTCTGATGATGGTCATTGTATGATCGAAATTTAAATGAAATTATGAAACTTTCATTGTATGGAGTTATTTCCATCGTCGTGAACTTCTGCTTCATTATTAACTTTCCAGTCCAGGTCTTCCAAGTGATTATTGAGGCATTTTTCAAATGATTTGATTGTTTGGGCTTCAACGATGTTTCTTGACAGCCACTTCCACACTGTGTAACATGTACTTTTTTTAAAACAAAGATAAATATCTATCCAACACTTTTACACAAAATATGAATTATCAATCTATTTTGTAGACACTTGGAGCTTTTAACTTACCACAGAAGCATTGCCATATCTCAAGTTGACTTTATTATCGGAAGGCTCACACATTTCATGTGAGACATCAATGACGGCAATGGATATTGTAGCCTTCATTTTTGCTGCAATTCTCAATCTATCAGTCATTGCCTATGGAGCAGTTCGAACCAATGGCACTTTCGTGAAGAGACAAGAAATTCTTAGTTGCCAAGCCTTGTCACTGAAAACCATTCAAAACACGTCTGCTGGTTCTGAAGCTATCTTCTGCTCAGTTGAGTGCATCCAAGCTTCCACGGCAGCTTGCACATGCATTGGATGGACAAATGCTTGGGGTTCATGCAAAATGTGTCTTGAATGCAGTGGAGGAGGAAGCTCTTCATCTCTTGATACAATCTACATAGGTAAGTTTTGTTTTTTTTGCAAAATATTAGGAATCATTATATTCTTAAATTTGTCATTTAGGTCAGCTCAGTTGGTTAGAGTGCCTGTTCCACTCGATAGGCTCTGCCTGTGTGGGTTCAAACCTAGGCTGGGGCAGCAATATCGAGGAGCTCTATGTACTATAAATAGCCCCTGACCAGGTCTGTCCCATGAGACCTGTGCAAAAATGGAGCGGGTTGTTTCCTGTATTCTATACTATGACAACAGACCTCATGAACTTCCCTGAATGCATGAGCTTTGCGTGAGACTCCCAGTCGTACAATTACTTATCCTTCATGCGGTGATCAGCATGCTTGCAGAGGGCATTGACCCTCTGGGGATTTAAGTATAGAGGAAAGAAATTGAGGACCTGTGTTCAGTAAATACTTGATACTTGATACTAATTCATACAACAAAAATAGGTCTGAGCAGCACAAAACAGATTGCAATCCATACCACCAATTAAAAAATACTAATAAAATATTTATGACTGTTTGGAATATATTTTTCAATATGTATTTTTAAATGGCCAATTTCAAAATTTGTTAGGTTATGTCTTGCACCCCATCTTGAATCTCGAAAGTGCCGTTTTGTCATTGACAGGCGGTGGTCGGCAGAATTGAATTTCTAAAAATTCTCTGACATGTAACTTTCTTATAAAGAGCTGATAATCGCAAGGAACAACATATTTCATTACTTTTACTGAAATAATATTACCATTAAATTTTTATGTCAGTCATTTTAAAAATTTCAGTGCAACGACCCCAATCCACCTGCCCTTACAATTACCAAGAGCGATCTGGAACTGGCTACTGCTACAGGCTTCTGGAAAGTGATTTGCAGAGTGGGGTAGATGCTCAAACCAAATGCGCAAACCACGCCTCAGATTATCCAGGTGTGAGCAGTCTGGCCAGCATCCGAGATGGAACTATGTTGAATTGGACCCTGACATTCTTCCAAGCCCAGATGGCCATGGTGACAAATGGGTAATCATTTGTTTATCTACAATTCATGCTACTATGCTTATTTTTGAAAATAGCCAGAGAATGCATCATTTATCCTCAACATATTAATAATATCTAACACAACTAATAGCTTGATTCTTAGACATATTTAGCGACATTTAAGTTGAAATCCAAGCTGTGCCAAAAATGATGGGTTCAGTTCCGAGCTTTCCTATTTTAATACTCTGACTGACATTTCTAGATTATATTGCTTTGTGAAAAGATTTAGAGTATTAATCCGTATTTCTACTGGCAGAGGATACTGCAAAGATTATCATTCAAATCATCAATTATTATGAGGAGAAAAAACAATCGTTATGAAAATGGCATCAATTCCCAGCTCTAGATTGTTTAGTGACATTCAATTTGAAATCCAACCTGTTAAAAAAATGGGATCAGGTCCAAGCTATCCTGTTTAAATACTCTGACTGGCATTTCTAGATATTGCTTTGTGAGAATATTTAGAGTAGTACTTAGTCCATTTTTCTACTTACTCAAAGAAGTGTAATCACTTTGCAGCCTTTGGATTGGACTGTATGACACCGGAAATGACACCTTTGCGTGGAGAGATGGGAGACCATTCTGTCCTTGGATCACAAACGACTCCTCAAACTGCGGACCTGACAACCCCTGGGTAGGATTTCCAAATGGAATAAACCAACGACCTTGGCAAGAGTCTTGTGTTACCCTCCACCATAAAGTCTGGAATGAGACAGATTGCTCAGGGATATTCCAGTTCTATTGCGCTAGCGTAAACACAGGAGGTATGTAGTCAGTCTGTAAACTATCATATTATCGGCCTAAGGCAATTAAATTGTCAGACTAAGGCTAATTTTGCACTGTGGAACCAGAGGACGGCCCTTATGCAAAGAAAGAAATATTTGGACTCCTAGATTAATAGTAAGCATTCGAAGCCCAAATTGCAAGTCTAAATCCATAGCCTTATTTCTCATATCACTGATTTTAGCAGATATTACCAATGTTTTTCCTATCATGATGATAGGCATAAATTCTTATTAAAGTTGTTGCCTGTAATTTTGGAAAAATGCTTAGTATCACATCAAGAGCAAAAAATATTTTGTTGTAAAAAATTTTCTTAGTCCGTTTCTGACCGTTTGCCAAAGATTGCCCAAACCGAATTTAAAGGCCAATTATGCTTCATGCTGGTGATATTCAAAAGTCTCTTTAAAAAATAGAGAATTTCGCATAGTGATGGCTGTGGCTAAAAGATTTTCATCTAAGCCATTATCTTCACAAAAAACCACACTTTTACAAATTTTTGAGGTTAGTCCAACCCCATGGAACAATAATTGTCGATGGGAGCATCTAAAATATGTTTCCAGGCAAAATTTGGCATTAAAAAAATTGGGTGCCATTAACTATACCAGAGGGTGCAAGGCAATCTCTCTTGCAATCTGACTGGTAAATCGTGTACTAACTGATCTGAGCATAGAGGTGGCAACACCTGCGTTTAGTAATTCACTAAATTCACTAAATAGTAGTTCTACCTCGCCCATGCTGCTAAATGATCACAGAATCACAAATGAAAATCTTTTAAATACAACAGCTCATCAAATAATCATCTATTAGACATATCATACCTCATTTGAAAGCTTATATTCAGTGCTTGTCAAAATATAATCATCAATCAGAGCTAATGGTTAACTGGCTGATGTAGAATAAACTGAACTAAGGTGAAATATTTAATAAATGAGATTTTTGTAAATATTTGGCCATAGTGGGTTGATATTTACAATTAAGAAAGAAATTGATGTCTTTTTCAGATTATTCATGTCCAAAAACATATAAATAGATGTGCCTTTTGTGAATGTAGCTTGAATAGTTCCTGAGATAATTAAACTAGTATTTCTGCGAGATGTTTTTACGACAACTTCAATTCAAATTGATAGTCCTGTTAACATTGACATTATTAGGGCACCAAAAAACTTGGTCCCGTTAAATATTCAGACGGGTGCAGGGGGACCCCTCTGACCTGCCCGACTAATATTTACTCTTTTTTTTTAAAGTTGTTTTTATAAGAGGGGATGTGTGAGCTCAATTTTCAATCATGGGATGTATATTTGTACACTCCTGCTCATGAATATAGAATACTTTTTGGAAAAAAGTGTCAAATATAAGTACATTTCAGAGTGTGAATGCAAGCAAGGTCCACTGTAAAGGTCAAGTCATCTTCCCTGATCACTCCTTGAAAGCCTTAGCTACGTTTTTTGTAAAAAACATTTCGTTCTGCTGTAACTTTTCCTGCATCTAATGCTGCAGTATGTGTTTTACATGAGAGCATGTTCTTCCCTTAAGGGGTCATTGGAAGTAGTTACCGTTGAATCAGTCTATCATGTGCTCCAGCAGAAGTGGCTAAAGTTGTCAATTTCAATGGAGAATGTTGAAGTATTCTATATTTATAAGCCACGGTATATATGTATAACACAGACAGTGCGATCCTGGATAACTAAATGTTGGTTTGTTTTTTTTTTCAGTTTGTCCACCAGCTACTACATTTCAATATCCACCAGGAAATTGTTTTCTAGAAGTAAAAACCATTCCCGACTTTACAAATTTCACTGAAGCAAGCAAATATTGTGTAACTAAGGGATTTCAATATTTGTGGCCTGGAAGGGAGAAGACTTTCACTGATGCACTAACAGGAGTATTAGACCATCATGATCCCTACAAGTAAGTCCTTAATTTGATTGGTAACTATTTTTATAACGTAATAACACTTCTCATGATGGGATTTAAAAACGACTTGTTCTGTTTTTTACATTGAACTCGTTGCTTTTTAGTTTGCACAAAAATAATAGGACTTTCTCTCTTTTTCGCTTTGTGAAACTTTCGCAGGAAATTAAAAATTAAAGAAAAATATTAACCAGCTCCTTTTTTTTAAATTTGAGAAGTTACAGCCCTATTTGTGGTAACCTCAGTGGGACATGTCAGATGATTCAGGATTGTTTTTGCAAAGTTACTGTTTTTATATTATATATTGTAGTGACTGAATGGTCATATTATTATTAGAAAAAGGTCATTTTTATATTTTCATGTCATTAAATAAAATCAATAAGTAAAGAGATTTTAAGGAAATTGCAAAAGAGACTGGTTTTGGAAATTTAGCATGTATAGTCAGTTAGTTATGAAAAAGGAGAGGACCACTAAACGGAGAAAAATGTGCTTCATTATTCATGACAGCGGATAATGCATCCTCATCATATTTTTAACATGAGAACCATAGAGGCTGTTTGATCTCTCATAATCAAGAGAAGACTTGTTGATTTCTCGTAACAAATTTAGTGTAAGAATCAGATGCATAATCATTTCGCTTGTCAGTCACCGACAAGCAGCATTAATCTCCTTAAATTAAATTACCAAAGAAAGTATTTGTATGATCATAATGCCTGGCCGTGTGTTCCCCTGATATTGGGTCATTCCATTTGGTATCATGAAGCTTAAGGAACATTGGCCGGGTGACCCTCTCTAATTAAATAGAAAAACATACCTTCATCATGCTTTTTACTTTTTTACGTTAATGTATAGTGTATATAATGATATAATGGTATAATATTCATATACCTACATACAGTAAAGGCCTGGGTTGTCCTGGCTATTCCAACTCTGCTGTTCAACTTTGAACCAGACGAGGGATAGTCCGGGATACTTTTGCATTAGTGTGTAAGGTATACAGTAATTTCATTTCATACTATTATACTATTATCTCTGTTTGTATAATGTATTAGAAAGTGTATACACATATATAGCTATTTTTGTATATTCATATAATTAGAACAATTACCTGATATATTGTATTTATTTACATATCATTGTTTATCTTGGGTACATCTAAAAGGGGGAGGGGGTGCACCTACCCTTTGGGTTACAGCAGTTTTCTGCTCAGGTGCCCTCCTGTACAACATTTTACTTTAGTTATATATATATTTATGTATGTTAATTTTTCATTATATTGTAAGTGCCTACGTTGTGCAAATAAAGTATCCTATCCTATCCTATGCCAATGATTGTTAAGTCCATATCCGCTTTGCACTGTTATTAAGTTTTTTCATTAAATATTCCTTCTTGCATGCATGTCTTTCTATTTTCAGTGTCTGGATTGGACTCCGCACTGATGGATCTGGAGCCTATTATTGGATGGACACACCAAATGAAATTGGCCTTCGCCAGAACGCATTCTGGAGAACAAATCAGCCCGATGGAGGAATAAATTCTCAACAGTGTGTGGCAATGTCAGTGCAAGATGGCGGAGAATGGTTTGATGAAGACTGTGCTGCAACAAAGCCATACATTTGTCAGTATAAGATCCCTTGACCATTGTAGAACTCACAGCAAGAAATGGTGAAGATTGCTCTGCAACAAAGACGTACATTTGTCTGTTTAAATCCTTATCCATTATTATAACACTCGTCAATATATAGTACGCCTTGTGGTAGAGTGCTTGGGTGCATCGGCATCGCAACACTGAGCCGCTATGAAACTGAGCAGACTGTTGATGGTTCAAGCCTCAATGTGATATTTTTCAATTGGTTGTCTGTGTAGTAATTAACATTTTCAAAACGACAAATTGAGGAGGACCGCAGATGTTAAACCTGCACCATTTAAATTTATGACAGCAATACTTGTAGTGTCAACCTACCGGGTGATTTAAAGATTTAAGTATGTAACAACAAAACTCTAGTCAGGCTTCCTGAGTAACAATATCACCAGATGTTGTGTGAATTCATATCACTTGAGCCAGAAACCTCACAGATGTGATTGTCTTTTTTAATCCCATTCAAATATCCCCTATTTCAAATCACAAAAGATAATGAAACTAATTATCATGATGGCTTTCTAAGAAGAGATTTTATCCTCCGTCATTGTAAAATATTATGCTTTGTACTTTATATATAAATATATGACTATCTTCTTATCTCATTCTTAAAAGTATCCTCTCCTGCAACACAAACAATAATTTAATCATTACAAATTCTTTTTGGAGGAGTATTTATCCTCTGTCTATATGTAAAATACAATGCCTTTTGCAGCGTGCTCTCTTTCAAGTCACAAAAGATGACGTAATTATTATGATGTCTTTCTAAGAGTAGAATTTGTCCTCTCTCCATGTAAAATATAATGCTTTTTGCAGTGTGAACTTTGTAGGCAAACAAGCTATGGTCTTCTTATCTAATTTTAAAATTATCCTATTATTAAAGACATGAAAAAATCATTATAATGTCATTCTGGTAGGATTATTTATCACCAGTTAATCTAAAATGCTTTTTGCAGTTTCCATTTAGTCGATAAAAATGCATTTTGTGATTGAGCTTTTTTATAGCGATTACAAGCTCCAATCTCCCTAAATTCTGACTATAGACACAAATTATATCACTGGCCACTATGGAGACCAGTGAGAAAAAATCCAATGATCAAACAGTTTCACAAATTTGAAACAGTCAAAATTCCTCAGGCAATGGAATTATCTTTACTCATAACAGTGATGTCGCTCTTCAAAAACATTCAGTTCTCCTGGTTGTAATGATGTGAAACAGAAGCAACAACTTTAAACTGTTACCATGCAATATCCCTCACTGGGCAGTGATCCTCATGGAAAACCCATGAGGAACAGCCCATGGGATATAATTTTGTGATCCACCATCCCTAATTTAAATATGATCCACCATCCCTAATTTAAATATGATCCACTATCCTTGATTTACATATTTTATTTATTTGTGGCACTACTTCAGACCACACATGAGGTCACAATCACGACACGTGCCATCACAACAGCAGCACATGATGTCACAATAGCAGTAGAGCCACTATGACATCATCAGCATTGGTGACGTCACCAGCAGTCATGTGACTCTGTCGGCTTTGTTTATAGCAACCAGTCAGACTCCACTTTGTCATTTGTTTATGTTACAGTTTGATCTGATTGGTTTTTAATTACCCATATCCAAGCATCAAAATGACCTCGTAGGTTGTCAAAATGGCAGAAAATGTGGGATATAAATAAAACCCACTCAGGGTGATGGATCAGTCCACTGAAACCCACTCGTGGTCTGGCTGGCTGCGGAACTCACTCGTGGCTCACTGAGTGGGTTTTATTATATTTCCAGTGACTAAACCATTAGGCCCGTTTTCACCAACATGGTATTAAGAGTTAAGCCTGGTGTTAACTCCTTTAAACCTGGTATAACTAAGTCCTTTTCACCAAGAGTGTGCTAAGCATGTAAACCTGTCAAGGTTCAGTGAATCATACACATTGTCACCAAACTCAAGGATCAGCCATCTCTAACTGATTTGGTGTCAAAAAGTGATTAGGCCAATGAAAACAGAACATATGTTTCTTATGAGATGGCATGACAAGTCAGTATTATAGTCCTTTGTCTATTATATTCGCATGTTTCTCTAATTTAACAGTCACCAAAGATTTTTTCAAGAAAGATATGTCACATCATGAGATATAAAGTTTGCAAACCAAGAACACACACTTACCTAGAAAATATATTTGTTGAAGTAACTGTTGCAAATATACTAGCCATACAGCATTAAGCACACGATTTAAAAGTATTTCATGTATGAAACTATGTTTTTATAGCATTTGCCTATGATAGTCATGACACTAAATAGAGGCAATTCTTCTCTGCTGAGTTGTACAAAACCTCTGCACTTGTTGTTGGTCTTAGCACAGGGGTACTTTCGAAGGGCAGGAAATTCGGATGTGGGTGCAATCTATGCATCCTATAACCCCCCGGAAATCGGGCGATTTCGGAAAATTCCAATTTAGCCTCCCGTGTGACTGGTCCAATGGGCATACGTACATCTATGGGTTTTAATGAAGCGATTGCATGACTAACATGCTTCACAATCCTTAAAACTGGGGTGACACTAATACCACTCAAGTCACCAACGACTTATTGGTAACTGCCGCTAGCAAAAAATCGCAGGCACGTCAGCCATTCTGGGTACATCAGATTTTGAGGACCCTTATCATTAGATATTCAAAGGGATTCAACCATTATTGTAGTTTCATTGTTCAAAAATGCATGACCAGCTGATTTGTATTAATTTATTGTTTGAGGGGAGGGGGCTAAAGAAAAATGAATTTCTGTCAGCAACACTGGACAGACAACTAATTAATTTTCTTTTTTATAAATTTCCAAGCCCACCCCTCTTTTTCTCTTACTTTGTCATGTGGTCATGTTTGGGAACTTCAGAGATTAATTGTGTTTGTAGCAGTTGAGTTGTTTAAATACTTTCACTCAGTAAATGTTCCTTGATCCTGCTCCGCTTGAGTGATTGGCTTAGCCAGACCAGGTCTTAGCTAAGACCTGGCATAACTCTTAATACCATGTTGGTGAAAACGGGCCTTAGGGACAAAGACCTTTTGGGAGTATTAATTTTCAGTTAATGAAAAATTTAGTAAAAATGTTTCTTCAGGTCAGACTTTGTTGACAGATAAGAGATTGTCTTCTTAACTCAGGTAATTATTAGGTGTAATTACTGTGAGTGAGCAGCACCTGGTGTGCACAGAACATGTTTTACTCTTTCAGTACCAGACTTTTTGTAACTTATACTTCATTGAAAAAATATGTGAAACAGTTCATGACTATTTAAAAAGGAATATCAGTGCATTATACACTCAGAATTTATACTTAAGCTGTTTAAACTATTCAAGAGGTCTGAAATATAATTATTTCTTCACAGCAAATAAAGCACAAATTTAACAAAGTAGTATTTAGTCAATTTGTGTTTTTGTTTTTCCCAAATATTTGCTAGCAACGATAGGCCTATAGTGTTGATGACCATGTGAAGGATCTTCCTGACGACTGGATTGTCACTACCGGGACGCATCGTATGATAAATGGAAGATAAATGGCACAATTTTCAGCCCTGGGCATCTCATGACAGTGTGTTATTATAATGCCCATATCAGTTTTAGGTCTTGGTTGCATATCTTTTGTAACACTAAAAATAATTTTTTATGCAACTTGGAGAAAATATCTGCACGAAAAAGCATAGTTACTTTGTTCAGACATTTTGTCTGACGGACAGGGAATTCTGGTCAGACAAGTTTCATTTCAGTCAGACAAAATTTTTCTTCCTTCGATCTTTTCAAATTTTTGAAAGCACATCTGCTGCACGGCTAAAATGTTCTCTTTTACCCAAAAATTAAAACTTGTCCAGTTGTCATACATAGTAGTTTTCTATAGACAAGTTTTAGCCTCAGTACGCCAACACTGCAGCCCTTGGCTTGGTATATCTTCAGATTTTTGTTTTTTGTCTTCTTTTCTGTTTTACAAAAGTATTTCGAAGCAGGATGTCGTTTGAATGTGACAATCTGGATTGATAACCATACTTATGCTAAAGTCATGAAATAAATCAAATTCAGAAATAATTAACTTTTACTAAGTAAAGAGAGGTTTGTAGTTCTGCTGATTGTAATTATTATTTATTATTACATTATTATTATTTATTACATGTTAAAGTAAATTATAATCAAAAAGAATGCTAATGCACTGTACAAGGTAAAATTCAAAATATGAAATGTATATATAAATAGGATAAAATATCTGTTATACTGCACGCAAAAGCAATTAGCTGTGACACTTGGTCATTATCACTTTGTGTCATGTTGGGTCTGATTCTGGTTCAGAATTGCATTTAAGACAAAAGGGTGTCAAAGGAAGCTCAGAACAGTGGCGTAGCTAGGAAATTTTCCAGGGGGGCAAAATATTCAAGTCAGTTGTGGAAATGGAAAATTTTTGTCGGGGGAGCTATTATCGCTGTCGCAGCAGAGACGCACCATCGGCAAAATGCAACGTTTGATGACAATGTAATCATTACTTTCCTGGTCAGGATGGAGCCAGGGGGGGCGACCGCCCCCCCTGCCCCCCCCCCCCTGTAGCTACGCCACTGGCTCAGAACTGACATAATTGCAATTCAATAAGCTATAGATTGGCTCACTTAAAAAAACTGCAAATTGCCATCCAGACTGGTTTTGAAGGGCTTGCTGATTGTCCAATAGACCTGGTAAGGTCTACAGCATGTTCTGTCGGATTTTTTGTCTTACCTGGGCCAGAGACAGGTCGGACATTCGTAAAAAAATTTCAGCGAAATCCGATTGTTCGACGTCCTTTGCATGCACTGCTGCAAGCTGGGTTGCCAGGCAGCAACCTCAACTGCTTTCTCATTACCTCAGTGCAGATTTCATCAGTTGAACGCCAAAAATTGACTCCCAGCTGACAACTTTGCCAGCGGGGAAAATCCTAGCTGACAGTCTGCCAACCATGCACCTGCTTCATAACAGATATTTGGTATACAGATCATGGGGTGCCCCTGAATTTTGATGTCGGTGGGAATGAAGCTGACGTTCCAGAAATCATTCTGACGTCATTTAAACATAAAGTGACGTCGGATTCCCACTGAGATGAGGATGAGAATGAATGATGAAAAAATGAAATTGAAAATGGAATTAATAGTGACTTTCATACTAACAAAAGTTGCAACTTGAAATTCAGAATATAAGTCGATATGTATACACTCACCAGCAAACGAAATGCAAAACTTGATTTTAGGTCATATTTCTTGCAAGTAATTTTTTTGGCAAAAACAAAATTGCTGGCATGGATTCTATGGCTGACAAGCATAACTTTACTTATGATGCTGTTGCATGTTAGCCTCCGCAAATGATTTTTCTTCTCTGTTTCAAAAGTAGATTTTGGTTTCTCACCAATGCAAAGTTCAATATACGGTTTAAGACATGGCTACTGTTCAAACCTCATCACTTCGTGAAGTTTCATTCCTTTTTGCAGGTCGAATTTCAAGTGACATGCATATCCTTCCTCGTCATACTGATCAGACAACAGTTTCATCCCCGAAAATGCTGGATTCCCAATGTATCCCCTCAAATATTTGTTCTGCGGTGACAGATTTTTCTTACTAGATCTCTAGTGTCATCAAGCATTTTATGAAGGTACGTGTACTAGATAAGATGTTCTTCTAGTCCTGATATTACATTATCTCTTGTCTCACACCGTAAATTATTCTAGAGCGATGTACCTAAAGTTTCTGAATGGAAGGTTCGGATGCGTAAAGCAATTTTCAGTCATGTGGAAACTTGTGGCTTTGTTACGTGTGTAATTTTCAGGGCCGATGTGGGTTTTATTGGCTTTTGCGTACCCTCTGCAAATTGTTGACACTTGGCTTCCTCTAATAATTGCTTCTTTCACAAATTGGTTATGTTTCTTCTTTGTGCTTGTAATTACTCCGGGTCCATTTGGGCCCATAGTTTTCAGTTTGTTCCAACGAAGATCCTGTCCGCTTTCTTTTCGTAATCCGCCAGAATAAAATACAATAGATTGCACTGAGCCATTGCCACATGACCTTACATTTCCACACCACACCTTTTCCAGGAGCAAATTTTGGTCTGTTGCACAGTTCGGCCCTATATCTACATGATGCCACCATAAATCCCTGTCTTACACAGTCAAATCACCCAGAGAATCTACCCTAGACGAATCCCTCCATTGTCGCATATTTTCATAAAATTTACGTCAAAGCGTCTCAGCCAATCAGCGAGCAGGATTTCTCCCCAGTTCAAATCTTTACCGGCGATTTGCGCCAAGACTATTAGGTCCTCAGAGACCTAAGACCTATCATTTTAAAGGTCTCAGAGAGATCTATCTGTTGGAGTTGGAATCGTGACTGTACGACTGACGGAAATGTGTAGATAGACGTAACTGTCCTCATTTGCATAACATGCTTGAATCCATGTTCATTGGTCATCCTAGGGGGTGTGTCTGACTGAATCACTGAAGGCTCTGCTGAAGTGAGTCAAATTGGCCATAAACCCCGATTTCAGGACGCCATGGGCGAGCCAGTCGCGACGATGCTCAGCAGTAAGAAGAAGAACAGGCATTGCCGAATGCATTCGGCTGTTTCCGCCTGAACTTAGGCAGTCGAAAATGGTTGTCTTGACAAAACAAGTGCTTGTTTCATCCTCACAGTGGCTGGATGTTGACTGGGGAAGGTGTAAGATTCATTTTAGTCTACATTTGGCTGTTCTACATGGCTTTTAGGCGATTTGACAAGTTGAAGTTGAACTGCTAAATTCCATGTTTCGGAATTGAATCGGCGCATATTATCGCTCATCAAAACACGCTCGTCGTGATGAAACGCTTGGTCTGAACTCATTTTTAGTGCTACTCAGGGTATAAAATAAGAAAATTTGATCACTGCACATATTATCTTGCGCGAACTATCGCCATTAATATGGATAACAAATCGGTGTTCTTAAGGGCTTGCATTGTGATATCAAGCATTACAAATTTCCAAAAGATGACCAATTGACCATCATCAGGCAGATAAAAGTATCAATTTGGTCGGAAATACAAAGTATATTTCGGGGATTTTACAGTTCACAATAACTTAGCACAAAAAGAAAATTTGATCACTGCACAAATTCAGATTTATCACTGCACATTTCAGATTGATCACTGCACATTTTATACCCTGGTGCTACTAGCAGGTAAATTGGCATTTTCCTGATCATTTTGGTACCTGTGTCGTTAATTTCCATCAATATTTCACCAGTTTCTGCTACTTTGAAGTTGTGAAGTCAAATTGTTGTTTTCAACTGTCAAAATGTGCATACCATTGGCGACTGTCAAAAAGAGTCCTGACACTTTCCCGATTCGATTGCTCACTGCTGATAAACTGCAGGCTACACATTGCATGAGAAGAGCTGGCACTTGTTATATTGCACTAAATGTTCACAAAAATAGTTGAGAACAAAATACCTATTGAAATTTTACTGCCCACGACTGTACTGCATTCACAGGACGATTATTTCTGCTGCAAAATCGCAGATTTTTGCCGATTTTTGAGCGACAACAGAACTCGCCATGGCCTGTAGTTAAGCCCTGGGGTGGAAAGGTTTAGCTAAACATGTGCAAACTTCAGTGCTTTATGCCTGACACAATTTCTCAAAATTTCAGGGCTACATTCAAGGCCTGTCAGGCTCTGCAAATAGATTTATAAGTGGTGATTACATCGACGTCTGAATATTTCAAGGGTCTGAGCAGCTTCGGAATCACTGCCCAGAGGCTTGTATGAGAAGAAGGGATGCCTCTTGACCCAATACAATTGCTGGCTCAAGGGTTCGAATCCAGCTCTTGCCAGGTCACCTGGGCATATGTTGGACGGCTGTGTCAATCATCCTTCACCTCCTTGCTGTGTACTCCTCCTGTCCTAATTAGCCTACCAAGTGCAACAATACAGGACATAAAGGTCCAATCATCCATCCATCCTGCCGACCACAAAATCTTCCTCTGCCACAGTCCTTCGCCACACTAGAACCTTCCTCGTTATTATCATCGCCCGGAGTTGCGATTTCCAATCGCTGTCTAGTAAATTTTGCATCTGGTGTCAGTCTAGCACAATTGTAAAAAGCTTGGTAGACCAACATAAGGCGCTGGGTCTAGGTCAAACTTTTGTTTGAAGAAGTGTCTGTAAGCTTCAAGGATATCTGCTAATTATAAAAAGACTCACATCTGATGTCAGATACAAAGTCATGTACAATGTATTTTCTTATTGCCAGTGAAGGCATGGCCCTTGCATATTTGTATCTTTTTGATAGACTTGGTGCTTTTCTGGTTCCTAAACATCAACTTGGGCACACATTTTATGTCTATAATTTAAACTTGATTTTCGGGTAAACCAGGGTTTAAACCTAGTTTAAAATATTAAAACTTGCATTTTTCTTTTCTAGAAATTTTCATTTCTGGTTTCAAAAAAGAGCAGGTTTTTCTATGGTTTAAGCAGTAACCTGCTAAGGGGTGGTTTAACTCATGGTTTTAGAAGTCTTCAATGCGGATTTTATGCCTTCTGAGTCAAATTTCTGATTCGCTGATCTGATTAAGGATATCAGTTGGCCAGTGTGGCCCGTTTTCACCAACGTGGTATTAAGAGTTAAGCCTGGTGTTAACTCCTTTAAACCTGGTATAACTAAGTCCATTTCACCAAGAGTGTGCTAAGCATGTAAACTTGTCAAGGTTCAGTGAATCATACACATTTTCACCAAACTCAAGGATCAGCCATCTCAAACTGATTTGGTGTCAAAAAGTGATTAGGCCAATTAAAACAGAACATATGTTTCTTATGAGATGGCATGACAAATCAGTATTATAGGCCTTTGTCTATTATATATTCGCATGTTTCTCTAATTTAACAGTCATCAAAGATTTTTTCAAGAAAGATATGTCACATCATGAGATATAAAGTTTGCAAACCAAGAACACACACTTACCTAGAAAATATACTTGCCATACAGCATTAAGCACACGATTTAAAAGTATTTCATGTATGAAACTATGTTTTTATAGCATTTGCCTATGATAGTCATGACACCAAATAGAGGCAATTCTTCTGTGCTGAGTTGTACAAAACCTCTGCACTTGTTCTTAGCACAGGGGTACTTTCGAAGGGCAGGAAATTCGGACGTGGGTGCAATCTACGCGTCCTATAACCCCCCGGAAATCGGGCGATTTCGGAAAATTCCAATTTAGCCTCCCGTGTGACTGGTCCACTTGGCATACGTACATATATGGGTTTTAATGAAGCGATTGCATGACTAACACGCTTCACAATCCTTGAAACTGAGGCGACACTGATACCACTCAAGTCACCAACGACTTGTTGGTAACTGCCGGTAGCAAAAAATCGCAGGCACGTCAGCCATTCTGGGTACATCAGATTTTGAGGACCCTTATCATTAGATAAATTCAAAGGGATTCAACCATTATTGTAGTTTCATTGTGCAAAAATGCATGACCAGGTGATTTGTATTAATTTATTGTTTGAGGGGAGGGGGCTAAAGAAAAATGCATTTCTGTCACCAACACTGGACAGACAACTGATTAATTTTCTTTTTTATAAATTTCCAAGCCCACCCCTCTTTTTCTCTTACCTTGTCATGTGGCCATGTTTGGGAACTTCAGAGATTATTTGTGTTTGTAGCAGTTGAGTTGTTTAAATACTATGTGCAGACTTTCACTCAGTAAATGTTCCTTGATCCTGCTCCGCTTGAGTGATTGGCTTAGCCAGACCAGGTCTTAGCTAAGACCTGGCATAACTCTTAATACCATGTTGGTGAAAACGGGCCTTTATGTTACCATATTCAGCCAAAGCACTAGTACTATAGCTGATTATAGAACAAACAAAGGTAATATTGTCGTGTGCCAAAGTCAGTCAAAGCACTTTAGGCCACACATAAATATTTTATGGATGACGGAATTGCCGCTCCCATAATTGTGAAATTAAAATATAATATTACTTTCTAAATTTATTTTGCGCCCGCATGGATTCCGAAGATCTGGGAAGAAAATTGCTTTTCCTGCTCAAATGACCCTAAGAGTCACAACTATTGAGTGAAGAAAAATGACAGACACCTTTTAGAAATCACTGATTATACTTACAGTCTGATTCATCTATGTCATGAACAGGCTTGCAACCAGCAGGGGCGCCACTGTCGATTGACATAGGCGTAGAATTCATGTTTTGCTGTTTGATCAATGCTAAACATCTTTATCCAAACTGCTTGAGAAAGCATTAATTCCATGCATATATTCAGTGGCGTAGCAAGGAAATTTTCCTGGGGGGGCAATATATTCAAGTCAGCGATGGAAATGGAACATTTTTGTCGGGGCAGCTATTATCGCTGTCTCGACAGACGCGCGCCATCGGCAAAATGCAACGTTTGATGACAATGTAATCTTTTCTTTCCTGGTCAGGATGGAGCCAGGGGGGGCAACCGCCCCCCCTGCCCCCCCTGTAGCTACGCCACTGCATATTTTTTTTCATTATTTAGCATGCTCACAAATTGTGGATGTGTAAAAACGAGGTATGACAGGCTTTAAGATCTTGGTCAGGAATTACTGACAAACTCACAATTTCTAGCTTACACAAATTTTACTTCAATTTCAGCCTATCTTACGTAAAATTTTGTCAGGAATTCAATTTTAAAGAAAAAAATGCACCCCTCTTTTATTTTGGAAATTATACCCCTATTTGTAAAGCCCCTCTCAGTGGGGCGTGCCAGATACCCCCAACATTTTATAAATTTGTCTGTAGTTCTATGGCTTCTGTTATAAAGCTGCTCTTATACCACTAATTAATGTACTTGAATTCTATGATGGTCCATCAAAAACTATGATGACTACATGGGTATACATTTTTTGTTGAAATGACAAACATTTTGTGGTGGTAAGTCGCGGTTTCTTATATTTCGCTTAATTTTCACTTTACATGCATAATGTTTGCACCATCATTTTCTGCAGAAAATAAGCTTCAATATGAGTACCAATAACCTATATTTCCGTTAAGTTTAACCCGAACCAAGGAATTTCGGCTTTCAGAAATAAAATTCTAAATAACTTGCATTTTTTTATGGAGGCAGATATCGAAAAATTAACATAAATTTGTTTTAATATAACTATCTGGGCATAACCAGTTTGACTTTCAAACCTGCATGACAAGAATTGACGAAATGCAAGTTATTTAGAAAAATGACATATTATTTCACTCACCCAGAAGTGAAAAGCAATGGCTCCATGTTTTGTATGTGTGATCCATTCCATGTGTAATCTTAAAGTCAGACATCAAAATATAATACGTTGGCCAGCATCAACCGAAGTTTGAGGGCATTTGAAAAAAGTAGGTCAAGTGGCACAACTTGCCCCGGTTCCGGGGTATGTTGTGCCACGTGACGGGGTAAGTTGTTCTGGTTAATTTATTCCAAAAAAACCATGTATTTCACCTGTTTCTTCAGATAGATAATTTTTATCATGTTTTTAACCTATGACTGACATTTTACATGAAACCTGCCAGACATTTGTGAGTCATTTTATAAGAAAAAATTAAAATGCTGCAAAAGCTAGAATTATTTATTGTTAAGAGGGTGGTATAACAGTTTTAAAAAATGTTCATTTCAGTGTAAGTTATTGCACAACATATTTAGGCCTTGCGTAAAATAAAGACAGAAAAAGATGAATAAAAAATTAATTTATATGTCATACCATTGGCACAACATACCCCGGTCTTCCCTACATGTACACAAGCACCTAAGCTCACTTTTTCACATCCACAAATTTGTACATGCTCGTTTTTACCCCTCCACGAAGTTGTGAACGTGCCAAATAATGAAAAATAAGTTTTATATACATTGTAAAAACCAGCACAGGGGTTCGTGTATAGTAATAGCTAACACTCATGGTTGTGATTTATTATTCATTCATTGAACTGCCAATACTAACGTTCATGGAGGTGTCACAGGTTTCACTTTTAGGGTCAAAATTAGTTTGAGAGTTAGATCTAGCCAAGTTTATAGGTTAGTATGTTCATAATTACACCTATAAAAATGTGTGAATGACAATATATGACACATACATGAATGCCAAATTCGTGTACATGCTCATTTTTGCAGGTTTACAAATTTGTCCACATGCAAAATAATGAAAAATAGATCTATATAGCTCTTAATCCTCATCCGATGAGATGAAAACATTGGGTTAGAGAGGACAATATTTGAGGCATGTGGGATACCAATGGCTGCCAATTTCCATTGTTGTGACCAGAGTAAGGTATTTCAATTCAATTCAATTCAAGTCAATTTTATTCCAGATGCAAACAGGATACATGTATGTATTGAAACAATAAAAGTAACAGTTACATCTGGGGGCAGATGTCGGGTGGACATATTTTGCCCAATTACAATACATAAATTGAGTAATACAAGTAGGGAGAACATGAACAGCATGAACAATAACAAGTTCTTTTTTTTTAAAGAAAACAAAAAGACTAGGGCTAAAAATAAAAACAAATTGTAGGATTAATATTATTTGATATACATACATTAAGTTTAATAATAAGTGACAACATATTCAGGAAGTGTACTGGTGATAAAAACAAAACAGGAAATAGTTTACAGAAAATCGGGTAGGTTATTAATATTTAAATATTGTTTGGTTTTTTTAAAATGAGTTTAAAACATGGCATTACTGATCAAAGAAATGAAATAATTCCATATTTTAACACCCATAAATTTTAAAGATTTCTGACACGTAGTTAAGCGCATGCTTGGAGTATGGAAGTTGTTAAATGATCTAGTATTGTGCCTATGTATAGATGTATTATAGGAAAACATATTCGAGAATAATGGCGGGAGTAATTTATGGTCAATCTTATACATAAACAAGAGAACATGATAAACATATAACTTGGATAAAGGAAGAATAGAATACTGAGTGAATAATTCAGCTGTATGGGCTAAATAATGGGAGTTCGAAATAATTCTAATGAATTTTTTTTGTATCTTAAATAAAGGGTCCAGATAAACAGCAGCAGCGCTTCCCCAAATTTCTATGCAGTATGTTAAGTAAGAATTAATAAAACAGCAATAAAGTGTGTTTAAGGTATTTTTGTTAAACAGTTTTTTAACTTTATTTATGATCCCATAACCTTTAGATATTTTTTTTCTAATGTAGTTTAGATGACATTGCCAAGAACTATGAGAGTCTTAATGAATACCAAGAAATTTCACTGTATTAACTAAAGATATTTTTGTTATTAATTATGAGATTATTGTTTATATCAATTTTTTTGTTTCGTGGTCTAAAGAGCATAAAGTTTGTTTTATCAATGTTTAGAGATAATTTATTAGAAATGATCCATTCATAAATTTTGGATAATTCTGTATTAATAGAATTATAGATATTAGTAAAATTTTTTCCTTAAAAAAAAAGGTTTGAGTCATCAGCAAATAGAAGAGGAATAGTAATTGAAGAGACATTAGGTAAATCATTAATATATAAGAGAAATAGAATAGGTCCCAAAATTGAACCTTGAGGCACACCACAAGTGATTGGTAAATGAGAAGATTGGAAATTATTAAACATCACATACTGTTTACGATCAGAAAGATAACTTTTTAACCAAGATAAGGGAATTCCTCTGATGCCATATTTCTCTAATTTTTACCCCTGCTGGCTATGTAATAGCCTACGGGGTACTGCAGTCCTCAACGTGACGGGTATCTGGGGATTTCGTCAAGCATAACTCACTTCGCGTTGCTCATATTTCATTCAAATTTTGCCTGTTATCTTATTTTGTCATGCAAATGGGAATGACAAGTTTCCAGGCATTTCTATCAATTAGATGTGCGTAATTCCATGTTAGTTCAATAAATTTCAGGAAATTTTTCAGCTTGACCCCCTTAGATTCGTCTCAAACATTTCTCAAACTAGCCTTTAGTAGTGTAATAGATGTGTGAATAGTTTCAGCTCAATATCTTGAACAGTTTAGTTTAGAAATATTTTCAAAACAGACTGTTTTTATGGCTTTTTTTTCATATGAAAGTCGCTTTTCAAATGTTAATATTTGGGATTTCATGAAAGATACGACCTTGATTGTTTCCAGACATGATATCTGGGGTCCATGAAGTGGCTTTGAATACATCTTGATTTATCTCTGCAGGCATTCCAAAAGGCTCTTCCATTTGGCGTCAATTATTGATGCAACTTTTTCAATTAGCTAAAACTCTAGAACTGCATTATCTACAAACTTTTTATCTTGACTTTTTAATCTACTGTAGCAGTAAACGTAGTATGGTAAGGACTGGTCATATGAATAAATAGTTCTGGTATAACAAAGTTCATCAAATTTGGGAAAAAATGCTATTTCACAGATTATCAAGCTAAAACGCCAAAATATGATGCCATTTACCAATGTAAAACCAATGCCCTTTTCAAGTGTTTATTAGTGCTCATTTTTCTTTGCAAACAATACTGGAATTTATTACTTTTGTATACTGGAATTTATTACTTTTGTATGCATGTAACAGTATCCGAATGGTCTCAATGGCTTCACATAGACTCATAGAGCCAGCGGGGTTCACGTGCTTGCACGGTATTTTTGTAGCAAAATATTTTGGTCAATGGTGTCGAAAGCCTTTTTGAAATCAAGAAAAATTCCAACTATAACTTTATTTTTATTGAAAGCATCTGTTATTTTATCTAATAAAACTGTCAAGGCTAAAAGAGTATTATGTTTTTCTCTGAAACCAAATTGATATTGGTAAAACAAATTATTATCATTAATAAATTTATCAAGTCTAACATACATGATTTTTTCAAATATTTTAGAAAATACACTTAAAACAGATACAGGTCTGTAATTATTTATAAGGCTCGGATCATTAGCTTTATATATGGGGGTGACTCTTGCAATTTTAAGTTCATTTGGAAATTGGCCTTGGCTTAAAGAGAGATTAGTTAAATGAGAAATAATTCTGATGATATGAGAACTTGTTTTTTTTACTACATTTGCATTAATTTCATCATGACCTGGACTAGAAGTCTTCAGATTTTTTATAACATTGCTAATTTCATTTTCTGTAGTTGGATTTAAAAATAATGTAGTCTCGTTCCTTTGGGGAATATATGATGTAGGATGATTATCAGATCGAGGAATTGATCTTGCCAAAGTTGGCCCAATATTTGTATAGAATTTGTTAAGCGCATTGGATATTACTTGACCATCATTGGTCGTATTACCATTAATGTGAAATTCTTGTGAAGGTGGTTTTCTTTTATTTTTATTTATTGCTTTTTTAATCAAAACCCATGATTTTTTAATGTTACATTGATTAATTTTAGGTTGTATTCATAATAATCTTTTTCTGCCTTACGTGTGATAGATTGTATTTTATTTTTATAAGTTCTATATTTATTTAAATTATTAGTAGTAGGGTATTTTTTACATGTATGATATAATTTGTTGTTTTTTTTTTTTGATTTTTTTAAACCATATGTTAGCCAAGGTTTTTTATTTAAGTATCTGCTTTTAGAAACTTTTATAATTCGTTGGCCTGTTGTTGAATTAATAAAATATTATAAATTGACTTCCAAGTACAGAGCTGCAAAACTCCATGTGTTTATTCATTCGCCTTCTTAAGAAGTGCTTGCATACAATTGTCACCAGAGGGATTAAAGTCCAATCCTAATACTACACTCACGTGCCTGGTGGGCTCAACACTAACTAGCTATAATTGGATTTGGATAAAGATCCAAGATCACAACATAAGTTATGGCTTAAAGTCTTTGATAAGTGAGTTTCACTTACTTACCAAAGATTTCGACACATCATATGTAACTGTAGAGCAAATAAAATTGGTTCCATTTGTATCTCACAAGCCTCAAGTATTTTCCTTTATGACCCCGTATGTTTTCTTGGCATAAAATGAGTTTCCTTGCTTCCACAGCAAGGCAGTTTGATTGAGGATGTTTAGCATAAACAAAATTGAAAAACATCACCCGTTTTACTTACAAGCAGCAGCGCATGAATCACAAAGTGCTACTTTCCTCTCATTCCACATTGCAAGTTAAGCAGCTGTAAAGTACTTTCTTACTCACCCCAGTCTGAACCACAACTTTTCCTGTTTCTGCCTATGCTTTATCCATGTGAATGCCTGCTACTTTTAAAATGACCCATTACCTGCAGCAGATTTAACTGCATAAATCAGGGTGACTTTTTACAGCTGGGAGAATGACAGTCAATTAAAATTTCACTTGCTATCTGGAATATTTTGTTTCTTCTTTTTCTTAAATTAGCTCCAATGATTTGAGTCTAATTCTCATATTTTATAGATTTTTGTGAATGCTAAAAAGTGGGGGGGGGCATTTCATATTATGTCCCCTGGAGTATAAAGTGTAGGGGGGGAACATGTTCCTTATCCCCCCCCCCCACCAAAGTACGCCTATGTGGCATGGTCTTTGGTCATTCAAAACATCCTGTGAGGTTCGTTTGGGCAAACCGCTCAGTCATTAAGATTATTTAAGAACAAAGACAAAATATTCTAAACGAAAGTTATGTGCAAATTTTTATTTTGGTGAGAGCACAGCATAACCTGACAAGAAAAAAGTTTACATTGGAAGAATTTACCTTTACCACAATAATAAGCAACACTAAGCCTTGAAAATTAATTTAAGATTATAACTCAGTTACTCAATATAATTCCCTTATTCTAAATGCTGACAAAACAAAGTATATATTATTTCACAATAAACAAAAGAACTGTAACTATAATGGAATGCTAAGTATGAGTCAAACATTAATTGAAAGAGTAAAAATCATAAAATTTCTCAGGGTAACAATTGATGAATATTTTGAATGGGATTTACAGGTTAAAAATGTCATTTAAAAAATGATATCTGGAAATTACACCCTAGCAATGGTTAAAAATATGTTACCAGTTGAATCAAAACTACTGATATACTATGAAAATGTTAAAAGTCATGCTACATATGGCATCGCAGCATGGGGGCCTTTATTGACAAAGAAACTTTTGAAAAACATAAAAATCCAAAAAAAATAAATCTATGCGATTAATCTTTAATGTTGGAAATAATCTAAAAGTACTATACAGAAAAGGAAAAATCTTAACGATAGACGATATTATAAAGTTAGAACTACTGAAAGTGTCTCATAGCCACAATGCCACATATATGACAAACTACTAGCTAGACTAATAAATCTATTTGACATAACTAGACATACATATAATACAAGAAATCGAACTAATTTAACAGCTTTACATCATACTACCCGACAATACAATAAAAGCTTCCTTGGTGCATCCCCTCATTTATGGCTCCAATTGTCAAATAATTTAAAACAAGAACAGAAATTGAAAAACTTCACCAAATCCCACTCAAAACATGTCTATCAGGTTTACTAGTAACTTATATTATCTGTGTTATTTTACTGAATTTTCAGTGAAATATAAATTAAGATCATTTCCATCTTCATTTTCATCACTTCATTTTATTTTTATTCTATATTCATTTTTATTTTTATTTTTTCCTTTTTAAAATATATTTTTGTGTATATTTAAGGGCCAGAAATAATAATAGTTCTGATAAACTCTGCCGAGTCCCACTTAGTGTTATTTACTCTTCCTTGTTGATTGTTTAATGATTGTAATATATATATACATTTGTATGTACTTGTCATAAATGTACAGGGTTGGGAACCAAAATTTTCCATGAACTTCTGTGTGCAAAAAAGCATCTCACATCTACAGGAAAATCGTGAAAACAATACAGCATAATCACTAAAGTATCAGCCATACCTGTGGAAGGTTAGAATGAGCTGTGATTAAAAATGACTCCACAGGAGACAAAAAGGAAGGGGTGGTCAGATTTGCTTCAGTGCCACATGGACTAAAAAACAATCCCTGACACAGTCAGAGTGACCTCACAACAGGAATACAATATCATGAAGGCAATCAATGATGGGAAATGAATAAGAGGGAAGTCTGGGAGTTTGTGGGGAGAATTAAGAGAGGAATGGAGCATTCCTGGAGACACTGACGATAAAACTGACAAGGTACCTGCAACCTCAATGAGAGAGGTGGTTGCAGAGCTTCAGGTGGACCTCAAGACTGCCAGAGGGGCTATTATGCAAAATGATTTTGGCCTGAAATCATATGTCAGCACCCCAAAGACAACATTCGGCATATTCCATTAAGGCCAGAAGATAGAATTGGTGAAAAAATAATGGGCTACATTAGGAAGCATGGCTCAATATTCAATTTTTTTTTTAAACTATAAATGTTTGGTTGTGGATTCCATTGTCAACAAAAGAAATGGCAAATTCTATATAAAATCAATAGAAGATGTCGATGGGACATTCAGGGCAAAGTATCCAGCTCAGGCAATGGTTTCGGGAGTCATGACTTCAGATAGAAAATTATGCTTTATTTCTTTTTCATGCGAGTAAAGGGGGACGGACCTGATGCATACTACTAGGTCCAGTGATGTTATGTTTTGCCATGGCTGACAGACAGACAGACAGACAGACAGAAATAGTTTATTGTTGTTCAATGTTTACATATTAACATACAATGCAGTAAAGTTAAAGTTTGAGTCATTTCACACTGAAACAAAGGGGATTTGCATAAGGCAATAGCCGCTGTCTGCAAACCACCATTATTAATAAATATTACTTTGAGTTTAAGATATAAATTTTACTGTACGTGCGCAAGCAAGGGGGTATAGTAATTTTGAAGGGGTTTGTGATAATGGGACGAGGATCCATAAGGTAGATAACTGAGTGGGAAAGAGCATAACTATATACTATTTGAACTCTGTCAACTCCAAACAGCTCAAAGTAAGATGAGAAGGGTAGAAGAGCAGAATCAAAGACAAAACACAATAAAAGGATCTAATGTCTTCTACAAATATAACAGTCAAGTGTTTCACATGAATCACAGTAGGCACCGATGAATACCCTTTTTAAGTAAAAACATATTCCGAATAAACTATGTGTATGAACTTTCTCTAGTGTAGAGTTTGGGGCTTGGTTAATCAAATTAGGTAATCGGTTTTTTACAGAGCTAAGAGAGAGTTGATATTTAAGCTTGGGTATCACGAAAAGATTGTTTTGTCGAGTTTGATAATGATGGAGGTCGCTGTGTCTCTGGAGCGAAATTTTCAAGAAATAAGTTGGAAGAGTTTTGTGAACTAATTTATAATAAAATTTCCATTCTTGTCAGGTCAAAATATCTGAGACTTTTAGTATATTTAATTTTTTAAATAGGG
This sequence comes from Platynereis dumerilii, assembly GCA_026936325.1. Taxonomy (NCBI): domain Eukaryota; kingdom Metazoa; phylum Annelida; class Polychaeta; order Phyllodocida; family Nereididae; genus Platynereis; species Platynereis dumerilii. The sequence continues at coordinate 7,191,590 of JAPTHN010000024.1, forward strand.
GCTCTGTGTGGGCATTGTATTTAGATTTGGTAATGAGTCGCATCGCCTTTTTTTGGAGTTTAGTGATATTTTTTGTTTTTTGTCCCCAGAGCAGGATGCCATAAAGTAGGTGTGGTGAAATGAGGGAGTTATACAGTGTACGAAGCGTTTCTAACGGTACATAGTGTTTTAGTCGGTTTAGAATAGCCAGAACTTTTACGATTTTCTTTTCAATTTTCTCAATATGTGATTTCCAAGTGAGATTTTTGTCAATGATAATACCGAGAAAATCAAAATTATCAACACGTTGTATCTGGTTTTGTTCAATTTCTAAGGAAAGTCGGGGGACACATTTATTTATAGTATGAAACATCATAAATTTTGTTTTTCCTATGTTTAGGGAGAGCTTGTTAATTTTCAACCAATCATTTACTTTTTTTAGTTCTTCATTTAGTGAAAGCTCAAAGACTCGAGGGGAGGCAGGTGTATCTAGTGAAAGGGAAGCTATTAAGGTAGTGTCATCTGCATACGTAATAAATTTAAACATATCCTTGGATCTATCAAAGTCATTTAGATATATCAAGAAGAAGAGCGGGCCTAGTATAGAACCTTGGGGTACTCCTGTTTTAATTGTGAGTTGTTTAGATCTGGAGCCGTTGTATTCTACATATTGTTTCCGGTTAGTCAAGTATGATTTACACAAATTTAGAGCATTTCCTTGAATTCCATAATGGGATAACTTATATAGAAGCAAATCATGATCAAGGGTATCAAATGCCTTTGATAGATCCAGGAATATGTTTATCGGTATGTTACCATTTTCTAAGTTCACAATTACTCTATCAATATTTTCTAACACCGCAAGCTCAGTATTATGACCTTCTCTAAATCCATATTGACTACTGTAAAACATATTTTCAGATTTTAGATACATGTAGATTTGGGAGGACATCACTTTTTCAAAGACTTTGGAAATAGCAGGAAGGACTGATATTGGACGATAGTTTCCAATAATTTCTCATTGTCTTTTTATAGACAGGAACAATTTTAGCAATTTTTAGTTTATTAGGAAATGAGCCAAAGTTTAATGATTGATTTATGATAGTTGTAAGAGGTTTTAATACTATTTCCTTAATTTCTTTGAGAAATTTAATGGAGAGACCATCAGCGCCACAGCTGGTTTTGGAAGGTAAACAATTTATAATCTTCAAGACTGTACTTTCATTCACATGCTTAAAGCAAAAATTCGAAGATATCTCTTCTGCAGGACTAAGGAAATCTTTAAAATTCAAATTGGGAGGGGGAATTATTCTTGAGGCAAGAGATGGACCTATTTCATTAAAATAATCATTAAATCGGTCGGCTATCTGCTGGGAATCTGTAAGTATTTGTCCCTCAACTACAAAATTTTTCGAAATTTCCTTTGAACTTGTATTCCTGTTTATTATCTCCTTTATTGCTATCCAGGTTTTCTTTATATCGTGTTTATATTTATCAAATAGTTGGTGATAGTACTGATGTTTTGCCTGTTTTATATTCTCTTTAAGGATCTTGTTATATGTCGATAGATTAATTTTTAAAGTATTGTGCAAGGGTAAATTTGCTGGAGTTTTCCTAAGTTTAACATAGAGTTTATTTCTAAACTTGATAGAATTCATGATACCTTGGGTGATCCACTTATTCTTCTTATGTCTATACTTATTAAATCTTACCGTTTTTTCTACAAAGTGCTTGTCTCTTAGGTCTGTTATAGCTTTCTCTAAGATATCGTAGTTCTCGTTTGGATCTGCATTGGGGTGGTTACTTATATTGTTCTGATTTAGGAATGATTGAAGGTCTGATTTGAAGTGTTCTAAAGTTTGGCTGTCATTTTTCCTAATTTTGATAGATTTTTGTTTGGCATCATTTTTGATACGAAGATAATCAAGACAAACAAAATAGGCCTGGTGATCAGAAATTTTGCAGGTAAGTATTCTAGAAAGGGTATTTGAAAAATTATGCGAAATTTTACAGTAAATATTGTCTATAAGAGTGGCACTGGTTGGGGACAATCTGGTAGGAAAGGTTATTTTTGGAATATATCCAAGGGAGAGCATAAGTTCAAAGAATTCGTTTACTTTTGGTTTATCAGAAATCTTCAGTAAGTCTATATTATAGTCTCCAGATAGGATCACATCTTTTGTGTTAGCCTCAAAATTTCCAAGAAGTTGTGAGAATTCATCCATGAATAAGTCGTAATCATCATTTGTTTTTCTGGGAAGTCGGTAAATGTTACCAATAATGACTTTGGTTGTTGTTTTTTCGTCAATCAATACTTCAATAAATTGATGTTCCCAAGTAGAATAGTTTGTTGTCTCTGATAATATTCCCTTATAAGTAAAACAGTTCCTAATATAAATTGCTAGACCACCATGAGAGCTACTAGTTTTATTTTTAATTACTAATTCATAACCTGGCAATGCCAGAAGGCTAGTATCCATATTTTCTCCTATCCAAGTTTCTTGCAGACAGATTGCATCAAATTCGTTTCCACCAGATTGCAACATTTCTATAAATATCATTAATTGGTCATGTTTGGCATATAGACTTTGACAATTGAGACTAAGAACCTTAAAGACATGCTTCTTCTCATTAAGGGTATTCATCAGTGCTTCATTGTTCATGTACATTGACTGTTCAAATATTATAGGCTCTTCTTCATCTTTGTTCACTGAGTCGATAATACTTAACAGAGAATTATTTGTAAGTCCACCATAGTTATCTAAGAAGTCACTTTCATCACCAATAATCATAGTAGAATAAACAAATTCGGTAGATGTATAAATTCATGCATTTACACAGGAAACTGTATACATTATCTGTCCAAAAATAATAAAGCATAGTAAAAGGTGCAGAGAATCTAATGATGGGTGCAATAGAGTATCATGGAGAGACATGCCAAATTCATTAATCTTGTGTCGAAAAAACACATGCTATTTAAGGCTATAGCACACATTAAATATAAATTGGGCATATGAGAAGGGTGGAAGCTTGAACTTGCAACTGCTAACATCTCAAAAGAGATATTTATTGAATGAAAGGAATGCAAACCTGTCAAGTGCTGCTTCAATCTCTGTCATGAATGAGGATGAAGAGATAACAGCTGTAGTGTGTATACTGTATAGTATATACATATTAAGTTGATTGTTGTTCATTGACATCTAATTGCAAGGCAATTCCCGGGAGGCGTTTTCAGATGAATTACCCCAATGGCAACTATAGGCAGACTCAGGATGGTTCCCCATGCCTTATGGCCAAGAAAGTTCAGGATTTCCACTTAAAGACAATTTCGGAGACTTCTGGGCGGCCAACTTCTGGCCCTTCTCCAACTCGGACCTTAATTCCCCTTACTTTTCTGTGCGGGGCATCTTAGAATAGTTAGTCAACAAGACCTGTCACCAAGATGTTGTTGTCCTCCTTACTGTCTTCATGGCTCATGGCCTCAAAATAAGAAGGCGCTTTTTTTCAAAGCATCACCAAGTTTAGACGGCCATATTGAATTTTTGATTGGAGATAATGCAAGTCAAACTTCACAAAAAGGATCCTTTTTGTCTTGTTTCTAAGGCCTGAAAATATGAATTTGTTATGACTTAGCGAAACCTTTCATTTTGACTGAAGTTTAAAATATTCCAAATTTTGAAAAATTTGCTTCCTCACCCTGTAAAATAAAATAATTCTAACACTTGTCAGTGAAGTGAATATGAATGAAAACTGACACCTGTGTCCTCCAGCAGTTAAAGTGAAGCAGTAAAAATTTTATCAACACTGAGCTCCCCCTGGCTGGCAACTTGTTAGAAATTAACAATAATGCCATGATCGGCACTGTGTTGTTGATATTTGCACTTTTCTTTTTACCTTAAATATTGAATACAGATAAAGCTCTTTGTGGGGGCCATGACAAAATGTTTTTGTTTCAAGGTTTCTGTTAAAAAGTCCTGATGACAATTTTATGATTGAATTGCATGATAAAAGGTGAAAATGAAAGGGTCGAGGCCTTTCACTTCATTGAGTCAAGTCAAAGTTCACTGTAAAAATGGTTTGTTTAACACAGACTAAAGCAGACCTAGCTGGTATCTATTCAGAATCATTGTGTAACATCAGACAAAGCTATATATGCTTGTTGCAGACATGTTTTACATGAAATTAAACATAAAATTGAAAACTGACACACAGATCATTTCGTTAATCCTCAGTCCATCCAGACATCAATGTTTCAAACAATTACTTTCCTTTAATTAGGACTACTGTTATCTCTATACTTATATTACACCAGATAAAACCTTGTTGATCAAGTTTTTTGTTTTTTAGTTATGGGAGCCCCTGTAACTGGTATCTATTAGAGCTAGGACTTTTTCCCATTATTTTACAAATGATTAATAGTTTTTTCTCTTACAAATAATTGAATATGTAATATGATTATTTTATCATCATCCACTGCCACTTCATATTGGACAAAAGAATCATAATTTTCACTATTGTCCGGACCAAGTACTGCAATCTTAATGCTTAACAACTAACATGATGCTTGTAGTTACATTAAAGTTTGTCTTTATAGCATTGTAATAATATGATGAACTGGAAAATTAATCCAAATTATTCAGACTGGATTCATTGGAAAATTGTCTCAAATGCAGAAAACACATTCAATCGATTAATCGATTATATTGATTAATTGACAGAGCCCTAGTATCAATTCAATATGCCGATGAACATGCTAATTAAATCTTCACTAAAAATTGACATGCACTTTTTGCCTACAGGCTTCCAGATGAATTTTTTAACATACATGGGATATTAAAAATGTTCAAGCTGATTTGATATTGTCCCCAAATGTTGTACTATTATCTTATACTGACGGATGTACATAGAACATTGTTTGAGAGAAATCTTCAAACCACTCAAGTGCCAATTTTCTAACATGCACAGTACATAGGGGAGACCGGGGCTGGTTGTCACAGGGGCAGGTTGTCACACTTTCGGGGCAGATTGTCACACTTTCGGGGCAGGTTGTCACGCTCTCATGGATATTAAATTGTCATATCCTTAATACATTCTACTGTCGATTGATGATGTAAGCAGAAAATGCACAGCGTCTAAATAGATCTATTTCAAATTTTCAAAAGGAATTTGCAGAAAAATTCTACAGTCTGCACTCACCCTCTTCCTTATCAAAATGTGTTTCTGTTGCCTTGATAAGTCAAAATTTGTAGCACCCTTGTACAGAGTCACATGATTGTTAAGGTCTGCACTGAGCAAGTAGGGGATTCCTGACATGTCCAAAATAACTTGTCTCATTCAGGATTTGACTTACAGAGTCTCACTTCCTGCATTCAAACGCTTAACCAAAAGTGTGACAACCTGCCCAGAAAGTGTGACAACCTGCCCCGAGTGCTGAATTTTCAAAAAATGTCCAAAATGAAATCAAGATTTTGAATTACATAGGTATATATTCACCAGATAGATTTAAGTTACTCCTGTATTGACTTTCATATACAATGGCTGTGCCCCTACTTGCTTTAAATAGAAATAGAGCATGTTTAAATTCTACACAGTGTGACAACCTGCCCCTGTGACAACCAGCCCCGGTCTCCCCTACACAGTGAGTGAACACACTTGATTATTTAAGATATTTACACCTATCAAGAGACAAAAAAAGACTTTAGAAACATAAATAAAAATGTCTAATTATCATTATTATCACTTTACACGGCATTGTCTGGCCATTAACACCCAGTTCGCCTGCGAAAACCCCACCTTGTGTATTGTGATGTCATCAGAAGTGACATCATGGTGGTGTTGTTATTTTCTCTGGGCTAAAACGACAAAAACTGGTCAGAATTGAAAATTTTAAAGCCTAAAATTATCTCCACGAAGAGGAGAACAATGTTATGTAATCGGGTTTGCTCTAGATTTAATAAAAAGACCGTGAGAACACGAAAACGGAGCGGGCATTAATTACAAAAAATTTATTTGTCGGGCATTATGGGGTATTAATCAGTTATGGCCCTCAGGCAGAAATCTTTTTAACGCCCTCGCCTGGCGGTTAGGGCATTAAGTTAATGATTTCTGCCCTCTGGCCATAACTGATTAATACCCCATAATGCCCTCCAAAAAACCGTTATAGACCAATTATACATAATATATATGCACATATCAAAATTTACTTTTTTCTTGCCATTGAGGATATATATAGGTCTTTGTCTGCAAGATCCATTTATGTCACTTACAGTGCCGCCTGTAAGTAAGTGAAACGCATGATATTGTGCCATTGCATCAATGTTAAACATCCTTAATCAAAGTGCTTCTGGAAGGACGAATTCTCATCCGATGAGAGGAAAACATTTTGGGTCATAAAGGCCGATATGTGAGGCATGCGGGATAAAAATAGCAGCCAATTTTCTTTGCTGTAGTTGGAGTTAGGTATGGGTCAAAGTCTTTGATAAGTAAGTGAAACGCAGGCCCAATGTTAAAAGATAGGGAAGGGTGGTTCACTTACTTATCAAAGACTTTGACCCATACCTAATTCCGACTACAGCGAAGAAAATGGGCTGCTATTTTTATCCTACCTGCCTCACACATTGGCCTTTATGACCCACTTTGTTTCCCTTTCATCCGATGAAAATTCATGCCTCCGCAAGCAGTTAGGCTGAGGATGTTTAGCATTGATTCAATGGCACAAAGTCATGCGTTTCATATACTTACAGGCGGCACTGTATGGTCTTGTTACAACTTGCTCTTTAACTGTTAACCTTTGAAATAGATGTCATTTTGTCTACAAACATTTTTGAGTCTCGTGTTAACAGACTACCAAGCAGTATTTATAATATTGGTGAATGTTTTTCTGAATCACCATATGATTATTTCATGGATTGGATCTGTATTTCCCTGATATTTTCACCAGAGACCCTATATTTTTCGAAACCCATGTATTTTCCCTCTGCTGTTTGTATTACCCTGGGAAAACGTTTGTATCAGGGAAGAAATGTACCTAGACATGGAAAATGACATAAAATTGAGCGCCGACACACACATCATTCATCATTTCATTAATCCTCACATCTGTCCATCCAGACATCAATGTTTCAAACAATTACTTTCCTTTAATTAGGACTACTATTATCTCTATACTTGTATTACACCAGATACAACTTTAATGAACAAGTTTTTTGTTTTTTAGTTATGGGAGCCCCTGTAACTGGTATCTATTAGAGCTAGGACTTTTTCCCATTATTTTATAAATGATTAGTAGTTTTTTCTCTTACAAATAATTGATTATGTAATATGATTATTTTAGCATTTTCCCATGGACAAAAGATTAATAATTTTCACTATTGTCTAAACCAAGTACTACAATCTTAATGCTGAACAACCAACGTGATACATTTACTTACATTAAATTCTGTCTTTCCAGCATTGTAATCTCATGATGAATTGGAAAATTAATCCAAATTATTCAGACAGGATTCATTGGAAAATTGTCTCCAATACAGAAAACACATAACCGATCGACTAATCGATTATTTTGATTAATCGACATTCGACAGAGTTCTCGTATCAATTCAATATACTGATGAACAAGCTAATTATATCTTCACTAAAAATTAACATGCTCTTTTTACCTATATCATGATTTTATACTAACAACTGTACATAGAACGTTCTTTGAGAGAAATATTCAAACCACTTTCCAATTTCTAACATGGATAGTACATGTATCCAGGGACACAGGGAATAAACACACTTTGATTATTTAAGATATTTACACCTATCAAGAGACCAAAAAAAGCTAAACATGAATAAAAATGTCTTATTATCATTATATATATTATAATATAATATATATGCACAAATCAAAATTTACTTTTATCTTGCCATTGAGGATATATATATATAGGTATTTCTCCACAAGATCCATTATATGTCAATAGTCTTGTTACAACTTGCTCTTTAACTGACAACATGTGAAATAGATATCATTTTATCTACAAACATTTTTGAGTTTCTTATCAACAGACTACCAAGCATTATTTATAAAATTGGTGAATGTTTTTCTGAATCACCATATGGTTATTTCATGGGTTGGACCTGTATTTCCCTGATATTTTAACCCGAGACCCTGTATTGCCCGAAACCCATGTATTTTCCCTCTGCTGTTCGTATTACCCAGGGAAAAAGTGCTGCATCAGGGCAGAAATTTACCTAGACATGGAATAATGATTGGTATGATTGCCGCATAGTCTGGTTAGTGCCGGTGAGCAGATTTATCTGGAATGGGCGCTACATGAAGTCTCACTATATTATGATTATTGTTATTAAATATGACAGGAATGTAGCATCTTGCTTAGTGTTTACATAGTGTTTAAGGGTTATAATACTAACAAATGTGCAGCTTTGTTGCAGCACAGTCTTCATATCTAGTCTAGTGTTATAACTATGTCTAAGGGATCTTATACTGACCAATGTGTGGCTATGTTGCAGCAGTTTTCATCATATCTTTCTTAGTACCGTAATATGGGGTGAATCGGGACAGTTTTGGCCGTTTTTCTGTTATAGGATGGCCACAAATCAACACAGAAATCAAAATATGGTGTGAAATTGTGTCTGAGCAAAAGGTCTAACGATCCCTTGGAGCTTCAAGTGATATCTTAAATTTCCAATGACCAGGGCCCAGAAAACCACTGTCCCAATTCACCTCTCACTTTGGGGTGAATCGGGACACTCCATTATTTCCACAATCAAAACTCCCTACCTTCTTTGAGTGATTGCTACTTGTGAATAAACATTAGAAAACAGCTTCAATTACACAACAATTTTTTTTTGGAGAAAACGTGAAATCAATTTCATTAATAATAAGCACATTTATAAAAATGTGATAAATGACATAAAACGTTTGAAAGCTGTAATTTTCTTCGAATTTTCCCAGTGATTGATAATTCAGGAGTAAATCTATAATAGATTGTGCCAAGTTCAATAATATTCATCAAAAAGCCACGCCAGCACACTCAAATCAAAATAAGTAGAGTTATTTTGTCCAATTCCGAAACTTTGCAATAGACCTGGATCTGAACCCAGGACCAAACAAACACAATATTGTGTCCAGTCTATAATCATGGTTCTCTAAGACCATTTTAAACTGATTTAAAAGTTTGCTGCAAGTTTGGTGGCTCCAGTATTTATACTTTATATGGCACAAACAAAGTTTTGACCAGCTTCTAAAAATGGCATTATGCAGGGCCACGTTTAAATTGCTACAGTTCCTAACTTCCTGCAGTAAGAAGTACAAAATTTTATCACAATGTACGCTTGTATGTGTACTATACATGTGCCAAAAATCAAATTCTTATGGCAAGTAGAAATTGCCGATTTCTTAGCAAATAAAATGTTTCCCTTTTCTGTCCCGATTCACCCCAGTATCCCGATTCACCCCATATTACGGTATTTTACCAATTGCAATGGATCATATTCTGACTAATGTATTCCTTTTTTCGAAATATCTTACTGAGCGTGTTGAAGGGATCTTCCACCTACTGACAAATGCAGGGCTTTGTTGCAGCACAGTCTTCATCATCTCTTGCAAAGTGTTTAACAATGTTTAAGGGATCTTTTCCTGACCGATGTATGGCTTTATTGCAGCCTGTTTTCGTTATTTCTTGCTGCGTGTCTTACTATGGTTAAGGGATCTTATACTGGCAAATGTATGGCTTTGTTGCTGCACAGTCCAGGTGTTTTTACATTAGTTAAGGGATCTTATACTGACAAATGTATGGCTTTGTTGCAGCACAGTCTTCATCAAACCATTTTCCACCATCTTGCACTGACATCGCCACACACTGTTGAGAATTTATTCCTCCATCGGGTTGACTTGTTTTCCAGAAAGTGTTTTTGCGAAGGCCAATTTCATTCAGTTTGTCCATCCAATAATAGGCTCCAGATCCGTCAGTGCGCAGTCCAATCCAGGTACTAAAAATAGAATAGCATACGCATAAGAAAGAATATTCTGCATCAAAATTTGTGAGCCAATCAAGTGCTGCAAAATCTATCACATGCCACACCATTAAATACGATGTTGGCATGTGGAAAGTGTTATTGTTATTATTAATCTCAATTGTCATTGAACGATACACAATAACTCCAAGGCGCTAATTGAATCAAGTATATTTGACTAAATTCCAATTGAAATGACTCATCCAAACAGAAACTATTTGTACTTTACAGAAATCAATCCAATTTAACAAGCAGCAATTAAATCATTAATTGTGACCAAATTGCTATTCACTACGTACCAACTTGCTGCTGTATAGATTTGAAATGCACAGCTCATCTTTTAAACTGTCAAATAATATTATAACGATTCAACTTCTTTGTCTAATAAAACTCAATATTGGTCTCCTCACCATACACCATCTATATGATATTTAATTCAAAAATAGCATGTAATGCATGCATGGGGTCCTTGGTTTATCATATGATTTGTACCACATTAATTTCCTATTGAGTTACTTATAAAAAAAGGAGGATTAAATTAAATGTTAAAACTGCATTTTCTTCACATTAAAACATTTTATTGTTTATTTATTGATAAAGAACCCCCAAATAAACCTCAAACACTTTGACATTAAATATCTATGAAAATATTTAACAAAACTAAATAAGCCACTATTAGATAGTATAAAGTTAATTTTTTTGTCTTTATTTATGAAATGAACCTGCATGCAACTGTGGTAATGTGGTATACTGTCACTATGCACAAGAGGGAAGCACAGTCAAATATTCAGAACCAGTTTTTGTGTGAAGAGTTGACAGCTAACAGAAGAAACATGTTGAATGAAAGTCTATTAAAATGCTGAGAAGCACAATATTCTAGCCAGAGGTGCCTAAATACAGTTTTAATCAAAAGGGCACATCAGTTTGGATTTTCATTTTGTCTGTGAAATGTTTTTGTGTGTACAACAACTTTGCCTGTTGACAGGAAATAAATCTGACGACAATGGTCTTGGGATGAATTCCAAGGACCCAAAAACCTTATAACTCACAGGTCTGCATTATAAGACACATTTCTTGTTGAAAACAATATAACGGACTTTGTTCAGGAAAGATGGCAGATTTTTCTGGTTTTTAATAATTTAAATATAGTGGTTCTGCACAAAAAAGTGATAGCAGGGCACATTTTCCCCCTATACTAGAATATGAGCACATGTTCAACATCACATAACACCTGGACTGCAACAAGGTGAAGTTGTCACATAAGAGCTAGGGTGAAAATACCACAGAGTAAATGAGAATGATTTTGCCTTTTTCATAACTCCTTCGCATTCTGTGTGATGATTATGGAAACACCACACACATTTCTTATCTTCCGCACAAGAACAATCAGAAAGTTCATGCGTATTATGGAGTCATTATATTCAATGTAGAATTATGAAATCTTCACAGGACAAAATTCAGCTGTTTTAGATGACATTCTTAAATTTTGGACTATTCAGGCACTTTTAGGTCGTGCTGTGGTTGCCATGGATACCTTAATGTCAGTAAGGTGGGACCAAAAAAGCCAATCAATTCTATCTGAAAGCTACTTCTTGATGTCACTTGGTTAATCTTACTGACTATATTTGACCCAAGATATGGGAGGATTATATAAATTCTTTCTGCAGTTCCGCAAAAAAACTGAAGAATTATGCAGTTCTGCAAAAAAAAAGTGCAGAATTCTGCAGTTTTTTCACTTCCTCCAGCTGATTACAATACATCTGCAAAGTTCAGACCTCGTTGACGAAAGTCGGTTTTCCGGTAGCATTTCGGGGGGAGGGGGAGGGGGTGTCAGGTGGGGGGGGGGTCGGGGTTTTGGTAGTCCACTGTCACCGCAGCATTTCTGAAAAGTGTCTGCAGCAAAATCTGTAATTCTGTAAGAGATATGCAGCCTGGGAGGTTCAATGCACTGGCTGCCTCAGCCAATCTCTAAATTGCCAATCTCCAAATATCTCAAATAAAGTAGGTCGGGGCAAGAAGCCCGGGTTAGGTGAGAGGCCCACCTAGGGTTATATCCAAACTTACATTTTTGGTGTGTTTATCTATTGACAGGATTGAAGCTAGAGGCGCTTTAGGTGACGTCTCAAATTTTCAGGGCCAACAGCACCAATCCATAGCAGAAGCTAAAGAAACAAAAAAATTTGCATGGTTTTGACTAATTCTTTGAAAGGGGTTGTCAGAAATAACTTTGGAAATATTTAAAAGTATAATGGATATCTGCATTGCTTCACTTTATGACCATCACATAAATGGGTCATTCTCAAATTTCGGGACAATTTGCGTCACTCTATAGCTCCCTGACATTAATTTTGATGCGATTAATATCTGAAGGATCACTCTGCATCTGTTATTCATATTTCTTTTTAGGACCACTGCATTTGGAACAAAAAGTCATTCATTAGACCTTTTTTTTGTGCATTATGTACAGGAATTCGTGCAAAATCAATGGTTTTTCCCTGTCACTGGACCTGACATGACAAAATCAAGTGTTTATTTTCCTCCTAATGTACCATTATATTCAAAGTTTCTTTGCACAATTCATGAGAATATAACTTTGAATTTATATTTAGTTCATATTTAAATTTTTTGGGTCTTATTTCATTGATTAAATTGATACAATAAACGTGTCACTAATTTATGTCAATTTTTTTGTCCACTCCGTTACTTGCCATAGCTCGGTTCGTTATTCTTTTTTATGAGCTATTTTCAATGAATATCATCAGACGCATGTGCGCAATAGTACCACTGCCTTGCACACTTCATAAAAACATGTATTCAATAAATTAAGACAAAATATTCATAGAAAATGTTTTTGGTCTCACCAAAATGTCCCCTCCGTTTCCTTCATTTCCAAGCTTACCAAATGATAGTTTTAAAGAGTGATTTCATGTATGTATTGCTGAGTGTGACAGCTTTTAATAGTCTGCAATTATTTTATCTTATATCCAAAATGAAAAGCAGTAATGAGGGAAAAGCATAAAATTGTTCCCCTCCGTTACCGTCCACTCCGTTACCAGATCAAAATAAGAAATTGACATTTGGACCAAAAAATCTACTGATATGAGATGAAGTACTTCTGAAAATAACAGTAACACCAATATTTTATTGTTTTTCCTTTTGTTGTTGTTCCTGCAGTCAATTTTTTACATCAAAATTCCCCTCCGTTACCACATTGTCCCCTCCGTTACAGGACATTTTTGCTATACGCTTTGTCCCGAAATTTGAGAATGGCCCAAATATGATTTGGATCATGTTTTTTGTATTTTAGTTCAAAATATAGAGGTCAAATTACAATATGTGGGTTTGGGGCGAGAGGCCCCACATGATATGGGGCATGAGGCCCCCTTCACTGGGGGGTGGAAGCTGCTTCAGGAACCATTTAATAATGTGTACTTTACCTTAAATCTTGATAGAATAGCTAATTAAAATTTTAAAAAATTTGGCCGAAATTGAAAAAGGGCAAAAAATATTAAAAGGGTCATTCCATGCAAAATCAACCAATGGTTCCAGCATGACCACCTCCGATTTCTTTCAAACTTTCTGTGTTTCAAAAACATTATCAGGAAAGATCAAATCCAAGATTATAGGGCGATAGCTCAATTATTTTCAGAGTTATGATAAAAATAAGTTTGAAAAATTGGAAAAAATACTGAAAAACGTCCATTTGTAAAATTTTCATTACACTTCAAATTAGGACCTGAACTGTTTGATTTTTTTATACAATGCCACTGACACCCTACACTAACAATCAGAAGCAGTAAAGTGGTTTTACACAAGACTGCCTGTCAAACAGAAATGTTCGAAGTTGACTGATTTATCACACTAAAATCCAATATTCATGATTTTTTTTGCCTACCTTAAACACATCCCAAAATCGTCATATTTCACATGGTAGTTCTTTGCCATATAGTGCATGAGTAAGATAAGTATCATTGTCCATAAACCACTGGTTATTAATATATTGTGCTCTGAAATTTCGAATTTCACAAAATAACCCATTTTCAAGCCACTAAATGACCATGTGGCGTAGGTGATATGGAAAAAAGAAATACGCAGCATGAAAGAACTTGGAAAGAGCTTTAAAATGATGTATAGAAGTGTGTGTGTATTTGAGTCCTTCATACTGAAGATCCACACTCAAGGTGAGTAGATTTCAATTTAACCAAAATTTTGAAAAATAGATGGCTGAGTATTTTATCACAAAGTACATATTGTACTTGTTATATTAATCATTCTCAATGAGTTTTACTTGTTCTGGATGACAATTTTTGGAAATAAATGAAGTAAATTGTCAACAAATCAATATTCTCATAAGGTTTTTTTGGGCCTAAATTATAAAAGATAAATTCATCGTTTAGCAGAGATCATATATTGATGAAAGCGAGTGACAACCATATTCATCTCATGTAAATAAGACTTTATCCAATGGCTACTGCAATTATATATTTAGCAGCAAGAAATACCACACAAGACTTTACAACAGGGAAAGTTAGTCACATCTATTTACTCCTTTTTTAATCATATTTCGAATGGATTACACTTCATCCCAGAATTTTATAGGTGGTTTTAAAAAAGTTCGCTCAAATTGCTACCACGCACAGTTGCACACCAAAACATCTTGATAGAAAAACCAAAACCTGGCATTTTGTTGTTAAGATGGTGATTTGTATCTTGGTAATTTAATAGACATCTCATGACATTGTGTGGATGTTTTCTGATGTCAAAACATCAATTTTGGGTGCCTGTTGACCGTATAACTGTTGAAATCAGTGACTGATCATGAGCTGCCGGCCAAAAATACAATTTTAGCAAATTAAAAATAACGTGCACAAGGCACTTTAAAGGGCGCTCCTATAACTCATGACACTGCAAGTTCTTGAAAACCAAATAAAAGATTAACTTTCTAATCCATATCACTGTTTCATTGTTTTCTTTCTTTCTCTATGTGAAGCTGTCAGTCATGCTGTGTTTCTAGCTGTGTTTCTAGGTATCTATCTAGATCTATCTATCTATCTATCTATCTATCTATCTATCTATCTATCTATCTATCTATCTATCTATCTATCTATCTATCTATCTATCTTTCTTTCCACATATCTTTCCATCTAACTTACTACAGTATGTTTACTTTATTATTTGTCCATAACCATCTTTCATTCATAGTTTATTTCTACTCATGGATTTCCCAAGTTTCACCTGTAACCACACATCTTTTATGTTTCATTAATTGCAAATAATTTATCTGATACTTCGATAATGTGTGATGCATATATTGATAAAAATATACTTTATATCATCTCAAAATACCCTTTACTGCATATTACAATAAATGATTCTGAACAATCTCAAAATGTATGCTGTACATGATGTATTATACAAAGGTAGCAACACATCCATGAAACATGCAGAGGTGTTTTAAATGTCCCAATTGCTGACCTCTTGTTGTTTTGACAAATTCTCATTGAGCTATAAATAGATCTGGTGTGGGAAACCCCCTGAATGACATCACAGGACTCCCTCTTTCCAGTTTTTCTGGGATGGTTTTCCAGGGTCTCTAAAATGGTATTTAAACTATGTGCATGTCTCCCTGCAAAGTTGATCAATCCATTCTTGGCTGATATAATGCAATGTGTGAAGTTTTGAAGTCCTTTGGAGCTGTAACCTGCCCATAAATCGACCCACAAGTTTCTTCAGGATTTCAATGAACAGGGAGCTCTCTTAGCAGAGAGCGCCCTAAAAACAGTTTTATATGTAATATGTTTGGTAGCTTCCCCACTGCAGCCCTCATTCAGCTTTATTAAGTTGATAGTGTTTCAAATTGGCCACCTATTATAATTCAATTTTTATCATTGTGTGATGACTGAAGTACTGAGAAAAAGTTGTGAACAATTTTCACTTCATCCCAGCGAATAAGTAGTTAAAAAGTTCAGATGTGGTATTTTATATAGCAAATTCTTACTATTAATTCTATTACATGGCAGGAAATGATGTTTGTCTTATTGCATAACTAGTATTAACTACTGCAATCCATTTACACTATTTTTGCAAATAAATAAAAAATGATGAAAATTGAAAAAACACTCAACTTGAGGGCTCATCTTCAGAATGAAGGACTCAAATACACATGTATTTCTATACCTCATTTTAAAGGTCTTTCCAAGTACTTTTATGCCATATACTCGTCTTTTCTGTATCACCTACGCCACATTGCCGTTTTTTTGCTTGAAAATTTGTTTTGTGAAATTCATAAATTAAGCAGACTATATTTCAATAACTGCAGGTTTTGGAGCATTAATACTTATTGTACTTATGCTCTATATAGCAAAGTAATACTATAGAAAGTATGACAGTTTTGGGATATATTTAAGGTTGCCAAAAAATTATGAATATTGGATTTTAGTGTGATAAATCAGTCAACTTTGAAAATTTCTGTGGGACAAGCAATTTTGTTGAAAGCCATTTCTCTGCTTCTGTTTACAACGCTCTCATGCATTGCAAAAAAATATCAAAAAGTTTAGGGCAATATTGAAAGTCTGATGGCCATTTTAAAAATGGACAATTTTTGACACTTTTTTCATTTTTTCACAATTCATTTGATCATAACTCCAAAAATATTTGAGCTATCGTCCTGCAATTTTGGATTTGCTCTTTCCTGATAATGTTCTTGAAACGTAGAAAGTTTGAATGGAATCAGAGACGGTCATTCTGGGGATTTTCGGAAATTTGGTTGATTTGGTGTGGAATGACCCAAAAGATAAAAGTATGAACAGAAAAATTCTTAAAAATGATAGAAGAACCCTAAGAAATAACTTTTAAGCTGAATGCGCTCGCAAAAAAATTGCCATAGGATTATAATAGGGGGGCTTCTTGCCCGATGGGTGGGGTAAGAAGGCCATTTTAAATTTTTTACAAAAATGGCCGTAACTCCTTTATTAAAATTAGTAGACATTTTTTTCACCTGTTATTAGTAGAGTCACATGATCCCTTCCTACAGCATAAGCATTCAAATAATCGCCCATAAAAAGTAGGTCAAATCGTACCTCGAAGTTAAGGGGGCCGCTTGCCCCGACCTACTCTGGAAAATAGTCAAAAAGACTTGATTTAGATATTGGCAAAGAAAATACCATGCCCATCTCTGCAATTATCGCTCATAGGCTTATGTCTTTTAGGGCCACTTACAACATTAACAAATAGTTAAAACGTGCCCGATCCTGCAATTATCGCAATTATCGCCCGCATGAAATGCGGAACGCGGTTGCGGGATGCGGGATCGCGGAATTTGCTTTTTTCTTTATTTTTTCAGAAATAACTGAGCTAGTGCTGCAGCCAATCTCTAAATCATGCCCAATTTTAAAATCGGGCATGATTATTTCTGCTATTGGCAAATTATTTTAACTATTGGTGAATTATTTCCCCTTTGGGCAAAATCCTTTTACTTTTCCCAAAGGAGCAATTTACTATTCTAACTATTGGCAACGTATGGTTCCTATTGGCACACTTTGCCTAAAGGAGCAATTTGTTATTCTAACTATTGGCACACTATTCTAACTATCGGCAAAATTTGCCCATCTCTAAATATCTTTTCGGGCCACTTAGAACATTAACAAATAGTTAAATCGTGCCCATTCCTGCAATTATCGACCGCTTTCGTCATTTTAAAAAATGCGGGACATAGCAGAGGAAATCCCGAAAATGCGGGATTCAGTTTTTTGCAATTTGCGCGACTTCTAGTAAAGATACAGACCTAATTTTTTGGCGTTAAAAAAGCTATCTGACAATGTCAGTTTCATTGCCGTAGCTGGCTTAGAACATTTTTCTTCTCGCTACCCAAAAGTTATAATTTTCACTTTATTTTCATAGATCCACAATTAAATACTGGCTAGAATTATTTTATTTTTACTTAATAAATATTCATAGGCCCAAATATATATTAGCCTATAATCAAATTCTAATCTATAGGCCTGTGGCCAAATTGACAGCTCCAGATACTCCATTATGGACTTGACTAGAAAATTTCCTGTAATTTCTTTTTTTTTTACATAATAAATTATTCTTAGATCCACATATAATTAAATTCTAATCTATATACCTTAATTTGTAGGTGGTTCCTTAATTACAGCCAGGTGAAAAGCTGCCCTGTATGAAAGAGCAATAGGCCAGTTAGTGACTCGTAATGTACTTCACCAATTCCATTGTGACAGAGTCACCCCCAGAACACAAAATGGTGAATATTTATTGACCCAGTGCAGAGTAAAACAAGTTCAGACGGAAAATGAATATTACTCTGTGTTAACCTCATTACATATGATGTATATTAATTTACACCATTTATCTTGGAGTAATATTTTGAATTTGCATAGCCTCAACATTTCACATGCTTTCTCTTCCATTTGCTGGCCCAACTTGGCTGGCAGAGTGTAAACTCCTAAAGAATACAAATATTTAGACTGTTTTCTATTGTTAATGATAATAATAAAGTCCAAAAGTGTCTAATATATTTTTGTCATGACTCCTCAAAAAAAGTGACGGAGTCACAGGATGACTCGACGGAGTCACATCCAGCAATTGTGTGAGTTCAAATTGGTAGTATGGCATCAAAACATGAAAAATTTTCAAAAATTCTTGAAAAATTGTTAATTTGAAAAGTAATGACCTCTGATGGGTCGGGGCAAGATTTAAAAAATAAAAGTATGAACAGAAAAATTCTTAAATTCAGAAAAAGTGAATAGAATTACTTAAAAACGATAGAAGAACCCTAAGAAATAACTTTAAAGCTGAATGCGCTCGCAAAAAAAAATTGCCATAGGATGATAATAGGGGGGCTTCTTGCCCGATGGGTGGGATAAGAAGGCCATTTTCAATTTTTTACAAAAATGGCCGTAACTCCTTTATTATAATTAGTAGACATTAATTCACACAACATCTCGTGACATTGTTACTCAGTGACCCTGACTTGGGTTGTTTTGTTATAATATCTGTACAGGCCAAGCAGCCTGACAGATACAGGATATATACCCACAGTTCTCTGCCAATCAGAAACAAGAATTGGCCTTGGTGGTCGGATAATAATTCACACAACAGTGAGTGATATTGTACGAAGTACCCTGACGCGTGGTTGTTTTTCCAGACAATGATATAACTCTTTTACTTTTTCTCCATATCACTGATTTGGGCTCTTCCTCAGTTTTAACGTCTGCTATAAACATTTTGACATCAATGAATAAATGAATTTTATGGCAATTTTGGCAACAACTATACCTACTACTTATGCTGGGTAGACACCACATGTTTAGGGTTCTGCCATGAATTTTTGATGGATATGTAACAAACTAATCCATCAGAACTTAAAGTTGGTTGCACAACGACCAACGAATTAATTAAACAGCAACAGCAAAGGTGGTTGACTGATTGGTTAGTCTCTTGCTCCACCGGAAGTCTGTACAAATATTGTTTCCCTAATTTAGAAGCTTTATTATAAATGAGCTCATTCAGCAGTTGGGTGACAGAGAGGTTAATTGAACCGTCAAGAGCAAAATCTCAGCTGGATGCCGTATGGATGAGATGTTAAATTGGTGGCCCCTCGTATCAGCGTCTGTACTTGGCAAGAAAAAGATCCCTCAGATGGGGTAAATGTGTTGAGGGCTCTCACTGTCCCTTTTCTATCTCATCAATCAACCCTTATGAGTGCCCAGAACTGGGCTTAGAGAACTGCACTTACCACATCTATCTATCTATCTGTCTATCTACCTTTCTATCTGCCAGTGTATGCCCAAAGCATCTATAATCACTTTCAAATATCCACAAATATCCATAAAAGACTGTCGTGGGTTTTGGCTTAGTCTTTTGACTTTGACCAAAGAGCTTATTTGACTATTAGCCTATTTGACATTAGCCTCAATTTTCATTGGCTGTTGGATACTAGATTGGAATCTCATTGAATTCTCAGTGTGTCCAATTAGAATGCATGTTAATGTCCATAGGCCAATCATGGCTCTGTGGATATTACGCTTGACTGCCATTGGCTAGGATATTTGGCCGGATTCTCATTTGACAGGATATTAGGTGGCATTCTTATCGGACCAACTATTAATTACAGTGCCCCCTACTGTGGATATTGGGGTGGATTCTCATTGGTCAAGATATTAGGGTGTATTCTCATTGGTCAGTTCACAATTATCCAAAGTTGGATATTAGTCAAAATCCACAATAGTATAAAAGAGTTATTGCGAGTGACTTGGGCATGTATCCAAAGTATAAGATCTTTGCCAAAATCCACTATAGTCGAGAGTGAGCGATAATGAGTGATTTAGGCATGCGCCCAAAGGACCTATATTTTGCCTGAAGGCCTCACGGATATTTTGAAGGATACGATAACTTTGGGAAAGTCATGCCAAAAGGAGTCGTTATGCCCAAAGGCCCAGTAGTTTGCCCAAAGACCCTATAATTTGCCAAAAAACCCTATATTTTGCCCAAAGGCCTAATATCCATGTCCAATAGGCTTATTGGGCACAAAAGTGGATATTGGCGGTAACACTGCCTTTCTATCTATTTATCTATCCAACTATCTGTCAACCAATAATATTTCAATCAACCTATCTTTCTCCAAAAAACCAATAAATAATCATATCTATCTATCTATCTATCTATCTATCTATCTATCTATCTATCCATCTATCCATCTATCCATCTATCCATCTATCTATCTTTCTTTCTTTCTATCTTTCTATCTTTCTATCTTTCTATCTTTCTATCTTTCTATCTATCTATCTATCTATCTATACATCTGTGGTTAGTTAATGCATTTTGAGCTTTTTTGGGCCGCAATGCAATGCCCTTGAATGATGCTCAATTAAAAGGTTCAACTTTCATTTCAAATAATGAAAAATGCTATTTTTAGCACCAAGACCCCATGGAACTAGGATTTAAATTCAAAAAGGTGCATCCAGCTTCATGTAGTGCTACTTCTCTTCTTCATTCGACATTTTTTACATTAGTGTTTTTATCAGATTTTCAGCTAAAAATAATAATTTTCAATATTAAAGATACAGACATTAAAAAACATTTTTTATCAATCTGTTTGTCTATCTATCAATCTGTTTGTCTATCTATCTATCTATCTATCTATCTATCTATCTATCTATCTATCTGTCTATCTATCTATCTATCTATCTATCTATCTATCTGTCTGTCTGTCTACCTGTCTGTCTGGCTGTCTAGCTGTCTGTCTGTCTGTCTATCTATCTATCTATCTAATCTATCTATCTATCTAATCTATCTATCTATCTATCTATCTATCTATCTATCTATCTATCTATCTATCTATCTATCTATCTATCTATCTATCTATCTAATCTCCAAACTGCCTGTATGAATACTTAAATTCCAGTATGCTTACAAATAGGCTTTCTGTGAACTGTAAATTGACAATTATAATTTAACAGTGTAGAGCATTTCGTTGCTGTATATAATAGTGGGAAAGATTTGGCTCCAATGTGAAAAAAAATTATTTCAAATATTTTTTCTCAATATTACACAAAATATATAATATCTATCAGTCAGACCATGAAAAGGCACACCTAGACCTTGTAAGCCATATGTGTACCAAAGTTTATCCATATACAATTATTATTGTACATGCAATTGTGACCGAGTCCTGGGCCAGAAACAAAAAATAATTTTTTTGTTTTTCAATATTTCAAAAAATATATAATATTTTCCATCAGACCTTTCAAAAGGCACTACTACACCATATAAGGCATATGTGTACCAAACTTAATCCATGTAAATGCAATAGTGAGCTAGTCTCAGGCCG
The DNA here is from genome assembly GCA_026936325.1 of Platynereis dumerilii. Taxonomy (NCBI): domain Eukaryota; kingdom Metazoa; phylum Annelida; class Polychaeta; order Phyllodocida; family Nereididae; genus Platynereis; species Platynereis dumerilii. Next base: position 7,213,443 of record JAPTHN010000024.1, read on the forward strand.
AAAGCAAAAACAATGTATTTTTATATTTTTTGTAATTAGTTCAAAAAGTATGGAATATCTATCAATGAGACCATCAAAAGGCACAACAAGACCATATAGGCCACATCTGTACCAAATTTAATCCATGCACATGCAATAGTGACTGAGCCTTGGCCACAGAAACAAACAAAAATAATTGAAGGGTTGATATCATATGAAATACTGTTGATACATGAAAATAAATGACGTGAAAGAATAGTTGGGGTCAAAATGAGTTAGAAACATAGTCCATGTTGGAAAAATACCCACTAGGGGTAATTCTAGACTTCGATTTGAATGGGTAACCTATTTTTTTATTGATTTGTGAATAATTTTCTTTCTAAAAGAGCTCTAGTGCTGAAATTTTAAGGATAGAAGGCAGAGGATACAAATGTTGGATGCACAATTTCATTTGTCTTACTGATGCTTGAATTGGATGCAGTCAGGAAATATCACAATCTGGGAATTTTGACAAATTTAGGAATTTTGTGACTGTGTGATTATTAGAAACCACTTTCAATGAACTGAAAAGTACACCAAAGAAGATATTCTTCAAATTTGCGCCATCGTTCTGTCTGGAAATTAATCAAGTCGTTTGCCATCAACTGTTAATCACAACACAACAATGTTTTGTTGACCATGATAGCGGATCACACACTTCTTCAATTCTTCTTCAATAGTGAGCTGAGAAGGCGTAGCCTATACCAGCTGTTGTGTGTCTCGTGGTCGAGCGAGTGCAAGTGCGGCTAAAAACGTGCAGGCTAAAATCATTGTTTTTTTACATTGTTTTTGTAATCTCCGCTTTAAATGCCGTGCTGTTGATGGCTTCAACACAGCTGGCGGGGAGGGAGTTCCAATGCGGTATTACCCTTACAAAGTACGAAAATTTAAACACATTCAACGAAGCTCCGATTACAGCTTTCTGCCTGTCATGAAGTCTCCTGGTGCTACGAGTACGTGCTGGAGTCACAACTGATGGAAATTGTACGTTGACCAACCCATGCTCTATCCTATGAAACATTGTTAAATCCTCTATCAGCCTACTACGTTCCAGGCTTCTCCATTTTAAGTCTCGGACCAATCCACTGACACTAGTGTGTCTACTATAATCCCCTGTGACAAAACGTGCTGCTGCATTTTGGACATTTTCAATTAACTTTGCATGTTTTTTGGTGTGTGGAGACCATGCACATGAAGCGTATCCCAGCTGTGGTTTTACTAAGGTGAGATAAGCTAGGGCTTTTATTTCCTGGGAACAGGAATGAAGGTTCCTCCTTAGCATGCCCAGCGTTCGTAGTGCCTTTGATGAAATCCTTCTTGTGTGTAGATCCCATGACAGCTTTTGACTAATCGTAACTCCCAAGTAATCATGATGGTCAACTCTTGGAATAACCTGATCCTTCATTTTATATTCATATAAAGATGGTTGCCTTTTAAGAGTAACTGACATAACTGCACATTTCAAAACATTAAAGTCCATGCTCCAAGTGTTTGCCAATCTCTCCAGTGTGTGTAAGTCCTCTTGAAATTTGATGTGATCATCCTCTGAATAAATTTTTCTATACAAAGTACTGTCGTCAGCAAAAAGTCTTAAATCAGAATGAAGGTTATTTACAATGTCATTAATGAAAACAAGAAAAAGTAATGGTCCGATTACGGTGCCTTGGGGCACCCCAGATGTTACCTTGCACGGCCGAGATGAAAGTCCATTAACTACCACAGCTTGGGTCCGATTACCCAGAAAAGCCTTTATCCATCCAAGACTTCTGCCTGAGATTCCATAGTATCTCAGTTTTAATGCAAGGCGGAGGTGGGAGACTTTATCGAAAGCCTTACTAAAATCCAATAAGGCTATGTCCGTTTGACCTTTCTCGTTCAACGACTCTGCCCAGTCATGAACAACAGAAATCAGTTGCGTGAAACAGGAATAGCCAGGGCGAAATCCTTGTTGCTTTGGAGTCAAGATCTTATTTCTTTCGAGATGTGCTGATATGTGGCTGAACATTATGTGCTCCATGCACTTACATAGAATACTAGTCAAAGAAACCGGGCGATAGTTTGCTGGACACATTTTATCCCCTTTTTTGTACAATCCGGTAACCCGTGCATGTTGCCAATCAGATGGTACTTTACCAAAGTCAAAAGATTGTTGGAATATGCAGGTAACCGTGCCTGTGATGGAGAATGCTAGTTCTTTTAACACTCTAGTAGGCAGTTCATCGGGCCCACTCGCTTTGTTAGGTTTAAGACCATGTAGTATAGTGTATGTGAGGGGCTTGACATATAGGCCTACAAAGTCTCATTTAGTCAGGCCTATAGATGCGTGATGCACTTGCAAGGATGACCTTTTGCAATATTTCCTATGAATCCATCCAGTGATATCTAGTTTTTTGGCTGCTATCAATTGGAGCACAAAATTAACTTCTTTTTTTTTCTGTTGTGATGTGACAAAGAGTCAATAGTGAGTGATAAAATTTTTTTCAGCGGAAGCAATGGTACCATTTGGAAGAACTCTTCAAGGGTGTACTTTTATGTACGTAAAAGGGGTCCTGATGTTTACACGGTCCAAATATTTTCAAATTTCAAGAAATTGTAAAAATTCCTGGATCATAGTTTTTCCCAATTGCATGCAAATCGACCATCACTGGTGTAAAATGAAATTGTGCATCAAAGATATGCATCTTCTACATTTATCCCTTAAAATATCATAACTTAAGTCCTTTTAGAAAGAAAGAAATTCTCAAATCACGACAAAATGGTGTGTGCAATTCAGATCACAGTTCTGATTACCCCTACAGCGTATTATTTTCGATATACACTATGTTACCAACTCATTTTGACCCTAGCTATTCTTTTGGTGACAATTATTTTCATGCATAAACAATATTTCATGTGATTTCAACGTTACAAAACATTTCAATTTGAATGTTGATTGGACCAAACCAATTCTAGGTGCTCAGGAAGGTTGTCTGGGACTTTCCAGAATAGGATACAGTGTCCAAGACCAACAGAAATGTGGAAACTTGGTCCTGCAAAGGACCTGAGTAACTAGGATTTTTTACCCCAGGATTACCAGGACCAGGATAGAGTGTGCAAGACCAGAACTAGGAATATTGGTCCTGCAAAGGATATTTATTGATAGCATGTTCTGCCCAGGACTTTCAGGACTAATATACAATTTCCAGGGCCAACAGTACCAGGAAACTTAGTCCTGTAAAACCCCGAGTTTCTAGGATTTTCCTACAGGGTGGTCAAAAAAAAACTTTACACTTATGAATAATTTTTTGGATGACGCTCATTGTAACAAATGCTTATTTTTCAATGCAAAAACAACTTGTATAGCAAAGAATAACTTTATTAGAGACAATTTATTCATTCGGAGGTCCTTTTGGACTGATGACTTTTCTGCAGTGGACCTAAAATTTAACTTTGTGTCCGTTTTTCCCATACAAACGTAATGGATGCCTTTATTGGGCAACTAAGGTCTGTGGAGTCTTGCAGGGATCTGCCTCTAAGTTTGCCCGTCCAGAATAATCACATTGATTGAGATCTTGTGATAACAGGGGCCATATTGTCCCGCTGAGACACTTGACAGATCGAAACTTGATCCAGTTCTGGGCTTTCCTAGGGAGTGTGGCTGATGCCCCGTCTTGTTTGAAGATCAAATTATTTGTGGCACAGTATTTCTTATCTATCCGGGGCTTTAGATGCTCTTTCAAGATGTTAATATGTACTTTTCATGTGATTTCAACACCCTGATCATATCCACCTTCAGACGGCTTTGTTTTAAAATCTTATAATGGCCATAGTGAAGTCTGTACTTGCTCTAGCACCTTCTGGTTTGTGCTGAATTGTGCCTCTGTCTTCTCAATTTCATTTTATGTTGTATTTATTTTGTCCTGTGAAGCTCAGTAGCTTCAAAATTGCTGATGGGCCATGAACAACCTTGAGTAGTAAAAACGCAGGAGCACTCCTGGCTTCCATTTTGTCGGCTATCAAAAAAGTAATGAACCGTTTTGATTATTAACCAATTTTCCAAAGATCTAACATACTTGGCTTGTAATAGTTGTATACACAATAAGTACCCAGGCACTGACTCAATCATGGCAGCCTGGAAAATGAAATATCAACTGTAAAGTTTTTTTTTGACCACCCTGTAGGACTTCTAGGACTGAGATAGAGTGTCCAGGACCAGCCAATCTGGGAAGATCTTAAAGCCTGTCTTAAGCGTCATAATTACTAGATTAAAATAGATATCAATCAAATGAAGCACTTACTTGAAGTTTAGATGATTGGACCATGCCCCAGTTATGACGTCAGTGTTTCCTTTATCTCTTGCAGGCCACAAATATTGATATCCCAAAGTTACACAGTGTTTGCTTGCTTCTGTAAAATTTTTTCTGTCTGAAGCAGTGTCTACCTTCCGGAAACAATTTCCTGGTGGATATTCGAATGCTTCACCCGACGGTTGAGTTGAACAAGCTTAAAATAAACAAAACTCTTCAGTAATCAAGAACAAAAGAAAATTGTTCAAAATACAACACCCATTAGCTTATATAGCATCACTTCAATTATACAAGCCTTCTACCCGTGATCATTATTGTTGTATGTGAAGATTTTACTGGAGTAATCATCTTTGCTGTGTCATATTAATGTGATATTCAAAGTGTTACATGTGGTCAAGAACACTGAAGCGCACTGAATGAAACTAGCGCCGTATAATCATTTAATTTATTAATGAACTTTGTCTATTACCATGAGCGAAGTGTCTTATTTTCAGTATTATTTTTTATTTTCTGTGTTATTTTTTTCTTTCGACAAAGCATTTTCTTAAAAAATTCATGAACATAGATTTTCAAGTATTTCCAAGGACCACATCTCATATAATTTCAAAGAAATTTCGTGTACTTTGCACCATCTTTAGTTTAAACATAACATAATCTGACTCAATTTAAAGAAATTAAGTCCAGGTCAAGGTCGTACAGGTCAATTTCTATTGGAAAGATAAAAAGTTCACAGGAAATCAGAATCCACGAGTTGTATAACTGATGCATAGAGTTGACTGGCAGAGTGCAGTGACTTACTTGTGTAATGATCTGATTCTTTGTTTTTGAGTTACATAATTTGAAATATTGACCGCGTCATCAAAACCGGTGACCTTGAGTAGGCCTAATTGCAATTGTAATTGTAAATACTTTAAGTCATAAACAGCAATGCAGGCACGAAATTCTTGGTGAGCCTTCCACAATGATACAGCTCAGCCTCAGGGCAGCCATAGAACGGCACCCATGTGCTGGGACTAGAGGAACATCGCCCAAGATTCCCATGCCGTAGCATTCTCAAGTGTTGGTGACCGCCGTATGATGATGATTGATGAGAAGACTGGGAGTCTGACACATACCCTATTAGTTCAGGGATGCCGAGGGTCTTTCAGTTGCCCCAGCACAGAACACTGGATACAACCTACCTCCATTTAATGTTCCATGGGCTCGGACCAATAGTCCAGGAGCATTTGATTTAACCCGGAACAAGTTAGTAACAAGCTGAAATTTTCAGGAAACGTTCAGAAAATTGTCTAGAAAAATATACTAGAAGTCCCCAAAAATCCTCCCATTGGCACCTTGGAAATTCAAGATGGCGTCCAAGATGGCTGACCTGAGCGTTTCTGTTGCTTCCTTGGCTCAAAATATGCTACAAATGTAATCAAAGTGCTGGAAATTAATATTCAAAGCTAGAAAATTGACTAGAAGCATGTATTATGTAATTTGGAATTCAAGATGGCATCCAATATTACGGAATTTATGTAGTCAGGCAGCCAAACTTGATTTCTTACCTGATCCCTGCAACGACGGAGAAAGCTTTTTACTCAATGGATTTGGGGTCCTTAGACCCTCCATAAAACACAAATGGAAGTAACAAGAGCGTATTCTAGACCGTTCTGAGAAAATGGCCAAGTTCAAAATGGCTGCCAAAACAGGCATCGGTCAACCTAACTTTCTTAATTTTGGGTCTAGAAAGATGCGCAATACATCTATCTAAGGTAAAATAGACAATTGGAACTCATTTTTCAGGTTTTTAGATAGTTAAGACCAATATATTGGGTATTATGTGGAAAAATACCATTTTAATTTTCAGTGTAGGTCATAATTTTATCAATTATTAGGTTTATCAATGCAAATGCGTGTTATTCTGGATACCGCTGATGCATTTAAGGTTATAATGACAAGCATGTGATTTAAGATTGAGTTGGCGTACAGACATTGTCACAGTAATTGCCGACACAATTTGCATTCTTTGCGACTTGCAAATGACTGTTTCAGTTCAAAGTGACAAAAGGTCCAATTGAATCATAAGCATAAAAAACATGGGGATGCTCTGCATTAAGAAGTATAAAATGAATTAAATTGAAATAAAAGAACTGCTGAGATGAAGAAATCAGATTTTTTTCCTGCACCTAAAAACAGGACTATCCTTTGTGTTGGACCTACTTCTTTTTGACTCAATAAGTCAATGTAAGTGTTTTTGCTTTTGCCAAATCTGCCAATCTGTTGCATTTTCAGTCATTGCAAACCAGAATATTTGATCCACAAAACTGAAAAAGAAAGTGGAAGTTGGAAATGGCATTAAATCAAGAAAATGCAATGGAAGGAATGACAATTAGGCTGGAGGAGGCTGGAGGACTGCAAGATACTGGACATTTAATAATAGTCCATCTCCAAGCAACAGATTTGTGGCACCACTGACTATGTTATTCCGGATTCTTCTGTAATAGGGCAGATTAAGAGAGTTAATGAGAGAAAATCTGCTCCATTATTTTGTTCACGAAAAGCTCTAACGTTACCCTAAATATAAACAATGAATGTTAAGAGGAGAGTCTGGAGACTACAACAACAGATTTTGCTGTCAGACAAATAAGAAGGGAGCTCTTATGGCTTGAAAACAATATTCATTAGTATGATGAAGTCACAAATGTTGTTGAATATCTTCTGAAGAACCTATGCTCCAGTCCGAACAATCTTTCCATACCTGCCAATGGGAATTAGCATCACTATTTTTATGACAAGGTTTTTGGTGTGAAGAAATGCAGTTCGAACAGCAGTAACCAATGGCTGCAACAGTTGATGAAATTGTTTGTAAATCAAAGTATCATAGTCCACAACCAAACTTCTTGGCATTGATATTTCATCTTTTTATATTCTTGGGGAGTCTCTGCCATGGAACTGCTTCTGCTGGTCAGATGGGCCACTGCAGTGACTCAGTAACAGCTGTACCATGATGGAAAACGGTTCCACAGCAGGTGGGATCTGCATCAAAATTATATACTATGAATCAAGTAATGTTAAGTGTGTGTTAAAATTGAAATTTTGCTCCGAATGTCATCATCATTATGTGGAACTTTTCCTCCAACATGAACCATTGTTGTGTGATCCCAATAATAGTTGCTATCTGGCCTTGAGTACTAAATCCTTGGATGTCATAAACAAGCAATTATAGTATTTATAATCGCCATGACCTCTCCTAGAGCTGTGTCCTCCTCCTTTAAAAATTGAGTCCTTCTGTGAAAAAAATAATGGAGCAATAGCTGGTGCTAGAAAAATACCCAAATCCTGGAGTCACAAAGCTAATTTTAAAAAGTTTAGGAAGGTAACCATCTCATTCCTCTACCTCTAAGTTCAAAGTACCATTCTTTCAACTGGACAAAGTCCCATTTCTTGTGGTATCACACTTGCTTGTTCTCCTTGAGGATCTCATGCCTTTCTTAACACTGCTCTCAGATCCAGAAACATTCTGCATGAGAATCTCTGTATCTGCCAAATCACTGAAGAATCTGGAATAATACCATTTTTGGTACCATAAATGATGTGTTGCATGGAGACTTGCTGTCAGGACTATTAACATGTTCAGTTGCTCTTGCGCTCCTCCAGCCTAATATTCATTCCTATCATCGCATTTGTCCTTGATTTGTTGCAAACCCATTTCCAACTTTAGCTTCCTTTTTCAGTTTCGTTGATTAAATATGCCGGATTGCGATGACCAAAGATGCAATGGATCGGCAGATTTGGCAAAAGCAAAAACCCTTACATTGACTTAATTATTAAGTCAAAGGGAGGTCCAACACAAAGGATAGTCACACCCTCCCGGTAATATACTGGGGCTCCTTATGTCAGTGACACCTCATCACACGACAACAACAACATCTTGTTACGTTACAACTACAGCACCTCGTCATGTGACAACAACATCTACACTTACAACTGAGGAGGGAGAATGGATGGTCTCTGAATACTCTTAGAGTCGAATTACGTTGTGAGTAAATTTATAGTTCCACTACAACGATTGTCCTGTTTTTAGGTGCAGGAGAATAATCAACAACGGCCCAAGTAGCTATTGCTACTCCAACCATAGTGAAGACTATTGAATAAAGGGCAATAATTAAAGGGCAAAAGTAGCAATAGCTACTTGAGCCCATGTCTATTTTACCTGAAATAGAGGTTTTGCACATCTTTCTAGACCCAAAATTAAGAAAGTAAGGCTGACCAATGCACGTTTTGGTGGCCATTTTGAATTTGGCCATTTTCTCAAAATGCTCAAGGATACGCTCTCGTTACCCTCCATTTATGTTTTATGGAGGGTCTAAGGACCCCAAATCCATTGAGAAAAAAACTTCATCCGTCGGTGCAGGGTATAACCTTCTGGCTACCTGACTAATAACAGAATCATAAAGTCGGCCATCTTGGACACCATCTTGAATTTCTGATTACATAATACCTTCTTTTAGTTCATTCTATGGTCTTGAGAATTAAATCCACGACATTTTCATTGCATTTGTAGCATATTTTGAGCTGAAAAAAAAATGGTAAAATCGCTCAAGTCAGCAATCTTGGACGCCATCTTGAATTACCAAGGTGCCAATGGGAGGATTTTTGGGGACTTTTAGTATGCTATTCTATACAATTTTCTGAACATTTCCTGAAAATTTCAGCTTGTTACTAATTTATTCCAGGTGCATGCCATTGTGGAGCTAATGCCACTGGACTGCAAATTGAGTTCCAGGAGTGGGAGTCGCACCCACGACATCAAAACCAGAGTGGTAGCACAAACATGCACCTTAAACTATTAGGCCACCCCGAAATAATGACTTGAGGCCACAACAATGCATAGTGAATCCCCCCAGATGTACCCTTAATATCGCTGTAGACACATTAAATTTTCGCCCTTTACCTCACTTTTCAATGTCATTTGGTCCCTCGATGTGCGAGAAGTGCAAATTTTCAGAAATTTTGAAAATTATGTTTTTTTTCATGAAATCACTTTACAGATGATTTAATATTTGTAGACATAAATCAAATAACGAAAAATTTAGCAAAAATTTTGATCTGACATCAGAAAATTCTGCCAGGTGATTGGCCAAGCCGTACATAGTGTGTCACTCTTTTTCAGTTTGCTTCAAGCAAGTGATGTTGGCTGGAAAAATGATGTCATAATTTCAACCAATAAACTGCTGCAAAGGCCAACTTGGTATTGTGGCAGTTGTTCACACATGTCAAACTGCAATACACATGAACTCTTACTTTCCTCATGAACTGTTGTATTTCACACTCCTGTGTTACAGTTGATTGCTTCAGTTGATATTAAATCAGTCTCAAGCCAACTCTGAATGGCTTCAAGTCTCTGAAAGCTAAATTATCATACCTTGACCAAAGCATTGTATGTGATAAAAGTAGAGGACTATTCAGAATTAAATTTTATGAGTGGGTCGAGGGGGGTGGTAGTTACCAATTTGTCATGCATGTTTCAAGGGGGGTACTTATTTTTCACAACATGCTTAATTGTCGAATGAAATGTTAACAAAAGAAAATTGTGGTACTATAGTAAATATTTGTGAAACCAAACCGGGGTATCACTTTTCACAGAAAGTTAGTCATAACTCCCCATCCCCCACCAGCCCCCAGTCATAAATTCTGAATTATCCCTTAGAATAGGGGGATGATCCGGTGATGGTGCCAACATTCATTAGAAAATCATAATAGGGATCAAACCAGGGTCCCAGCAATTCGTAGCCCATTGTCATGTTGTCTGGGCAGAGCCCTGATCTGAGAAAATGTCACATGCATGTGTTTGTTTGTTTGTTTTCTGTAAAAAAATAATCATTAGACTTTGAGAATGTGTGTACTAAAAATGTGTGAAACACCAACAGAAACTCTCACTCGAAACAGCAGAATCAGTTCCATTGAGCAGATCAGTGGATTAGAATGCCACGGTCACCCATGTAAAATGCTATGTCACCAATGAAAATTGCAGGAAAAATGATGTATTTTCTTCCACAAATGTCTACAAATATGAAATCATCTGTAAATTTTTCTCCAGATAGACATAAATAATTATATTTATCACATTCCATTCAAATTCCTGTATCTTTTGACCTCAATTTTTTTTAAAATTCCAAGTGTTGCACTGCGAAAAATGCTGAAAAGTGACACATTTTGCAATATTCTACAAGAAAATATTGATCCGAGACAGTTACAATTATATTCAATTGGCCTTCCTATGTTTACCTATGTACTGCCATTCTGGATATAATGTTTGTTTTGACCTAGAAAAGTTTTGCAAAGTTAAATTGAAGGTCAGACATGCCAGACAATTTGATGTTTTGAAGATTACAGTTTTTTAAAGAAAGAAAAAATCAAACAGATTTGGAAATTTCAAATTCTCCCCTAGTTTTTATTTTGTAACATTTTATGTTACCTCTGACAGTTCAAAAGATAATCGGATGCTAAAAATCTCATGTTTTTTGTCAAATTTTCCTAATATATCTCTATTTTGACAAAGAAACAATCATCCTATTTTAATGAACTTGTCTAGACCTATTTCAAACTTCTGTTTACAAAGTCCAGGAAAGTTATATTTACTCTACCTGAGTATTGTAGTAGGGATGGGCATTTTCTGGGAACTTCGCTTGTGGGTTTGTGTGTTTGTTAATAGACTCATGCCAACAATTCCCAATGGATTTAGATTTCCTTGGGTACGATGTGTTCATTTTTACTACACAATACCAGACTAATGTTTTTTTTTTGGTGAATATTTGAGGATTTTTTGGGCTACAGTTGCAGAAACTTGAAATTCGGCCTCTACCATGCTGCATTCAGCTGTAATAGTAGGGGAAGCTTGGGAGAGTTGGGCCGCAGGGAGGGTTGGGCCACCCTGATTTTTGAGGAAACTAAACATTTTTTGAGAAAGCTGCTGCCACCAAAATTTTATATAAATAAAAATCTTTCAATGGATGTAACATTTCTCGCTAATTTGCTTGTCACGATCTATAGAGAGAAGAAAATTCAAATTTGGATGAAAAAAGGAAAAACTGAGCCATGTTACGAGTTTTTAATTGTCTGTCAGACAACAAGGACTGAGAAAATTATCTATGGCATGCTTGGTAGGCTTGATTATTCAGTTGTTATTAACATATTTTGGAAAATTATCAGACAACCGGTTTTGTCATAATTGGGATTTAGAGAAAAATGGCGGAATGGGGAGAGTTGGGACGGTGCTAATACTCTCCCCACATGTGTTGCATTTACCCAGATTTATTTTTATTAAGACAGAAGAACTTGTCTAGAGAAATTTTCAACAGAGATTGAATATTTTTAGGCCTTAATAATTATTCATAATCTAATAAAATTAGATATCAGGAAATCTAGATGGGGAGAGTTGGGCCATCAGGCCGAGGCTTAAGTCTGAAAGCAAACTAGAGTTGCAAGAGGCCTCAATTCAGGATTAGCGACTTCTATGACCACCGCACTTCAGTTTAAAAATATTATGGCCTCAAGTGCAGCTTAACCGAACCTGATATATTGCAATGGCCCAAGTCTCCCTCCTGAATGGCCCAAGTCTCCCACTTGATGGGGAGAGTTGGGCCAATTTTTTTCCAATTTTCATGGGGCTGTAGCTCATATGTTCTTGGGCAAATATCAATGCAAACCTAAAGATATTTTTCTGAAATATTTCAAGATACAATACATGCATTAAGCATGTTTATATAATTATTATTGTTAGCAGGAGGTGCAAGAATGTAAAAAGTGGCCCAACTCTCCCAAGCTTCCCCTACACATGTCATTTTCACCTTCAGCGAACCAAGTTCGAAGGTATTGTTGTCATTTTAGTCATAAGTTGTCCGTCCGCCGGGCGAGCGGTCAAACGGTCGGGCGGTCGGGCGGTCGGGCGGTCATGCAGCGGGCAGATAGATAGTTTGACAGATAGATAGTTTGACAGAATTATATGGAATGTTGTTTCTTGATTGGCGTTGGCCAGTGTAATCATCATCAAATACAATTATTGGCTGCTAATCCAATTAATCTTGGCTTCAGAACTGTTTTATTTTTCAACAGACATATCAATTGCATAGAAACTATACTGTCATGCAGTAGAATAAGGTCCTTTTACTTCGTCATACTTTGCAGGAAAAAAGGACAATTTTTGAAATCCTTTAAAAATATTTTGAAAACCAGACACATAGATAGAGACATAAACTGATAGAAAGACAAAAAGATAAATAGATAGATAGATAGATAGATAGGTAGATAGATAGATAGATTGATTAATTGATTGTTATATCAAATAAATAGCTCTAATGGGCCCTTTGAAAAACAGTTTATCTGATATGGAAATCCTTTTAAAATAATGTAATGAATTTTACAAAAATTAAATGTTCGATAAAATACTCGATTATTGATAACGAATATCATTAGAAAGCCTGAGTCTTAATTTGAAGGCAGGCAGAGGTATCGATGGTGAAAGTGCAAAACCTCGGTTTTTTATCATAATTTAGAACTATGAATCTGTGAGTTATGGTCAACTGGATACTTAGAAAAGACACCCTCTTCGAGCATTTTTTTGTCAGAGGTCGTTGACCCTGTGCATTGATGTTACCACAAGATATCTTGAAAAATGTCATTGGAAAGTGCAAAACCTCTTAACTCAGTGAAAGTCCTAAACCTTATAAGTCGAACATTTATCCCAATTTGAAGCAACTTGGAGCAATCCAATCAATGCCCATACACTAAAAAATATAATTTGACCATGACTGATTGCGATAACACATTTTATTGATTGGTTACAGTGGCAAGAAAGAGGAAAATGATAATTTGTTTCCAATTTTCGTGCGCACTCTTCTTCAGTCGCCTGCATCACCAAAATAAATATAGGGAGGTAAAAATGTTTTAAAGAAGAAATATGCTGTGAGACATAAAAACAAAGAAAAACAATCAATGTTTTTTAACAAAAGGCTGAAATATCCAAAACTGTGCGCTAGCTTAAAAGTACTGATTTGACTTACAAGGTTTTGCACTTTTCACTTTTTTGCAACAAATCAACAAACAGGGTTAGGTGAAATCATTCTGTCAAAGCTTAAAAAAATAGCAAACTGGCAAGGTGACCAATTGACAACATGTTCTGAAATAGTCATTCCACTCAAAATCTAAAAATTGCAAAATTTTGACATACAAGGTTATGCACTTTCACCTTGGTATGCGATCTCCAAAAAAAATTTACAAGATATTAAAAAAAAGGCTCAAACAGAAACATGCGTGTGATAGAACTATAGTGGGAATACATATACACTGTGTGCACTACCAAAAACTACCACTATTGTATGATCGTAATAGCAAAAAGAGTGATGCCTTTAAAAGCATTTTTGCTTGATTTTGTATCTTAAAACATTAGTTTTACTTATTATCCATCCAATAACTATGTATCCTTCAGTTTTTTTCCCCAGACCTGCAGCATGATGTCATTCTGGTTCAGGATGGCTATTGGTCTGGCAGCTCTGTGTGATGTGCAGCTGAAGGAGCTTGACATCATGCTGACAAGTGAAGCAAATTGGCTGGTATAATTAGCAACAACAAACAGTCAAAGTACATATGTAAATCCTTAACAGTTTCTTGTCCATGGAATGTTCTATGTTTTTGTTATTCATTGCACCTGAGTATCCGAACAGTTGGTCAAGTTTCTGTTATCGTTTCGGGTTCCAGGTGATTGAGCATGGTGATACACTGCATGCATTAACCTTCAAGCATGGATTCGACCAGCTGTGAGATTTAGTGAAAGACTTGTTTGTGTTTCACAGCTTTTCAATAAACTCCTTCCCCAGCGAGTGACATGCATTCAGTTGATGCATATTGAGGACAGGTATTGGAATCAGATGTTCTCTGTTGCACATTATAAAACCTTCCTCTTCTATTTTCCATCTTCTTCCAATAAGATTCCAAATCAAGCCACCCTGTCATCACATGGCATGCATTGATTATCCATGTACTCCATTGATTAAATGATAATAATGACACTGGAGCCTTCATTTATGTTAATTTAGTACAATTTAAGAGCAACTGCTTGATGTCATGCAGCTGACTCTCCTGACCAATGAGAATGTTCATATAGCTTGACATCACCAAAAAAGCCTTGCATGACATACAGTTTTTCTGCTCACACCTCAACTGACCAATAGTCATGAAGTCTCATCATGACATCAAGCTTTCAGTCTATAAAAAAATTGAAGGATACATAGTTATCGGATGGATAATAATTTTGTGAATCTAGTCACACTTAATGTATATGCACAACTTTATGAAAGATTCTTCAGTATATTATGATCTCACACAAACATAAAATGTGAATTTTGGTACACATTTCAAACAGTCAGTGTTTATCTACCACAAATGAATGAAATTCAAATATATGATACATGCTTGCAACAGGAGGCTATGGGATTGAAATCTAAATGTCTGCCATTGCCAACGGCATCATTTTGATAAAATTTTGGACCATTTCTTTTTGGTTTAGATATCCTGAAACCATAAAAATGATAGTGTGATCAACCAAAATTTGAAAATTATCATATCTCAAAGAATTCCGAACAGATCTTTTTTTCATTTTTGTCTCAAAACGTTCCCTTGATTGCCTTCTTGAACACTGTACCAGTGGCGTATTTGTTCAATTTTTTAACTCCAAATTTTATTCAGAGACAGATAGATATGGTAAGTGCAGCCCTCTAAGCCCAGTTCTGGGCGCTCACGAGGGTTGATTGATGAGATGAGAGAGAGAGCAGGAGTCCTCAACATGTTACACATTTACCCCATGTGAGGGATCTTTTACTTGCCCAGCACAGACACTGATACAAGGGGCCGCCAATTTAACGTCTCATCCGAACGACATCCAGCTGGGATTTTTCTCATAAAGGTACACTGAAAATTTCGGGTTCAACCGGGAGTCGAACCCATGCAGGCAAAGACCTTCAGCGGAGCAGGCGGGAACCTTAACCACTACACCACCCAGCTAAGACACTGTGAATGTAGAGTAAGTTGGGCCAACAAGCCCGGGTTAAGTGAGAGCCCCCCACCCCCAAAGGGTTATATCTAAACTTACATTTCTGGTGCGTTTTCTTGTTTATAGAATTGAAGCCAGAGGCATTTTAGGTAAAATCACAAATTTGCAGGGCAAACAGCACCAAACCATAATAGAAATTAAAGAAACAAAAAGGTGTGCATGGTTTTTGTAACTTTGAGTAATTCTTGGAAAGGGGTTGTCAGAAATAACTTTTGGAAATATTTATAAGTATAATGGATATCTGTATTGCTTCACTTTATGACCATCATATAAATATGATTTGGATAATGTTTTTTGCATTTTGGTTCAAAATATAGAAGTCAAATGAAAATATGTGTGTTTGGGGCGAGAGGCCCCACAATGGTATGGAGCATGAGGCCCCCTTCACTTGGGCCTCGAAGTTGCTTCAGGAACCACTTAATAATGTGTACTTTACCTTAAATCTTGATAGAATAGCTAATTAAAATAGAAAAAAAATTTGGCCGAAATTAAAAAAAGGGCAAAAAATATTAAAAATTAAAAGTATGAACAGAAAAATTCAGAAAAAGTACATAGAATGCCTTAAAAATGATAGAAGAACCCCAAGAAATAACTTTCAAGCTGAATGCGCTCGCAAAAAAAATTGCCATAGGATTATAATAGGGGGGGCTTCTTGCCCGATGGGTGGGGTAAGAAGGCCGTTTGCAATTTTTTACAAAAATGGCCGTAACTCCTTTATCAAAATTGGTAGACATTTCTTTCACTACTTATAAGTAGAGTCAAGTGATCCCTTCCTGACAGCATAAGCATTTAAATAATCAACCATAAAAAGTAGGTAAAATCACTCCTCGAAGTTAAGGGGGCTGCATGCCCCGAGCTATTCTACATAAGAAATTTCATGTAAAATGACATGAAAATGACATGTGATATTGCATGCAAAAGTTAATATATCATTGCATGCGACAAGTGCTGCATGTTATAATACAGCATGTCTTATTGCATGAACAAGCAATGCATAAGGACATGTCCAAGGTCATTTACAAGTTCATGTCCATAGTCCAATGTCATGTTCACTTTTACTGCAGTGTTTTCTCGCTTTCATTTCATCACCAATTATTATTATGATAGATGAATTTTTGTCACCGCTTTGAGGTTACCCTATTTCTAGTAATTATTATAATAAGAAAAAACAACGTGCAAGCACTTTAAGAGATGCTTGCAGATAGAATGCATATATCTACCCTTTCGCCTGTCTGTCAATTTGCTAGCATTAAGATTCACAACAAATTGAACATTGTTATTTAATCACTATTAATAGGGCATTTATGTCAAAAGACAAAAGACTAGAACTCAATGGTTAATTGCACTTCAAATAATTCACACTTTGACGAAAGGAGAAGTAAACCCGATTTCTTGCGCAATAAGGGGGAAATCCCCTATGGGACGGAAACTTAATGCTCTACTTAGTTCCAGAACCAGTTATGCTGAAATAGATTTAATGTCAAAAAAAGCGTCTGTCCAGATCAGTGATCCATCCAGACAGATGGATTATCAGCAGATAAACCCAAGTCTGTCACGTCATAAAGTTTATGACACCCCTGGAATTCCTGATTATGCTCGTATTGCATTTACCCGCTTAAGACTGTCGTCACACAGATTACGGATGGAAGTGGGTCGTTGGAGCCGCATTCCGAAAGACCAGAGATTATGTCAGTGTGGAGAAATTCAAACTGTGGGTCATATCCTCTTGTTGTGCCAAATCGCTCAGGATCTGCGGACAGATTTCCCGATGTTGTGTTATACGTCCCCCGAGCCCCTTATGAACACTCCTTCAACCAGAGAATTGTGCTTTTTCAGTTTTAAGTTACTGGAACTATTGTGTCACAGTATTGGAAATACTGTGTCTTTTACTTAAGAAGTCTTACAGTGCTGAGGATGCAACTGCGGCAGGCAAGCCAACAGTTAAATAACCCTTGACCTAAAAGTTCCCCCCCTTCACATGCCACTAAGCCACAAGGCTCAAGACTTTCTAGTGGCTCCCTTATTCTTTAGTAACGAATGTCCCAATTGGTTGGCCAAAGTTCGCCAGTAAGTTGAGTTGGCTTTGGCCTGGCCCAGGAATCCTCAGTCTGGTTCCCCCAGCCCGCCCGACTCCCAGCAAAACCAGACTCCCAGCATTGAGCCCCTAATGCTGGTCCCTCTCCCCTTCCTTTCCTTATGTCCTTAGTTTGGGATCCAGGTTCCCTTCAGGGAAACTGGATCCTTTATTCTGATAGACGTAAGATGTGAGTTTTGTCATGCATCAATGTAATTGTTGATTATGTGAAGTAATGTAACAATAAAACCCTTTATTTGAACTGGAGCAATGCCTCGGGTTGTCCATGGTTTAGGGTCAGGATTAGCCTGGGGGTTAGGATTCATCCTAGGCAAGATCTCAGGTCCTCTCCACTGCCAAGCTAATTGGTCACTGGGACCTAAGTACCCACCTACAATTAGAAGTAGTCTCATCAGTGATCTTCCTTGATGGGTCAGTTGATATCCCCACTGGCTTCCCATCATTGGGAGTGACATGGTGTACACATCACGGGTGATGAGCCCTTTCCCCCATTATTAGGCTGTCCTGCCCTTTGCCTGGCCCTCCCGAGGCCCCTGTTTCCACTCTTTCCACTCGTTAAAATTCACACCAAAAAGTCCTTCTTTTCATTTTCATTTTCCCCTACAGTTTTAAGACATACTTTCTATACACTCTGGCTATACATGAAATGACGTCATACAGCCGCAATGCGGCAGTTACCTCTCCACAGTTATGCTGCCCCACCCAACCCCTCAACCTACGCAAATTCCATACCCTTCTTTAGAGGCCACCACTCAAACTCCACAAGCATATACCCCCACACTGCGCAGCAGCAGTCCCCAGCTCACAACCCACCAGCTCACTACTTTGCCACATCAGCCATATCAATGCACTTCCTCTTATTTTAAATTTCCGATTCACAGGCCCCCTTGTCTTAGGCCACAGGCCCACACCACCTCCAATCACTATATTTTTCATTTTTGTCTTCATTCCTCCGTTGAGCCGTCCCTTACAAGCCACGTCATAGCCTTTAGCTCCGCTCCCCTCCAACCTTTCTATAATACACTCATATAGGTTTATGTAGGAAGAAGTGCTAAATAAACATGGACCTATATAAAGGCCCCATTTAAGCATGTAACTCCCAAACGGAGCCTCCATTTGGGACTTCAGGGAGTTATGGGAGTTACAGGAGTTAGCAGGAGGTAGCAGGAGTTAGCGGGAGTAACTGGGAGTTAGTGGGAGTTAGCAGGAGTTAGTGGGAAGTACAGGAGTTAGTGGGAGTTATGGGAGTTAGAAGGAGTTAGTGGGAGTTACGGGAGTTAGTGGGATTTAGCGGGAGTTAGTGGGAGTTACAGGAGTTAGTGGGAGTTACGGGAGTTAGTGGGAGTTAGCGGGAGTTAGTGGGAGATACGGGAGTTAGCAGGAGTTAGCGGGAGTTAGCAGGAGTTATAGGAGTTAGTGGGAGTTATGGGAGTTAGTGGGAGTTACGGGAGTTAGCGGGAGTTACGGGAGTTAGTGGGAGTTACGGGAGTTAGCGGGAGTTAGGGGGAGTTACGGGAGTTAGCAGGAGTTAGCGGGAGTTAGTAGAAGTTAAGGGAGTTAGTGGGAGTTCCAGGAGTTAGCGGGAGTTATTGGGAGTTATGGGAGTTAGCAGGATTTAGCAGGAGTTAGCGGGAGTTATGGGAGTTAGTGGGAGTTAGCAGGAGTTACCGGGAGTTAGCAGGAGATATGGGAGTTAGTGGGAATTATGGGAGTTAGCAGGAGTTAGTGGGAGCTATGGGAGTTAACAGGAGTTAGCGGGAGTTAGCGGGAGTTAGCGTGAGTTAGTGGGACATAGCGGGAGTTGCAGGACTTCAAGGAGTTCCAGGAGTTACATGCTTAAATGGAGACCATACTAAAGTCGACTGGTGAAAGCACAAACTCATCCTACCTCAAATGATGTGAAAATCAAGGAGGAACAGACACTTATGTCCAGTTAACAACCGTGGAAATGAACTGATGACATTGTTTGACCTTATTGCTCACAATGTAAAAGTCGCACAGTAGTTATACCTGCATACATACTAACTCACAGATAGATCAGTCTATGCGTAATATGTTAATCACACTTCTTGACATCATATTCCACACCCGAGAATGACAAAGTGATATTCCCAGCAGTTTTGATAAGCATGAGTTTTTGGGCTGCCGACTACAGTTCTGCCCAAAAGTTTAAATACACCAATACAAAATGGCCGATTTTTCTATTTTCAGAACTATTTTACAACAATAGGCAAATCTTATATGAAATACAATGTACTGCATGTGGCCGAACACTTCTGAATCATTGACACTTCAATATCAATGAAATTCCTTGATATTATTAATTAATTGCATTTTATGGCATTTTCAAAAGTTTACATACCCTCCTGTAATATTGCATATTTTCCCCCTTAGGATCACTAACTGATTGCAGGATTTTACTTCAGTATTTCAAAATTCTTCAGACTACATCAACAGTAATTTCAGCCCATCACAGATTTTCTGTAACTCCACCTTCATTTTTGGTCTCCAATAGGGCATGGTCCGTCTCAGATTAACTCATAATTTGTTTGATGTTTTGAAAACACCTAAAAATTGTAATCCCTGCTAACATGCTCCAACTGAATAAACCATCATAAACAATAATTATTACACATATATGAAAACAGATCAATCAGTTGTTATTCACACTTAGCCAGAAGCCTAATTTTTCATTAGCAGTTGGAATCAACACTTCAACTGTCATCTCAAAAGCTCACAGGGAGTGCCCAGATAGTGATACCAGTATTGAGATACTGACATCATCTCTGCACATATTCACATGGGACATGGCACACCACATAATAACTAATTCTCTGAGATAGGTTATATATTATGCCCTACATTTCACTCATAACAATTAATAGCATGCTTAGTGTCAGATCAGCAGTACTGTAGCCCAGACTGAAGAATATTTTACTGAAATACATATATGAATACTTTGTATATTCATATTATGTCATTATAAATAACTAGAAAATACCCAGTGAAGGTGGGAAAAAGTGAAAAAAAGAAATAAGTGAGTAAGCCGTCAGATTCCTGGAGAATAGGTCAATAGTGCAATTAACAGATTTATTAAAGAGAGGCCAGTATAGTCCAGTAACTGTGATCTAAGGCCAGTACTGGCTTGCATGTGTCGCCCCCTGGTGAGAATGGTGACAAATTCACATAGTTAGTTAGGGGAAGAATTTGGCTCCAAGAAGATGGCATAAATGCAGGTCATGTTCTTATTATTTGCGAAAAAATAGTAAAGAGATGTGATACAACAATAGGAGAGTTGTAGTGAGTGCGTTTTTACTGGATGAAGTTTGAGGTGTGCTTACTGAGATATAAAGATAGATGTGGTTGAATTTAAAAGGGCTGAATCTTATTGTTGCTAACATATTCAATACATGTAGTATAACATTATACTTGTATTTATAGAGGCTAAAGAGCCTGCTTCCAGAAACTCTAAAGCTAAATACAAATTAAATATACATGTAGTGATATCAATCTGTATATATGCACAATAATCTGTCATATATAATGTATGATTATTTGAATAAACTCAAACTCAAACATTTCAATCACCGATATGCTGCCATGAAACGGAAAAGTGGTGAAAACACATTTATGTACAGACATTTTGCATCTGTGCACACTTAACATTGTCACGGTTCAATGCCCTGGTGACCTACTTAGGAATGAGAGCCATATGTTAGACAAGTGTTGTAAAATCAACCTCAAAAATTGAAAAACTGAAATTTCCCGGTTTTTGTTTAGTGATGCTGTCATGGTCAGGGTTCCCACTCAACCTGGAAAACCTTGAAAACCTGGAATTTTGGGTTGAGCTTTTCCAGATCTTAAAACACCCAGAACGTGTGGTATTTCCACCAAAACCGTGGAAAAAGTCTGAAATTTGGGGTTCTCTTACCAAAATTGAAACGGTCCAACAAATTGTGGACTTTGATGATCGTCCGGGGCGCAAAATAAGTTCGAAAGAATTGCAGGTTTAGGCCTTGAAAATTAGTCTTGGCAGCCTTGGAAAACCTGGAAAAAACCTTGAATTTGAACTTGGCAAAAGAGTGGGAACCCTGCATGGTTCTCTGTTAATCCAACCAAGTAACTCTCATCCCACTTTCCTCCGTTCCAGAATAAGATCTGAGCTGACAGCTCTCCACACCCCTTCGCAATATCTCGGTCACAGTGACCTCATTTGAGAACTAGACAGAGATTAGCACAGACAACTTCAGGAATGTAATAATAAGGTCTGCTTTATGAGATCTAAAAATAGTATGATTCATGTAAAACAATCAACCGGGTTGGGGTTAGGTTTGGGTTGGGGTTTGGGGGAGGGTTAGGCATCAGATAGATGGCTGTTTTGGTATTGCAGTTGCCATTGGCAAATAATCTTAAATCTGCTTTGAATTTATATTGACAGTGCGATTTCTATTCACATGTTTACGAATGGAGCAACAGCCATATCTAAAGGGTTCATACCAGTATACTCCTCTGGAGGGAAATACTGTCCTTTGATTTGGGATTTGATTTTCCTCAAATATCGCCTAGAATAGCCTCTTCGATGCAAGGCACTGAATAAAATACCTGTTGCTTCACCAAGATCTTTCCCCAATCTACAGATTCTGCCAAAACGTACCAGTTGAGATTTTATAATTCCTGAAAATGTATGTTGGGGATGGAATGAATGTTTATTTATTTTTTTTTTTTTCAAATATATTTGAAAAGGATGACCAGATCAGCCTCGGCTGTTTTACAACTGGGTCCTTTAAGAACTATCAACAGTAAAATAAATCAGATACGTCAAAATTAGTAAAATAAGACACTAACAACATACATAAACAACTAAAACCACACAAATAAATATCAAAGATAAAAAAATCACTCATGAGCTGCATTTTTTACATGTTGTTTCAAAAGACGTTTGAATTGTTCTAAGTTATCACAATCTTTTAAATTATTTGGTAAATTATTCCATGATCTGACTCCTCTATAGAAAAACATTTTCTTATGAAATTCATTTTCAGGAACAGGTAGATAAAGATCCATACTGTGTTTTCTAGTTCTTTTCTCCTTGATTTCTATTTCCATAATAACATTGTTTGTTAGATAATGAGGAGCCAGACCATGGATACATTTGAACATAAGTAAGGTTTGGAAATAGTGACATCGCTCCATAACATTCATCCACCCTAATTGTTTAACTAATTTCAAACCTCGATAGTTTATGAAGTCAAAATTCTTCTCTACAATTCTTGCACAATAATTTTGATGTCTCTGCACCTTATTAATGTTTTTGAAACTAGTACAACCCCAAACTGAAATTACATAATCAATAGTAGGCTGTATCGTAGAATTGTAAATTTTAATTAAAATATCCTTCGGAAGACTTTTACTTAACCTTGCAAATTTTGATGTTTTAAGGTATAAAGATTTGCATAATCTGTTAACATGGTTGTTCCACGTCAGAGCATCATCTATTTCCATACCTAGATAATTCATAGATTTCACATTTTTCACACTGCAGTCATTAATCATAATATCAAAATCAACATTATCCTTTTTGTTTTTTGGACCAATTAACATGGAACAGCATTTATCTTCATTAATAACAATATTATTCTTTTTATACCAGTTTGAAATCTCATTAACACATTCTTGTAATTTTGACTTTGTTTCAAATAGATCATTTCCTGTACAATAAACCAATGTGTCATCGGCAAACAGGTTGGCAGTACCAGTATAGACATGTTGACTTATATCATTAATAAAAATAATGAATAGGATAGGTCCCAATACAGACCCCTGGGGGACACCTACATTAACACTACGTTTTTCTGAAATAATTCCATGACATCTTACTACTTGACTTCTGTCTGTCAAATAATCTTTAAACCAAGCCAACTCAACATTCTTTATACCATAAAATTGCATCTTTCTTAGTAACAGATCATGATCAATGGAATCAAAACACTTTTTAATATCAAAAGAACATATTCCAGTCAATGTATTAAAACATAGATTATCTATCCAATCATCTACTATTCGATGGAGAGAAGTTTGAGTGTTATGCAATTTGAGGTAAGCAGACTGATCTATACTTATTAAATTATTATCCACGAAATAAGCCAGCAACTGCTTATGAACACAAATTTCAAATATTTTAGAAATATGAGCTATGAGAGAAATGGGCCTGTAGTTATTTTTATCTGTCACATCACCCTTGCCTTTGAATACTGGTGTTACACAAGCTGTTTTCCAATCATTTGGTACAACACAAGTAGCAATTGAAGCATTAAATAGTTTACTAAGTATAGGTGCAATTATCTTCAAACTTAAGTACAGTAACTTTGAGTCAAAACCCAAAACATCAGTATTAGAATCATTTCCAAGTTTTTTCAGTAATTTACAAACATATTCATCATCAATAGTATTGAATGTAAAAACAGTATCACAGGCAGGTTGTTTCCATGGTAGATTTTCAGGTTTACTAGACTTTATGTAATAAGGCGTGAGAATCAGTTGGTTTGAAATATATCTTAGTATCAAAAGTACTATTCCTTGCAAAGTTATCACCCTTATAAACCAAAACGTCTAGGAATTCCAGTTCATTTTCTTGAATGTTTGACTTAAGTTTAATACTGGGTCTGTCATTGTTAAGAATCTCAAAAAACTGATCAAATGTGTCCCACAGATGGGGCCACACCATGAAAATATCATCTAAATATCGAAGATAAACAAGTGGTTGTTTGTCACATTTAGCTAAATTTTGTTTTTCAAAGTAGGCCATGCTTATATCCGCATAATGAGGAGCTCACCGCTTAGGGTTGGGGTTGGGGTTAGGGTTGGGGTTAGGGTTAGGGTTTATTGAGTTAAGATTCTCAAAAAAGAAACTTATCTCAGCCCATCCCCCTAAAATCCCAACTTAACCATGCACTGGCACAGGCAAATGGAAAATGTGGCTGGATAGCCTATTTAGATCAGCCTAAAACTATATGTTGGCAAAAAGTAGTTATATAATGAGGCATGGTGGCCTCCAGACCCCATACATGTAGGGACTTATTTGAGCAATGACCTGACCAAAGTTTGAGATAAATTCTTGTTTTTAGCATTTGCTGTTATTAATGAAACTGGGTGTTTTTTGTATCTATAGTTATTCTGGCAGAATTCTTCTAACCAATCTTTAGCAATATTTGTAAGTTTAGTTGAGGGTGGATTGTACTGTAGAATAAAAGTACAAAAATCCTTTTCAGGGTTGCCTGCATCTGAATTCAGGCCTGAATGAAAAGTATCAAGTTTTGTGATCCATTGTCTTTCAAGTTTATCCAAAATTTCTTGCTTCTGTGATTTAGAAATTTCCAAAACTGTTATAGTTAAATCTTCACATGTGTGATTTGGAGAGTCAAAGTGTTGATGTACTTTTTTGTCAATTTTTCTTCTAATTGAACTCATGTGTGCGATAAACCTATTTCTCAAGTTAATTGTTTGTCCCACATAGTACTTTTGAGGACATTGTTTGCAACCCAGCAGATAGATGGCTATTTTGGTATTGCAGTTGCCATTGGCAAACAATCTAATCTGTTTTGAATTTATATTCACAGTGTGATTTCTATTCACATGTTTACAAATGGAGCAACGGCTATTTCTACAAGGGTTCATGCAAGTATACTCCTCTGGAGCAAAAGTACAAAAGTCTACTCATGGTAGCTTTATCTGCAAGTTTTGATTTAGGGTTAGGGTTAGGGCTCGTTTAGGGTTGGGGTTGGGGTTAGGGTTAGGGTTTATTGAGTTAAGATTCTCAGAAAAGAAACTTATCTCAGCCCATCCCCCTAAAATCCCAACTTAACCATGTACTGGCACAGGCAAATGGAAAATATGGCTGGATAGCCTATTTAAAGGTTCATGCCAGTATACTCCTCTGGAGCAAAAGTACAAAAGTCTACTTATGGTAGCTTTATCTGAAAGTTTTGATTTAGAGTTGGGGTTAGGGTTTGGGTTGGGGTTAGGGTTTATTGAGTTAAGATTCTCAAAAAAGAAACTTATCTCAGCCCATCTTCCAAAATCCCAACTTAACCATGCACTACGTTTTTCTGAAATAATTCCATGACATCTTACTACTTGACTTCTGTCTGTCAAATAATCTTTAAACCAAGCCAACTCAACATTCTTTATACCATAAAATTGCATCTTTCTTAGTAACAGATCATGATCAATGGAATCAAAACACTTTTTAATATCAAAAGAACATATTCCAGTCAATGTATTAAAACATAGATTATCTATCCAATCATCTACTATTCGATGGAGAGAAGTTTGAGTGTTATGCAATTTGAGGTAAGCAGACTGATCTATACTTATCAAATTATTATCCACGAAATAAGCCAGCAACTGCTTATGAACACAAATTTCAAATATTTTAGAAATATGAGCTATGAGAGAAATGGGCCTGTAGTTATTTTTATCTGTCACATCACCCTTGCCTTTGAATACTGGTGTTACACAAGCTGTTTTCCAATCATTTGGTACAACACAAGTAGCAATTGAAGCATTAAATAGTTTACTAAGTATAGGTGCAATTATCTTCAAACTTAAGTACAGTAACTTTGAGTCAAAACCCAAAACATCATTATTAGAATCATTTCCAAGTTTTTTCAGTAATTTACAAACATATTCATCATCAATAGTATTGAATGTAAAAACAGTATCACAGGCAGGTTGTTTCCATGGTAGATTTTCAGGTTTACTAGACTTTATGTAATAAGGCGTGAGAATCAGTTGGTTTGAAATATATCTTAGTATCAAAAGTACTATTCCTTGCAAAGTTATCACCCTTATAAACCAAAACGTCTAGGAATTCCAGTTCATTTTCTTGAATGTTTGACTTAAGTTTAATACTGGGTCTGTCATTGTTAAGAATCTCAAAAAACTGATCAAATGTGTCCCACAGATGGGGCCACACCATGAAAATATCATCTAAATATCGAAGATAAACAAGTGGTTGTTTGTCACATTTAGCTAAATTTTGTTTTTCAAAGTAGGCCATGCTTATATCCGCATAATGAGGAGCTCACCGCTTAGGGTTGGGGTTGGGGTTAGGGTTGGGGTTAGGGTTAGGGTTTATTGAGTTAAGATTCTCAAAAAAGAAACTTATCTCAGCCCATCCCCCTAAAATCCCAACTTAACCATGCACTGGCACAGGCAAATGGAAAATGTGGCTGGATAGCCTATTTAGATCAGCCTAAAACTATATGTTGGCAAAAAGTAGTTATATAATGAGGCATGGTGGCCTCCAGACCCCATACATGTAGGGACTTATTTGAGCAATGACCTGACCAAAGTTTGAGATAAATTCTTGTTTTTAGCATTTGCTGTTATTAATGAAACTGGGTGTTTTTTGTATCTATAGTTATTCTGGCAGAATTCTTCTAACCAATCTTTAGCAATATTTGTAAGTTTAGTTGAGGGTGGATTGTACTGTAGAATAAAAGTACAAAAATCCTTTTCAGGGTTGCCTGCATCTGAATTCAGGCCTGAATGAAAAGTATCAAGTTTTGTGATCCATTGTCTTTCAAGTTTATCCAAAATTTCTTGCTTCTGTGATTTAGAAATTTCCAAAACTGTTATAGTTAAATCTTCACATGTGTGATTTGGAGAGTCAAAGTGTTGATGTATTTTTTGTCAATTTTTCTTCTAATTGAACTCATGTGTGCGATAAACCTATTTCTCAAGTTAATTGTTTGTCCCACATAGTACTTTTGAGGACATTGTTTGCAACCCAGCAGATAGATGGCTATTTTGGTATTGCAGTTGCCATTGGCAAACAATCTAATCTGTTTTGAATTTATATTCACAGTGTGATTTCTATTCACATGTTTACAAATGGAGCAACGGCTATTTCTACAAGGGTTCATGCAAGTATACTCCTCTGGAGCAAAAGTACAAAAGTCTACTTATGGTAGCTTTATCTGCAAGTTTTGATTTAGGGTTAGGGTTAGGGCTCGTTTAGGGTTGGGGTTGGGGTTAGGGTTAGGGTTTATTGAGTTAAGATTCTCAGAAAAGAAACTTATCTCAGCCCATCCCCCTAAAATCCCAACTTAACCATGTACTGGCACAGGCAAATGGAAAATATGGCTGGATAGCCTATTTAAAGGTTCATGCCAGTATACTCCTCTGGAGCAAAAGTACAAAAGTCTACTTATGGTAGCTTTATCTGAAAGTTTTGATTTAGAGTTGGGGTTAGGGTTTGGGTTGGGGTTAGGGTTTATTGAGTTAAGATTCTCAAAAAAGAAACTTATCTCAGCCCATCTTCCAAAATCCCAACTTAACCATGCACTGGCACAGGCAAATGGAAAATGTGGCTGGATAGCCTATTTAAGGGTTTATGCCAGTATACTCCTCTGGAGCAAAAGTACAAAAGTCTACTCATGGTAGCTTTATCTGACAGTTTTCATTTAGGGTTAGGGTTAGGGCTCGTTTAGGGTTGGGGTTGGGGTTAGGGTTTATTGATTTAAGATTCTCAAAAAAGAAACTTATCTCAGCCCATCCCCCTAAAATCCCAACTTAACCATGCACTGGCACAGGCAAATGGAAAATGTGGCTGGATAGCCTATTTAGATCTGCCTACCCTCCAAAAGTTTGAATACACCAGAAACGGTTAGATTTCTTCCAAAAATACCTAATCTTCAACACAAATTTTGTTTTATACTTACATCATACAATATGGAGATTGTATTCAGACTATAAGGTGTCCATATTTCATGTTTTTAGATCATTTTTTCATAAATTTATCTAAATTTCTCGATATCCAATTTTTTCATTTTTTATAAAAA
Source organism: Platynereis dumerilii (assembly GCA_026936325.1). Classification (NCBI taxonomy): domain Eukaryota; kingdom Metazoa; phylum Annelida; class Polychaeta; order Phyllodocida; family Nereididae; genus Platynereis; species Platynereis dumerilii. The sequence goes on from JAPTHN010000024.1 coordinate 7,241,775, forward strand.
CCTACAAAAGCACTGCTATCTTCCATATTTATGACATTTGATAATTTTTTACATATTTCCACTGGTTTGTGATGATTTTACAAATAGTTTCAGACCAGAAAATGACCTTTGAAAATCGGACAAAAATATTGTTTTTGACTATTTTTGGGTCAAAACAATGCTGAAATGGCTCAAATAAAATAATCTTCACTAGAGAAGATACATTCCATGATTAAACTTCATGGTGACCCGAAATTTTCTAAATTTTGTGTTTTTGAGTGGTCAAGGTCCAATTTTTAAACCGTCTTTTTGGAGTTAAAAATAACTGTTAAGATCATGTTACAACTCTGGAAACACTTAAATATGATTAAATTTCATAAATCTAGAAGATAACTCGTCTGTGACAATTTCTTGTAAAATACCAAAATTTGAGATATTGAGAAATGTCATAAATTTCAACCAAAATGACTAAATAAAGACAACTTCTGACTTCAATGTGACTTCCTTTATTGTTTGATGTAAATATTAAGCAAAAATTCCATTCAAAATCAAGTATTTTTTAAAAGAAACCTCACCAATCCAGGTGTATTCAAACTTTTGGAGGGTAGTGTACAGGGTGACCCACCTCAACTTGTGCATGACTTTAACATTTTACTGAAGACAACAAAAATGAGACAGGTAATTTTTGAAAACATATTTGTCGAATTAGTAGTAATGGCTGTTAAATAAAGTGAGTTACAAGCCTCTGCAGTAATTCTATCAAAAATGACAGGCAAGTGAAAATGTGTCGCTGTTTTCTTTTGTGCCGAAAAATCAGCCGAGAAGAATTCAAAGTGCACCAGCATCAACAAAGTCCTCCAAAACTGCCTGAAATGACTTTGATATGCAGAAGGAGGTTCTTAGGGAAGGGAATGGATGGTGTTTGTGAGATTTAGGGTCCAGTGTATGTTACCAAGTCAGAAAATTTAGAATGACAACCAGTCTGAGACAAACAAGTCAAAATATGGCAAAACAATTAGCATTACCGACAGTCAGATGATTTCCAACCCAAAATAGTAAGGTATTATGATTGTCAGAGTCAATAGAAACGTAAAACATGACACTCAGGTTTTAAAAGCGAAGAGAAAAAGTATAGCAAAACTTCTACCAAAATCCATTTTTGGTGTCATCTAGAAAGTCACAAATTTCCATCCCTCAAAATCTGGTCTCATTTTGACCAACATTTGTGATGGAAACACATGGTTCTTTAATACTGCCAGGTGCAGAAGATTCCCCTCAACAAATTCACCCTGTCATTTGGCCTAAAAATCCAAGCCAAGTAATTTTTCTTGGAGACATAAGATTCATTGATGACAATTTATGTGCATTATTGGAACAATTAATAGAGTGGCGGATAAACACATCAATGCTCAAATTGAAAAGTGATTAATGATATTCCCATGTAAGATTAAGCTATTCAAATGCTTATTGTGAGGCAACAACAATTTTTGCCCACCCATCACTGGTAATAGAACCCAGGAAATTACCGGTATGAAGATGATGCACTGCATCAGGACAGTATTTGGGCTTCCTGACTCTGTAAAACCACACCTCCTTCAAAGAAAAGCCCTGGCACTGCTTTGTTGTAGCTTCTGTAATACAGTACATGCATTACATGTGAGCCGGAAAATTATTTCCAAGGTTGGCAGAGCTAAATTGTAAAAAATCAGAAAAAAAGCTATGTGAAAATTTGAACTCCTTTTCTGAGTCCAATTTTAACCAAAAGTGACCAAACTTACTTAATATTCTTCTCTTGGCTCTTGTCACTGAAAATCCAATTTGGTTTTTGCATTGGAAATCTTTAACTTTTTCCGTAAACACTGTTCTGGTTACAACATCAATGCACAAGTTGAGGTGGGTCACCCTGTATTTGTAGGCAAGTGTATTTGTAGGCAAAAAGAAGTTATATAATGAGGCATGGTGGCCTACAGGCCCCATACATGTAGGGACTTATTTGAGCAATGACCTGACCAAAGTTTAGGACAAATTCTTGTTTTTAGCATTTGCTGTTATAAATGGCACAGGCAAACGGAAAATGTGGCTGGATAGCCTTTTTAAGGGTTCATGCCAGTATACTCCTCTGGAGCAAAAGTACAAAAGTTTACTTATGGTAGCTTTATCTGAAAGTTTTGATTTAGGGTTAGGGTTAGGGCTCGTTTAGGGTTGGGGTTGGGTTTGGGTTGGGGTTAGGGTTTATTGAGTTAAGATTCTCAAAAAAGAAACTTATCTCAGCCCATCCCCCTAAAATCCCAACTTAACCATGCACTGGCACAGGCAAATGGAAAATGTGGCTGGATAGCCTATTTAAGGGTTCATGCCAGTATACTCCTCTGGAGCAAAAGTACAAAAGTCTACTTATGGTAGCTTTATCTGAAAGTTTTGATTTAGGGTTAGGGTTAGGGCTCGTTTAGGGTTAGGGTTGGGATTATGGTTTAGGGTTAGGTTTAAGGTCTGATGAAGTTAAGGCTAGTTTTTAGGGTAATTTATTCTTCGAGCTGGACAAGCATTGACCTGACTAAAGTTTAGCCAATCCCAAGATCAGGCGCAGGTTTGGTGTAACATGAGGAGCACTGATATATTGCATTTTCAAACATAACTAAAAGTAACTGGAAGGAAATACTATTGTGGTCCTGACTGCCTAAACAGATGTATAAACAATCCTAGTTGTACCATTAAAATTGAAGAAAATGAACTTGAAACCCTCAATTTTCGAATATTTCAGCACAGATCGATATATTACTCAGTTTTTGGATTAGCAATGGGTTTATGGCTTTCAATGATGCCTCCTGGTATTTAGAATGTCATGTGGTGTACTCTTGGGATATTCCAGAGTTAAAGTTTTATGATTCCTGCATATCTGAACACATGCTCCATGATAAAATGCCTTTGGAACATTTCATGTCCCATTTTTGATTCTAGAGAAAAGTCAAGTTATAATTTAAGTATGTGTCCAATTTTATCAGTGTATAACGCCACCTGCTGGGACCAACAGAATCCCGAAAACTAGCAACTTTCTAGGTCAGGAACTTGATCAAAAAGGATGCTGAAATCGAAAGTTGGCAAAAATTTGCAAAAATTTCATGACGGAACATTCCATGTCCCAGTTTTGCTTTTCTCATTACTCATCAAATATGCATGGCAAAATCGCCTTGTTTGCTTGAATAGATTGCAGATAGGTGGGACCAAGAACGTACATTGTGAGATCAGTAAAATGTTTATAAGGTTTTTTTCTATCCAGTCCAAAAGTCTGCTGTTTGCAAATTCTCATAAATCGGGACACATCGTGCCACATAAGTTAAACTGTAGGTGTGTCTATCTGATTTTGAGTATTCGTCTCAAACATTTAGAATATTCTTATGATATGCAGGAGAAGACATTGGCAAACTTTCATATCAATACTGTGCACTGTTACAAAAATATCAACTCTTAAACACAGAAGATTCAGATTTTTTGTTACGCGGGCACCACAAAATTTATGAATTTTGGAGATATCATCATACACTGTTTAAATTTTATCAAATTTACATTGCATAAACTCCTATAGCTACTGAAAAGCAAAAGTTTCCTTTCATCACAAGTAAGAATGGGCATTCTTGGTGGTTATTAGTCAAGCTGTGCCAGTTTTTATAAAAAGAGTCAGAAAGATGCGCCTGATCTTGGGATTGATCTTTAAAAATGAGAAAGGCTCTTGTTTTTGGCAAAGGCCCGAATGATATTAATGGGATGTCTTTTTGTTGTGGATGGGTGATCCATTTTGAATTGGTCCCACCACTCATTGACAATTTTTGCTAGTTTGGAAGCCAGCGGTTGATACTGAAAAATGAATGGAGAAATGTCCCCTACTGGGTTTCCCTCTTGCATGTTTAGGCCATTGTTCACTGTATTGAGTCTATCTATCCATCCCAATTCAAGCTTATCCAATTGTTTGCTTGACATGGGAGTTTCTAACACCGAAATTCAGAGATCTGCCAGGGAGTGATCTAGGCTTGAAAAGTGCTGTGCTATTTTGATGGAGTGTTTTCTACAGATAGCACTGAAGTGAGCTATCATTCTGGCCCTAAAAGGGTTGGGGTTGGGTTGGGGTTAGGGTTGGGGTTAGGGTTGGGGTTTAAGATAAATCTTGCTTTTCAAATTTTTATATACAGCTAGTTGACCACTGGAATTTCAGCAAATACCTGTTTATCATTGGCAAAAATCAGCATTTAAGGGGGCGAGGCAACCATTGGATAATCATTGGTTTTCTGTAAGTATAAAAGTAACGTTAGTAACACTGGTAGCTAGCAACCGCAGGGCAGTGACAAACTTCACCACCCATTATCGGGCCAGTTTTGGTGTAATGTAACTGTTGTGTAGTGCAGAGTCATGTGCCGAACGCTGGAAATCTTTCAGTGCCACTTTCGGGGCCTCTGACCTAATTTGCTGTGAGAGGGGAATTTTTTTGAAAAAGTGCGAAAATGGAGGTTTTTGGCACTTTGCGGGCTGAGAAATGATGCGATTTTCATCATATTTGCAGGAAATGCTGCTCTGCTAGTGTTGATAAGTAATATTTCAAGACATTTCACCAGGATACCTCCTGGTTGATTCTGACCGGAAGGCCTGTTTTCCTATCTTTTAGCATGCAAATGCCATAATGGGCCACATAGGCCTATGCAGAAGCCTAGAATCACAAAACCATGCTATTCGACGGGCAAGGCATCCGGAAAGGCATTAAATTGCCACCAGCACCCGAACAATGCAGTGTTCCAGCTTTTCCCGCCAAAAATCTGAGGCTTTTCTCTGTGATCTGTTACCGGGGCAATCTTAGGCAATGTCACGGCTACAGTAATGCTAATCTACTCCATTTTAACCAGTTTCCATAGTAGTTGCTGGCCTGCAGCCTGTACTTCAAAGTTCACCTGCATTAAGTCAACCAATCAGAGCATAGCTGTCTATTTTCTCCCGGACTTAATCCTATAAAACCACTGTCATCTGCTAGATATGTGCTTTCTGGGGGGTAGAGGGAGTAGCACTTTACATCCCTTATTTATGAAGTTACCTGGTTTTACGTTCTGAAAATATGTGTTTTTAGGTTAGAAGTGCAACCTTTTTTTTTCTGTTTTAGTTCCAGTTTACTATCCTTCCAGAAAGTATGTAGAAATTGAAAAATCTTGCAAAATTGGTATGCGACCTCACGCTGCTGGGGCATCGTGATTGGCTGTGGTTTGAAGTGTGATGCAGTGTTGGTATATGATGTAGTATAGAGAATAGCCATATATGGTATGTGACACAGTATGAAAGTCTTATCAACCATAACAAATGAAACACAATGAGATGTAGCCAGCAGGGGCATAGCTAGAAATGGTCACAGGGTCGATCCTCCCTGTCTTTCCTAGAAGAGTGAATCCATCCAACAAATAATCTGCAATAACAACTGTGTATCCCCTGCTTGAGACATCCTAGCTGTGCCACTGACAGCTAACAGAAAGCAGCATTCAGATTAGGCAGTTTATGAGCAACAGCTGTTTATTGACTTACACAGCTTGTAATCGTCTTACTTTACTTGTACACACATAGTGAACTGCTATGCCAGTGTACCACCCCACATAACAGATTTGATATGACATCCTTTGCAGAGTGAGCCATGATTGGCTGAACAACCTGTGACCTCATGTGGAACCCCTGGATTCCAATGCTAGTCCATGGGAATTGCCATATGATGTCACACTTCCACATTGCAAGAAAAAAAACTAACTTCCCACATACTTTCTGGAAGGATAGTAACAAAAATAATAAAAAAACATAAGCTGTGCAGCAGCATACCCTCTGCTATTCGGCAGGCTATTCCGCAGGTTGGGGGGGGGAGGTTGGGTAGGGAGTAAGACAGGCCGCCCCCCCCCAAAATTTGGAGAACAGTTAATACGTGGGCACAGATAAAAACAAGCAACCTTAGAGATGCAGGACCGCCCATGCATGCATCATGGAGTTTAAATGGAATGATATAAGTGTGAAGATAATTGAAAATATTTTGTACAATTGTGAGCAGAGGAACCATGAGGTTGATTCCTTCGAAATTCTCATTTTTTTCTGATGCATCTAGAATCTAGATGTTTAAATCTTTGGAATACCTGAAAAATTAAGGAATCTGCAGACAAAACGCAATTTGAATCCGCATTTCACATACTTTTCCCGCGACCGCTAGCCCGCATTTTAGATACGACGTAATGGCGGACGCTGTGGAAGCGTGGACCTACCCAAAGCTGGGCATAAGGGCCATTAAGGGGATATTAATGAATCGGAAAATATTGAATTTAACTAAAAAAATACACAATTGACAGAATGTATGATGTAATACATCATACATTCTGTCAATTGTGTATTTTTTTAGTTAAATTCAATATTGTATAAATGAGTCATATTGATAAAAATGAACGTTTGGAATGGCCTGGTTTGGCCAGTAGGCCTCTGACTCACATCGGTTCAGGACAGATGCATTATTAAGGTGAAAATTAAGGCCATTAGCAATTACGGAATTAAGATTGACTTGACAGCTTATGATATTTATCATTTGAGTTTTTTTCTCTATCAATATTTTCTTTGGCCTATATGATTGAGACAATAAGTCAGTCATACCATGTAGTTGTCTAACAATAATAAGATGTTTAAAAAAGCCATTTCCATTTTGTCATGATTTTCACAACTGATATACATTGTATGTTTATTTTCATAAAAACTCAATGGTGAACCAACCCAATGTGGCCAAAACTCAGTGTAGTCGCAAGGTTAAGTGAACCAACCCACACATCTCAAGGCAAAGTGAACCAACCCATACCTTTCAAGGCAAAGTGAGCCAACCCAAGTTTTGATCATTATTGTAGCAATTCCACTCCTCAGAATGAGGATGATTAGTTAATTTTCAACCAAAGACTTTTTAAGTACCCACCCTGGTTGGTATTGGGTCATTTTCAACCATCTGACTGACCAGCATTGCCATTCATCGGGTCGAGGATTCAGTATTAAGGTAAAGTGAACCAACCCAAGCAACCAACATTTTGCGGCAAAGTAAACCAACCCATATTTTGAACTTTCTCTGAAGAATACGCTCTCCATAGTGAGGCTAATTAATTCATTTGCCAAATAATGGCACTGTTTGGGATTTCCAAGATATAGTCAACAAAAGATAAGCAAAAAAAAACGATTCACTGTGTACTGGCACTGGGTACAGTGAATCAGTGCTCATGGTACAGTTAATCAATGTCATTTCTTTTTAGAAATATAAAAATATTAAAGACAAATTTAAACTGGACTTCTGAACATTGAAATAAAAAATTCTAACATTTGCAATTTCTCAGAATATTTCGTAAACAAAAAACCCCTTCGTAGCAATGAATAACAACTTAAAGCTATTTAATATATATATAGCATAAATTTTAATGGTTGTAATCATTAATTTAGGCTATTCTCAATACTTCTGAAATACGATATTAGTTTTTAGGGTCATTACTACAGAAAACATAGTGATTCACTGTGCCCCGATTCACTGTTCCCCGCACGGCGACTCCTCACCTAAATCACCATATTTCACCAATTAGAACCATGTGTTCATGCATCACCTGTTAATTATTTCTATTGGCTGTTCCCCTGGCACATATTATGATTGTTGTAAATAATTCAATATTTATCAGCACTTTTAAGCAAATTGAAAATCCAATAATTCCATGTTTTCAAGCCAAAAATCCTATTTTATCCCATAATGTCCAAAAGGTATATGTTTTATCCAATGTTATGCCAGATTCAGTTGAGTGCTCATAAAATACATCAAACAAATGAAAAAATTTCGAAATATTGCCATTGAGCATCCTGGGAATTCAGCTGATTCACTGTGTACTGCGATTCACTGTGCCCCGGCTTCCCCTACACAGACCATCTTACTACAAACAACCTGGATGATGAGAAGCAGTCAGCTTACAGAAAATTCCACAGCACTGAAACCCTCCTGACCAAATTCCATAACGATATCATGTTGAATATGAGCACAGGTGAGGTAACAATGCTCGTACTGCTGGACCTTTCAGCTGCTTTTGACACAATTGATCACGAGATTCTTCTGGAACGTTTAGAAAACAGATACGGTGTTCAAGATTCCGCACTGTGCTGGTTCAAGTCATACATATCTGACAGGTCACAGTCAGTGATAATTAACGACAAAACATCGACCAAACTGCCTCTAAAATTTGGAGTTCTTCAAGGATCAAGATTTGGACCAATCCTATTTAATTCATACATCGCTCCATTGGGCAGTTTTACAGTATTTGCACTCAGCCGATTTTTCCTGTTTATGCAATTATTACGAGAAAAGTATGATAGGTATATCGAAATTTCGGGAAGTGGCAAGCTTGTCCTACACTGACATATAAATGCACCATATTTTACCCTTCTACAATGCTTTGTTTTGAAGATGTAAGGAATTTAGGACAAATTTTGACACATTTTTATGACTCACATAATTTTTTGCCAATTTCATGGATGAACAGAAAAAAATATTCAATCAGTTGTGATTCATGTTAATGATACCTTTCTGGACCTATGGTTTGGGCATAAAATACAACAGGTTTCATGTGAATAAGTTATATACAACATGACTTGGGTCCTGAAATGTAAAAAATGGCAGATGTCAAAAATTTTGTTTTTGATGGACCATCAGTTGCTTTATATGCTGTTATGAGTAAGTATCAAAGAATTTGTATACTGTTTGTGTTCATTTTGAAGCTTAAGACATATCTCAAAGTAAAACAGAAACATTTGTTTCACTAACCATAATTGGTTTTGAGAATGTGAGGCTTGAATGTGATGTCAAAAAAGCATGTCCTCTCCAACCCATAGAAAAAACACTAAGTGTTTTGTAGGAAAAACAAGTTATTTGTCTATCTTTTGCTGAATCATGTGCCTTTTCAAGTATGTGACAAATACAAGTTAAAAATATATCCAGGCCATGTTCATACATTTTCTTAGAAATTAAAATTCATGATGTCAAAAAATGTCCTCTCCAACACATCAGACATTTTGCTTTGATTCGTGCGTTTCAACACCTGATTCATTGAAGAAACAGCCATGGTTATACAAACTAAGTAAACCTGGATGCCTAAAAAGGGTTTTTATAAGTATTGAAAATGTCAAATATATTATCTTTCGTTATCTATTACACTATTTTGAGAAAATCAAAATTGAGAAAAAAAGTTGATTTATTTGTGTCATATATCAATATAGTTGTAATTTTTCACTATTAACTGAATGACTTTAAAGGATAATAACCAAATATCTTGTTAATGGAGCCATCAAAGATGATTTTTCCAAAGGCGCCTGATTTCTGGTCATTTTCGGTGGTTTTTTGCTCCAAAACACTATGTTTGACACAGCCAAACACCATGAGTTTCAATCGTACAGTAACAAAAATTGACATGGGGTTAATAGAATACCTAGGGATTATTAACCATGGAAGTCATGTGTCTTGTGAGACTAGTACCCTACTCAACAGAAACTTTCAGGGTAATGGTAAGCAAGATTTCTGTAATTTCAGAATAAAAATGGTAAAAAAAACTTGAGGCATGTCTTATCAAAATTTAAGTTTTGTATGGGTTTTGGTGTTCCTATGCAACAATGTGGCTTGATTTCCAAGAATAAGAATGGGTGAAAAATTGTTTCTGGACGGATATTTTCCCTGATAAACAGTTTTTTGAAGAATCAACCCTTGCCTACTTTAAGTAGCAGTATTTTGGTAGTAAACCACCAAATCACTTAGGTCCTCTTTGAATATAGAAACAGTAATATGTTAAACTCATGATAATCATTACAGTATTGAGTGTATAATCATTTTAGGGACGAAAAATAAAGTAAGGTAACATTAACATTTGCAGAATAAAGTAGATTTTTTAAAATCAGGAGATTTTGGAAAATTATATATTGAAAGCATTTTCCTTCATTAAAATATCTCCATAATTTCATGACTGCTGCTTTTGATGTGTTCTGCATATTAACCAGCCACTTAACCACCAACTGTGACTGACATAAGATTATGTAACAATTACGCAATGCCGAGACATGGAGTGGCCAAGCCTGATATCCACTGTAGTTTTACCTCAGTGATCTTGGCTTCAGTCATTGAAAGGATTAGCAGGGAAGACAATTACCCAGTGATATAACATTACATAATAAGACTTCACCAGTGCTCCATTCAACAAAAGCCAGTCTGTCTGATTCATTCACATTTAATTTTCATGCAAATAACTAAATAAAAGGGGCTGACATTACTTAATCTAAAATTTAAATCACTGAGTTTAGATATTAGCCATAAAGTTATACTTGGGAGTTAAAGATTTAGTGTCAACATTTTAAAATATTAACAAACAAATGCATGTTTTTGAATATACTTAGTGCTTTGAAAGTCCACTATATATAATTTAATATTTCCTATTGATAATATTTGATGAGGAGTGGTACACAAATTTAAATTTAGTCATAATTGTGGCATATTTGATTGACCAGGGCCAAATATTGACTGAAGTATGATCATCTGAAAATCCTCAATATTTATCTAATTTTGTTAATATTGACTTCTGCTGTGAATAAAAATTTTCACAGTGTTCAAAATTAGCATGATGATGAAACATGTGAGGTTTATTTCGACAAAAAAAAAATTCAGAATGAAATGGAGAGTAAATAGACATTTTAACATTTTTTTGCATTTTAAATCATAAATTTCAATGGAAAATTTTGCAATAACTCATGCAATGGCCGTGAATATTAATCCATAGTGTGTCTAACTACAACTAAGCCTTAAAGTTAAATAATTTACCCATTATCATTTTGGCTTTTCACGCAGAAATGTTGGAAAATTGGGATATTTCTCATTTTGGGTTTTTAAAAAAATTCATAGGACCAACATTCCAACTGACTTGAGATGTTAAAGAGACATAATTTAGACACCTAATTGGAAAATTTCATAGATTTAACTCCAAAATTGACTGAATCATACAGGTTTAAAATAATTGTATTTTTTCATATTTTTGGTAAATTGTCGTCCGTTCAACTTTCTCAGAGCATTTAGACCCACATAAAACACATCTTGGGTATTTAATGCTTACAATATACAAATTTCAAAAGTACAACAGTTTTTTAGTTCTGTCCCAGAAACAAACAAAAAACAATTTTTTTCACGTCTTTCAATGATTCTGAGAAAAGTATTAATGTCATGGGGATTAGACCCTTAAAAGGCTCAACAGGGATAGAAGATACCATATTTACCCAAAAATGATAAATATGCATGCCTTAGTTTTGGCTTGACACCCAACGCACAAAATGTTTGCTTATTTTCACATTTTTCAATAATTGTGAGAAAAGTATTAATCTCATGTGGATTAAACCCCTAAAAGGCACAACTGGAATAAAAGATACAATAATGTCCCAAAAATAAAAAGTATACATCCCATAGTTTTGGCATTACTCCCAATACACAAGTGGGACGCCTGTTATCCGTATCATTGAAAGATGTATACATTGCCGAGGGTAATTATTTTTTGGAGTTATGGGAGTTACGGGAGTTAGCGGGAGTTAGTGGGAGTTACGGGAGTTAGTGGGAGTCACAGGAGTTAGTGGGAATTACAGGAGTTAGTGGGAGCTAGGAGGAGTTAGCGGGAGTTATGGTAGTTACGGGAATTAGCAGGAGTTATCGGGAGTTAGTGGGAGTTATGGGAGTTAGTGGGAGTCAAGGGAGTTAGTGGGTGTTAGTGGGAGTTAGCGGGAGTTAGAGGGAGTTATGGGAGTTAGTGGGAGTTATGGGAGTTAGCAGGAGTTAGTGGGAGTTAGTGGGAGTTACGGGAGTTGGCAGGAGTTAGTGGGAGTTGCAGTAGTTAGTGGGAGTTAAGGGAGTTAGTGGGAGTTAGCGGGAGTTAGCAGGAGTTACGGGATTTAGTGGGAGTTACGGTAGTTGGCAGGAGTTAGCGGGAGTTAGTGGGAGTTATGGGAGTTAGTGGGAGTTGGCAGGAGTTATGGGAGTTAGTGGGAGTTGCGGGAGTTAGTGGGAGTTACGGGAGTTAGCAGGATTTAGCAGGAGTTAGCGGGAGTTAGTGGGAGCTATGGGAGTTAGCAGGAGTTAGCGGGAGTTACGGGAGTTAGCAGGAGTTAGCGGGAGTTAGTGGGACATAGCGGGAGTTGCAGGACGTCAAGGAGTTCCGGGAGTTACATGCTTAAATGGGGCCTTATATAACGCCTCTATCCAAGAATCAAACAGCTGATCCGGCCCTCAATATACACCCTAGCTTAATTTCCAGTAGCACCCCCCCCACAATTCCCATTAGCACCCCCCCCCCTCCTCCATCTAAACAGCATACACCTGCTGCTGCTTCTCACCTGGACCAGATATCGAAACAAAGGGCAACGTTAGGGATCCCAGCCGCGAAGCTCCCCAGGCAACGTAGACCAGGACCCCAACCACCGGACCAGGACTCCATCCTTCGGACCCGGACTCCAACCTTGGCTCAGGATTCAAGACTTGGCCCCGGACCAGGACTTCGGATCCATCCTGCAGGACCTCCAAGGATGGACCAGCAGCTCTCCTGAACCTACCCCCCCATCCAATGACTTCAACCAGCATCAATCCCCAATATCCGGTAAGGTCACCCATTTGTATCACTTGTAGAAGCAGTTACTTTCTATCAGAAGTTACAGTTAGCCATTATAAGAAGTTATAAGTACTCATACAATAGCATCGTTGCTCACATTTCATTTCATAGATACATTGCACCTACTCATCCATCAATCATCAGGTTTCAGAATAAGTAAAGGTCAAGCAGAAATACAGTAGTGCTATAGAATATATGATAGTCAGTGCGTAGGTTGCATGGATTTGCTGTGAATTCTATTCTCAGAGCTGCACCTCTCTTTGCGGCCACTCTTTCCTATCCAAGGTCAAAGTCCAGACCACCATTTCTCTTTCACAGTCCCATCCTACACGGTCAATAGATGGTCCTTCCCACCCACTGAAGGTTTCCTCACCAAGCCCATTAGCCAAACCCATTTCAACAGACCTCAGTTACACAATCAATCCTCAATCAGCCTCAACCATCAGCTATCCCACTCAATCCACACAACGTACCCACCCATCCCAATTCCAAACACATCCAACCAAACCCCCCCCCCCCCCCCCCCCCCAAATTCCCCCAGTAATCCCAGACTACCTCCCCATACCGTCCCAGCCAGCTCACCAACAGCCCAATCCCCCACCATTGCCCTTCTCCAGCCCCCCAGTCACCATAGTCAATATATTCCTTTTTTCTTCCAGTACCATACCACATACCACCCCCCCCCCAATCAATCGGCCCCCCCCCCCACCGCTATCAGCACCCATCCCTCCAATCTACCTTCATCACATCAACTCCCTTGGCCACATTCCAACAATTAATTAATACCATCACATTGCCCAGCCACAGCCAGCCAGACCATTCGTCCATTATATACCTTGACCTGGTCCCGTCTCAGTAGCCCCCCCCTTCCCTGGTTCCACAGGAATCAACCAAATCGCCACACAATCCGCCCAGCCAAAGCCCTTTCCAAGAGAACCACCCTAGGCCCCCCCCCACAGACCTTCAATTACCCACCTTTTATCAAACAGAACTACCAGCCCCCCTCTCTCTCTCTCTCTTTTACGCCCCAGCAGTAAGCTCAACCCCAGCATTCACTTGGCATTCCGATTGCCCCTAGCTTCACCCTCAGCCATAACTTACAGGGCATATACCACACCCTGTGCCATAAATCTTGCTACAAACCCTTCTGCCAAGGCTATACCCCTAGGATCAAAAGATCATCTATTGACCAGCTTCATCTCCCAAATCTCTTTTTCTACTCTGTGTTTTCTCTATCACTGTGTTCTTCCTTTGCATGATATATATCGATCACATGAATAATGTGCTCACATGAATTGTTGCCAAGAATATTATGCACATACTGATTTATAAGCTATTATTCTGCATCATATATCCGACCCCTCACCACATCAACCCATGATACACACTGATACAGTCATACCCCAGGTCTTGCCCATGTTGACTTCTCTCTTTGCAAAGAATTTACAGTATATGATGTGCACATTTATTGATGTAGACTTTGAAGTGTTCAATTATGTTTCCTTTCCAAGTCGTACGGTTCTTCTCACATGTCAGTTGGCGGCCTGCATTGTTGTTTAAACTGAAGGTGATTCATTTCTGATTGGCGCGGCATTATAGACGCCAACCTGTGTTGCATGAAAACGCGAAATGCTAGAACAAATTTAAATTAGAACGAGTATACATGTGTACCCTTGCTCACCCAGGATTTGCTCTATAGTTACATGCTGCCTCATATCGTTCACCAGGGATCATTTATTATAAAATTCACCCCTCCTCACTGCACCCCAGCCATCAATCAGCTGTCAAACCCGCATCACTCCTTCGGCACCCTATCTATACACTCTGTAACCAATGCGCCATCAAACATCATTTACAGAGCCCCTCACATTACTCGGGCAAGTTACCTTCATAACAATCAAATTTACACGCCTCACTTATGATCAGTGACTTATCAAAGTACATGTAAAAATACAAGCTTCCATAAATTTGAATTTGTTCTAAATTAGGGACAATAAACGTTTGAAAAGAACTCCTTTTTTGAAATTTTGAACTTTGAAAATTGAAACAAACAACTTCAGGCCATAACACAAGAGACACTCATGTTTCCATTATAGTTCTGATAGGACTTAGTAGTCTACCATTCAGCCAAATACCCTTCTCTATAAATTTTCAGATTATTATCAAAAAGACCTTACAGAAACCACCCTGTATCCTAGTCACATAGGTCAATCTCCACAAATTAGGCACACAATACCACCTGCTGCCATGACTTCTCATAATCAACATGTCCCGTCAGGGGACCAGCTAATATATGGTTCATCAAATCAAAATATCCAACATGAACCACCAACCAATAATAACATACTATCACATAGGCCACAGATTAACAACGGCCAGCCCCAAGACCACTCCAACACTCTTACCCATCAAAACTATCTATCAACTCACAACGATCCTACCCTACACGCATCAGCAAATACTTATGCCACAGCTCAACAACAACAGCAACGGCAGCTTATGGCTGAAGTCACAACTGTTCAAAACTCACCAAGCCTTGCAAACCCACCATCAACACACTCATCTGAGTTAACAGACCCCTCCTATCATCCACCCACAAGTAGGCAGCAGCAGTCAGGCTCCAATGTAGTTACCAGAAAATTGAGCTTCTCCGAAATGAAGCCTCCTATATTCACAGGTGAATCAAACTCCCAGAAACCCTCTGAGTGGGTTTTGAAATTTTCCGATTTTTGCTCGCTCCATTGCCTTTCACAAGAGGAAATACTTGAGAGGCTGCGCCTGCTCACTGACGGCCTATGTCGATCCTGGGTTCGATCCCTAAAACCCATGCCTTTAGCTGAATTAGAAAAGGTATTTTTGGCGAAATTTTCACTTCTCAGAAGCAGGTCAGCAATCCTTGAAGTCTTGTCCCAGAAAAAAGTTACATATGGCGATAATGTGGACAAATACCTTGTAGAAATACAAGAATTAGTAGGCAGATTAGGACTCCCAGAATCTGTGGTTACCCTCTATTTTAAGCGAGGACTCCCACCAACTTTGCAACAACGTTTGCAGATATTCTCAGAGGATACACTGCTGGATGAACTCTTACCAATAGTGCAGAACATCCTTGAAAAAGACATCATTGCTCATCATGTTGATATGAAGAAAAACCACCAACAAGGTTATGACACTGGAGCTAGCAATCCCATACTTTTAGCCATTCAGGACGCAGTTGGCCAAATAATCCAATCAGTTAAAGAACTGCCGAAAGGCATGGCTACTTGCTCCAGTTACCAAACAGTAGTCAACAAAACACCCACCATGCAAACTTATCAGCCACAGATTTCCTACCAATACCAACAGCAGCAACCAGCCCGTTATCAACCACCTCTCCATAGCCAGCCACCCACCCAATTTCCACAGTATCAACCTGCCTTGCTGCAGCCCGCACTTAACCAGGCCCTACCCATCCAACCAGACATAGCCCAGCAACAATGGCCTGTTCATCCCGAAGTCCCCAAACAGCAGGATAAAGACCTTTCTCACGTGCAATGCTACACCTGCAACCAGTATGGCCACCTTCGCTATACCTGTCACCTAAACAATACGGTGGCACCAAATTAATCTCATCCACCTAATCATCATTCTTCCAATGATACATGATTACAGCTACGGAAATTTTTGCTGTCCCCTCTGGACACTGAGAGACCTGTATTTGTTACGGTCGACAAACATAGCACCCTTACATTTTGTAAAAATGAATGTTCAGACACATCTTGTTGAAATGCTTTGTGATACAGACTCGTTGCTGGAATTTTCACTCATTTAATATTGCGTTGGTGCACTTGAGCTTAGCTTTCCACTGAAATATACAATATTGTTTATTTTGTCAAACCTATCATGGTATAATTGCCCTGTGTTCATGGCGGACGCAAAGTGCTAAAATTGCTTTCTGCATCGCTTGCTTATTCCACAATAGAAAGTACGATAAGGCAAACAATGTAAAATCCGAATTTATTTTGTTATGAGTATATTATTCCACAAGAACTAGTGCAGGTTTCACAGTGATATCTTAAAAAGTCCTTAAGCACAAGCATTTGAATAAATCAAGCTTCATTTTCAATAAACTGCATTTTAGGAGAGCATTTTCCTCACATGCATGTTTAAATCTACGGACATAATGTGGCCTTGTCATTGTAAAAACGCATTTACAACCCCAAACGATTGGATTTTGAATCTACTGATACAAAGAAAACATCTCAGTGATTATTGATTTTTCGGCCAATCTGGACAGGAATTCCTAATTTTACCAATTTGTGACTTTGGACCTCAGAGTAGCTCTTACTGTATTCAACAGTAAACCCAATATGGTGCTGCACAGCGAATCTCTCAGTTGAAAGCTTACCAGACAGCCTCCACTGCCCTGATAGTAGTAAGTTTTCATTACCGCCACTTACAGCTACAGTCGTGCCATAAGCTGGTTATGACCTTACCTAAGCCAATAACCAACCTAGCAGACTAAATTCGATCCCAAGGTCTCACATTTACATTTGCATAAGCATTTGCTTTACAACATATTCAAAACATAATATAACATGCAATATTATTATCATTGACCTAATTGTAACCAAGAATATGATTAATAAAACCTCTTAAGAATCATCTGCTGAGGGTGGCAGCCTATTCCTGGTTCCAGTTTGTCTGATGTCTGACGAATTCGAACAGAATGCTTTATTTAGGCAGATACTGTATATTAAAGTATTGGTTGCAGGATTTTAAAAATACTGCATGTCATTTTGATAAGTAATATTGCTAAAAGTCATGCAGATTAAACAACAGACACAAAAACTAAAGGGAAAATATGTTATTTTACTTGTGGCATGGATTTTATTATGACAAAGTAATTTTGCAAATTCCCTGACGAATTCTAAGAAGAAAAAGTTATATTAATAGTTTAACTTAAAACCCATCTTTATGTTATCTATTTGTTGGCAGTGCTATTACTTTTATATACTCTACACACAGTTCAGGTACAGATTACATGCCATCATCGTCCCATTGTTACGATACCATATCATATCACTAGCAAACACTACAGAGGGATCCATACATTTTTTGTACAGATATTCCCGGGTCCACTGACACTACATCACCAAGCAATTTCCCTGAAAGCACTCAAGTCTCTCTCCTGTCATATTATTCGACCACAGCCACCAATTTAGCAGATTCCCCCCTCTATGATTATTGTTAAGAGACAGATTGTGAGCACATCCTCTCAAGAGCAGGGGTCACATAGCAGTTGAAAGATAATTGTTCCTTTAGCAGATAACTAATCAGAGTATGCAATACATGTTGATCTGCTCACTTGATAGCTTGGCTTCTCATCAGCTCAGGGTATTGCGGCTGCAAAGGTTGCATGAAGACTTTGCAGTCAGCAACCCTTTATAATACTCTTAAACAGCTGTGTTTAACTTATTCATGGGGAATACCTGGAAGGACAGGCACGGCCCTCCTTGCCAGAGGATTGTTTATTTGAAATTTGAAGTTTTAAAAGCATTTGAACATATATAGGGTCAGTTCAATGCGCCAAAATACATGGGGATGATTGTGAAGTGATGTGAAGAGATGAGAAAATGTATCCAATCATCCCAGGGAAAGACTAACGTTAATTAATCCTGGCACTTAAACACCCTTAAGTCGAACTCCTGCATCAATGTTGAGCGCTCGACTATCCCTACAATAAAAAGGCCATATATGTCTGTGTAACCATGGAAAACCCCCACACATGGCAAGCTCCTATACTCACATAACACCCACCCTTTCTTTTACACATTTGAGAGCCAATTCCTTATCCACTCAAGCAAAACGTGCATATACATAGCCAGCTCTCTGAAATTAGCCCTCAAAACTAAGATAGGACGGCATCATTAGCACATTATGCACTCCTCACCTTTCACAAGCTATTTTCTTTATAGCACTGCCATATCACAGTGCCACTAATTTACAACAATTTATTATTTCTCACCAGATCCACCAAGGCAATATATTCCCCCAAATCACGATAGTCATTACAGGATTTCTATGGGCTATTGATCCTATTAGACACGTGACACCATGCACCCCTACCACTCGGGGGGGTCCCTAAAGACCTTGGCCACAGCCCAATAGGCCCGTCCACACAGACATATAGCCCAAACCATTACCAGCTTGGATCCGCTTGCCCCCAAGCTCTTCCCACCACAGCACCTTACTTCTACGTAGGTTGCCTCACACTTCAGTTATCGACTTAAGGTTTAGTTAAGCTATCTTTCTTTTTTTTTTTTTTTCACTTAGGCAGCCCACAGTGCCCTGGGCACAACACAGCTGTTTAACTTGATAATGATGATATGATGATTATGATGATATGAGATTTAAGGAAGTTGTGAATTTGAACTTCCCATTGATTGCAATCAGCCTCACTAATTTTCAGGTTTGATAGCTCCTGAAAAGGGGAAGGGATATCTTTAATGTACACATATTGCATTTGTATAACTCACATATAGAGTTCATTGTATTTGATTATTGAAAGACGGATGTTGAAGCCATAGCTCTCATGACACAGCAGACGACACAATTTACATGATGCATTGTCAGCAAATCAGGACACAAGTATATGACCTTATTTCCTTTCATTTTGGGCTGTTCATGCATGCAGGCAAGCCTGCTGATTTTGGGAGGTATCATGCGACTGTCAGCAAGTTCAACAAGTCCTTATGGTGGGAAGTCTTCCAGTAGCAACATTGCTCCCACCACGCTCTGAATATCTGTTCCATTGGTAATCCTAGTAATATTTGGCAGTTTAATGATTATCTACTGAATTTGCAAAAGCAGAGTACGCCCAGAAGCCTGATTTTTCCATCCAGAATTCATAGGGCACCACCTTTCAACTTCTATGGGTACCAACATTTCACCTTGGGCCTTACCTCACTTTTACAACTCCTTTTGACTTCATGTGTGTACATGGGTTCCCCTTCCTGCCTTGGTCACGCCGCACTGGAGCCCATCATAGAATTCCACATTGTTTACCACATACTGTGCTATCATGGTACAGAGAATAGGTGCAATGTCTGGATAATCCGGCAAAAGTTTTCAGCATGACAGTTGCTTTGTAATTGATGATTTTCCTTTTTCAAATATGTATTTTTTGTTTTAGCTTGTGTTATGGACTGCATGTAAGAGCCAACTTCAGTCCAAACACCCCGGGATCCCATTAGCACATGCCTCATTGCTCAGATACATGACTGCTGTACTGCAGTTTAAATTTGAATCTAGAATTACGCCGAAATATTTATATTTTTTCTCATAAGCAATTTCATCATCGCCATATGTAAATTCAAAATTGGATTTAGTTTGAGCCTTATTTCTAAAATGCATTATTTTTCATTTATCAATGTTAACTTTCATTTTCCATTTGCAACATAAATTTTCAAGTTTAGGTTTCATATTCTGTAGGTCATTTTCGGTCTCACTTATCCGCACTATATCATCAGCATACAATAAATATTTCAAATTTATATCCCCAATTTTGACAGCAATACAATAAAATAAAAATGTTATTATTGAGAAGACAGTGTTTGGCATAAGAAACGCCACTATTAAGAGGTTAAGCCACGTCCTAGTCTATAAACACTCCAAAGTTCCAAAACTACCAATTCATAACCCCAAAACCAATTTCCTCGTAAGATACCGACAAGCCACATTCAAAGAGTGGCTTGCAGCACAGTGACCCATACGTCATCCCTCCTTACTGAAATTCTTTTACCCACCTTCCAAAACCCCTGTCTCAACAGCACACAGTTGCCAAGAACACTCTCTTATAAAACTATTACAAAACAATTTGGAGAGTGGCTCACAACACAACTACTTCAGAAAATGTATTCTTTGGTCAAAGTTGTTTTCTTAATGCATACAAGTTGTGGGCAAACAACAGGACTGGCCTACCCCTATAGCAAGTCATTCATTCTACCCCATAACATTCCCAACAAGTCAGTATCACGCTGATAACTCAATAGCAGTTCCCTGACCTTCACTCCACCCCCCCCCCAATCCTAGCCAACTCCATGAATGAGTAGAAACCATTAGCCTACAACAATTATTACACCCCATCATGCAATTACACCCCCTATCACACTATAAACATAGTGCAGTATATTCAACATGGGCCATACTATATATATATATATATATATTTATTTTTGGCATTTTCATTTGGGACCTTCATTTTTAGCTGCGTCAAGCAGCTCTTACCACAAGCATTTTGCTCAAATCTTGTTAGCACTGCTGAGATCGTCCTCTCTCACCAATCTCATTCAAACTTAAAATACGGTCTCAATGGAATATTTGCTTGAGCCCAGTTGATTTTGGTCGTCCTCAGTAGCAAAAAAAAAAAAAAAAAAAAAAATTAATAAAGAAACTGAATGGACTGATTTAACAAGGGTCAAAGGTCCGACCAACTGCCTTCGTGCATTTCCGTAAGGGGGCGTGGCATGTTACCAATGTAGGCCTGCTGCAGTTCAAAGCATTGGCAGAAGTCACAGTTAACTGTAATTGATGGGTCATAGCTCAGCGGTGTTCTGGTAAATTACAATTGAAAAAATCTAGGGTAATTGAAACATTGCTGAATGTTCTTCATTCCAATCACCTTAATTGGTAATTGGCAAAAATAGACCACTGTCTTTTGAAAACCATTCAATTGCTCTTGCAATCTTGACAGTAAAATTTTGGTTCACACGTACAGCCAGGTAGATAGATAGATAGATAGATAGAAATTCTATAAGTTCCGCCAAAGGCTGATGACTTGGACCTTTGACGCAGCTTAAAGTGCTTGCACGTTATTTTTCTTTTTTGGGGGTTTTAACTGGACCAACATGCCAGATCCTTTGATACAGACACCAATTGGCAACACGTCGCACTTTGCAATAAGGGCAGACTAATTTCTCTGGAAATTCCATCTCAGCAGCTTGAGTGTAGTGACAATGAGCAAACCTTATCTTAGCTGCATATGCACTGAAATGATTGTCAGTACAAAATGTCAGCATTATACACGTCCAGTCTTGAACCCCTTGAAACTCACTTTAACCCAGTCACATAATAGCTCTGTAAGCATTCAGGTTAGAGCCGGGAGTCACTGAGTATGCCACAATTCGGATAGACTCCATGCACAGCCAGCCACTCACTCTCGGGCAAACGAAGCACCTACCCAGACCACCCCAGTACAACAGCAATCAAGTCCAACTAAAAATGAAAAGGCCATACAAAGGGTGTCCAAAACCCGCATGTAAATCACAGGCTGTCAAATCAATCCTGTACTAATCAAATCTGTATAAGTTTCTGTTTATATGGCTATGAATGGACGAATAAAAGTATATAGTTCTTTTTCCTATTAAAATGGCTGAACAAATCCAAGTAGTATGGAGAAAAGCACTGCGCCAAGTATGGAAATTTCCTTTCAGAACACACAGTGTTTTGCTGAGATGCTTACCTGACACTATTTGTGATAAACATTTGGTTTTGTCTCGATTTGCCAAATTTAGTATGTTTGTCATCCAAAAGGATTCAAATGCTTTCAGTTTTGCAGTGAGGTGCTTCCTGGAAAATGACCACTCACTACTAAGAAAAAACACTGAGAAGTGCTGTGAAATGTTAAATGTCGATCTCAACACTTACGTGAAACTCGCATCTAATACCATCTCCACATGTATGAGGAAAAATTGTGATAAAATATGTAAAAATGAACATTCAATCGCCTTAAGTAAGGCACTTCATGAACTGACTCTTGTACGAGATAGTCAGGCTAAATGCCTACTAATCAGAAGTGAAATTCTTGAAATTGTGGACTCTATTTGTTTGGACTGAATTTCCTATATTTTCAAATTGATTTTTAAAAATTTATTTAATCAAATATCTAAAATTGTATCACTATTGTATGTGTACCCTGAGTACGAATAAATATAATAATAATAATACATGTATTCTATTCTATTCTATTTTATCACTAACAGCTTGTCAGACTTCTGCCTATATATCTCGTCAATCAATGTAAACCCACATCACAACATCTTTTCCTCAGCATTTACATCAATAATTGCTTTTTCCAAATTCCACAGACTCAATTTCATCATATTTCATTTCTAAAAGATCGACAGCTTGCCTGAATGCCTTTTCTTTTGAAATTATGAAGTTGGACAAACTACTTCAACCGGATTCTCTTAATTCCTCAAAATAGTTCCCCATGCATGTTGTTTGCCGAGTATATATATATATCTATGTCTTCTGTTGTAAAGTGATACACTCGTTTAACTTGTTGCGTACATGGTTGTCCAGATTGTCCTTTATTCTTAAGTCTTGCATGCACACTAGTATTACTTATATGTTATGACAAGTGTTTACAACACAATATTAGGATTGGCATGTTATCCTGCATGGCATATCTATAAAACATGTGGCAGATATCTCCTTCAGGGAGCAAGGATTCATCTGCCGGTTTGCTATCGGATTGTTTGTTTTACTTCATGCCATCTCTCATTCACCCTTATTCATCCATTAAAGTGCATTCAGCTTACCTCACAGTAAACAAAGGTACTTCTGTGCGCTAAGCAATTGTACTTCTGCATGTCTTCATGGTTTGCAGTGTACTACTAAGGGGGTGTTTTTAGAGTCACTTTGACCTTTGTGACCTTTGTCCTAAGGGCACTTTAGAGTCCCCTTTGAGCTACCTATTTAATATCCTAATTGACTTATTGACCTCAGTAACCTAGATATATTTTTTCACAAGTTCCTCAGTAACCCAGATTCTACAGAATACTTGTCCAGAATCCACAACATTTCATCAGATTTGTTTCTGCTCAAGAATTCAGTTATTTTACAATATTCCGAAAATCATGTCATTGGTATTTATCTAATTATGCTACTATCTGAAGCAATATATACAATAAAAGGTGTTTACAGCGTTTGGAGAAGTATTCTGAAAACCATATGAAGAGCTGTACCAATAAATTATTCAGTCTGTTCTGAAAATTATGTTGAAAATCACAGTAAGCTAGAGCATTATTTTGTTCTGACAAAATATATCAAAATGTAAGTATTGCAAAACAGATAACAACCACTGAGCAGTCATGCTAGCTCTTTTATATAGTGATCAGTTCACATTATCCACCAGTTCTGTAAATTGATATGGGGTGTTCAATCAAAAATGCATTCCTGTCAAAGATTACATCTGGTAACTATATTCCAACACTAAAATACCACCGGAATGAGTCATAAGTGGACCCCTCATCATTCAGCCAGGAAACACTGGATATCTGCCTTCTGTTCCTATGAGCATACCAAATGCATTAATACCGGATGTAAAGCCCAAGATTTCATCCATCCATCCCTTATTTTCCAGAAACATTATCACATACAGATCACTGAAAACATGACATGGTTTCAGACTGTTTTGTAACCAAAGAGCCACTGAGCCATAATTAGGATAAACTCATTAAACACCACTAGAAACCTCAATTAAAACACCCTTGTTATCAGTTATGAGGGGTATTTAACCAACATTTCTCACTGTCATTCCATGGAGTGCAATCATGCAGACCTTGCTATATTAATCTCATGACAAACCACCCGGCCTTAGTGCTGTAAGGGTGATTAGTGTTCAGCAATCACTGATCTGAGTGATCTCTGCAAATCTCCCTCCCTCACCTTCAACCAGTTTAAACCGGTTTAGGGAGGTGGGTACAACCACTTGTTTTGTGATGCTAGGTTGGTAGGTCACTGAGCTTCTATCCTTTAGGTCCAGAATTCTGATCCAGCTTAGCAGGGTGCCTATGTTGGACAGCAGACTCAACCATCATTGCTGTGTGCTCCTATTCTCATTATCTGGTGGCTCTTTGACCTTTGTGACCTTTGTCCTAGTTGCATACTAATTAGGTAATGACCTTGACCTCATTGGCCTGTGACCTAACTAGGCCAAAGTGGGTGTGGCCTAAAGTGGGTCACAGGAAATCCCCGGATGTAAAAATAGCTATATTGCACAACAGTGCTGTGAGTCACTGGGAAATCCCCTGATCTAAAAATAACTATTGCACAACAGTGCTATGAGTCATTGGGAAATCCCCTAATCTTAGTCTGGCCTTGACTCTGACCCAGATATAGGTGACATACATTAGACCAATTTGACCCTTATTGGAAGCTAGATCTATGTGACCCAAATTCCTGACCCAGAATCCCTGACTCAGATTTCTTGCCAGATAATCTCACTGACTGCCTAGAGGAGTAGACCAATCACATTTATCCTGTTGGGAGTAGTAATCTCCTCATGTAAAAATGCCAAGTCCTGATTGGCTGATGGCCTTTTCCCAGCTTACAAAGTACTAAATACTAAATCCTGATTGGCTGAACAGTGTTTTTAACCGGTCCTGATTGACTGACTGTTTACTTCAGGACAATATCAAACTTGTATCAACAAC
Organism: Platynereis dumerilii; assembly: GCA_026936325.1. Classification (NCBI taxonomy): domain Eukaryota; kingdom Metazoa; phylum Annelida; class Polychaeta; order Phyllodocida; family Nereididae; genus Platynereis; species Platynereis dumerilii. The sequence goes on from JAPTHN010000024.1 coordinate 7,266,925, forward strand.
CAAAACAAACTCATCATTTCATTTTTAAAACTTTATTTCACATATTACATATACAAATCAGCCTCATTGACTGTAACAATATTAAAATTTGATCCATTTTTTTAGCTCAGTTGAGGCAGGAATGCCGGGGGGTCTTCCAATAGGAGGTCTTTTAGCCGGAGGTCTTTCAGCTGGAGGTCCTCTTCCAATGTTCCTTTCAGCCTGTGTTTCCATATCTTCTTCCAGTCTGGACTGTGCTCTTCTTACTGCAGCTTCAGCGGGTATAACAACTTCCATCTTCGGCATATCTTCCTTCTTTCCCTTGGTCTTGGTATCGATTAAGATGAGATTACTCTTTCCGCTCTTCACAACTGTCTTAGGCTTCCCCTCAGCTTGTGCTTTGAAGTGTTCCAGAACTGCCTTGTAATTCAAAGAAGACATGATGTGTTCAGGGGGTTGGTCCCAAATGAAGGATTATCTTCAGTGTCATCCAATATATAGTTTACTCCGCATTCTCTTCTTCATCAGACTTGGCCTCCTCTGGATCTTCCTCATCCTCAGAATCATCCTCTGAATCTTCCTCTGGATTTTCTGTGACAACTCTATTGAATACTGGCTTGTACTGTTTTATAGCCATCCTGGCCGCATCAATCCAGTCAAGGTTTTCAATGTCATGGAGCTCTTCCACTTTTTCCATGATTTTTTGGTGAATATGACTGTTCTCACTCATGTCCATCCAGTTTTTAATGAAATTTGCATACGTTTTCCGAAGATCTCTTGTCAGTTCTTTCATGTTGTCCGCAATTGTCTTTTCTCTGGCTTCTTTTTTGCTCCATCCTTCTTCGATGTATTGTTTCTGTTCTTCTTCCAAACATTGAACCCAATTTCTGCACACTTCCAGTCTTATTGGAGCAAAACATTGAAACTCAGTCTTCATCTTCTTAGGAGGATGAAATTCCGATGTCTGGTGGTGTTCCCTCGGTCTTTTAATCCCTTGATTTCTGATAACACACTGTGGCTTTAAATGCTCTTGTAGGTCATCAATGTTGTCCATAACAGTTCCACAATCATTGCATGAAATCATGTTAATGTAACTGACTTTTGGGAGAGATTGACCGGAAGTCTGTGTTCGTGATTCCTTTATATCTATTGAATTTTTGATATCCAAGATATTTGGCCTGAAACGGTCATTTTCATTGGTTGTCTGCTTGAAATCCAGCAACAAATGACCGTATGGTCTTGATGTCGCAGTGTCATAGTTCTGTAAAAATTCCTTCACTCTTCTGGGGTTTACTTGTCTGGCAAAAGTCATGACAGATTGTTGATCATTCGGATTCTTGAACAATACCACATAATGAGAATTCCGTCTTTGTGTTGGACTTTTGCTATAGTAAAGATTTTGACAGAGCAATACAACACTCAGAGATCGATGGTGTGAACCCTCGTAAAAGATCTCAGTCATACGAGGATCATCTCCACATGACGTCATCAAATCGTCAATCACAAGAAAATTTGCAATGTTCGGATCAAAGAAGCTAGGATGGTCTATGCCATGAGGAATTCCTTGAATAAACTCCACCTTCGGCTTTACTGTAGCCTGAATGATATCATACATTGGCTGCCATCTCTTGTATAACCACACTATTCTCTGAGGTGATGGATTGATCATGAAATTGTTGTGTTGCAAAATATTTTTCACAAGTGTAGTCTTGCCACAGGCACTAGGTCCACTGAGCAACATAGTAAATGGATGTTGCAAAACAAATCCATCAGCCGCATTGCCATCTTGGTGTACTGCCTTAATCGTTTCAGCAAAATTTCCATCTTGGTTATGCTGAACCATCATATGACGCTTTAAACTGGAATTTCTGGTAAATGAGAGACCGCAAGTTGTACAACTCTTTTCTTCCATGTCCGATGTGGACTGACTGGACCAGAAACAGAAACTGACTTTAGGCAGATATCCGACTCCTTTATATAGTGTTCAGCCACCTACCTGACCCCCCCCCCAACACAATAATGGACCTACCCAAACTGCAAATGGAGCACATACCTGACCCACAATGGACTCACCGGCATCCTAACTGTACTAAACTGCACTCTGCACTTTGCACCCTGCACTCTACTGCACCCTGCCCAGCACTTTGCATTCTGCACCCTGCACTTTGCACTCTCCACTCTGCACCCTACTGCACCCTACCCTGCACTTTGCACTGCACCCTGCACTTTGAACTGCACCCTACTGCACCCTGCCCTGCACTTTGCACTCTGCACCCTGCACTTTGCACCCTGCACTTTGCACTTTGCACCCTGCACTTTGCACCCTGCACTCTACTGCACCCTGCCCTGCACTTTGCACTCTGCACCCTGCACCCTGCACTCTGCACTCTGCACTGCACTTTGCACTCTGCACTCTGCACTTTGCACTGCGCCCTACTGCACTTTGCACTGCACTCTGCACTTTGCACTCTGCACTTTGCACCCTGCACTTTGCACTGCACTTTGCACTGCACTTTGCACCCACTTGCACCCTGCACTGCACTCTGCACTTTACACTCTACACTTTGCACTGCACTCTGCACTTTGCACTCAACTGCACCAAAACTGCACTTGCAATCTAGTGAGTTTCATTTGTCTATAATCTAATTCCCTGACCATGAAAACCCCTATTTCTATGGTTTATTTATCAACATAGCTTATTTATTTGCCTAGTATCTGGTTAATTTCTGGTTTCTGCCATTTTAAAATAGAAATTGGGATCTGAAAATTTTGATTGTCAATATTTGAATTAGTTGAAAATCCCTATTTTGATGCTTTATTTATCATCCTAGCTCATCTAGGAGCTGAGTTATGGCCAACTTTAGGTTTCAGCCATTTTGGAATGTGCAGGAAAGGCTGTTCTCTTGGCTTTTTACATTAGGAAAACTTAAAACGTATTCTACATTGCTGAGAGGCAAAATGCTCCAGTTAACACCAAGCCAAAGTATAGGTTGAGGGTTTGCTGCCGCGCACTGCCCATTCTACAGTAATTTCTATTTCAAAATGCTTCAATATCAACATAAACCCACAATACATCACTTGCGGTTGATTATATGGAAGAAGAAGAAGAATTTTTCGGGCGTCGAAGGTTTGCTGCAGCGCACTGGCCTTTCCCGCCTTATGACGTCACGCGCGTAAAACAAAGCTTAAACGATTTAAAATACTCAATAATGGCAGACAAACATTACTAAATGCATATATAATAATAAATCGGACATTTTGTGGCTTTTAAAAGCAATATATTAGTGTTTACGAGAGATTTATTCGATCGGAAGCGGAAATAAGCAGACTGCAATGTGGGCGCAAAATATGCGCCACGACTAAACCATTGTCAAGCGTTGCAACGCTGAGGCATGTCGATTAAACGCGCTTTAAAACCAATAAAAGAAGTTTAATCGGACATTTTGAAGTAATTAAAGAGGTTTTGAGTGCTTTCCAACAATTATTTTGGCCATTCTAAATAATGTGGAGAGGGATGAGCGTGGTCACGTGACAAGACAAACATGGCGACATCCACATTTTCGGGAAGATGTACAATTTTCGGACGCTATAAACGATGGAAAATGGCTGAAATAAGACTGGAAATGGATGTGTTTCACTCAGGACTATCTGAAGAGTGCCCACGATTACTGACAAGTCAATCAACGTCCGATTCGGCGAGAAAATCACCATCGAACAGCGGGAACATGGCGATCACGTGGGTATTTGAGACCGCGAATGCATTGTTTTGACATGTTTAATCGACAATATAGTCGATTTTAAGCATTATTATGGTTGAAATACTATACTATGGTCTTTATACGATATATATCTATTGTATTTCGGTGTAAGGAAGGGCCAGGCTGATCGAAATTAGTGAAAATCGACTTCGTCTGTTTGGCTCATTTTGTTGACATTTGTGAATGCATTGTTTTGACATGTTTAATCGACAATATAGTCGATTTTAAGCAATATTATGGTTGAAATAGTATACTATGGTCTTTATACGATATATATCTATCTTACTTAGACGCATGGGAGGGCTAGGCTGGTTGTAATTAGTGAAAATCGACTTTGTTGATTGGACGCATTTGTTGTCAAATTTTTGACAGGTTGCAACTAGATGCTGCATTTGGATGCAAAACACTAGTTTTAGGCCATAATATGTGAAGCACTGGATGAAATTAGAGGAATTGACCCAACAGTGTTATGTATTGATCTTTAGCTTCAACAACTGTAAAAATTCTTACCTGTAGACCAGTAAGGCAGTTGACATCTGTGACAAGTTCCATTGATGACTCATTTTATATCTTATGCTGACATCTGTGATGACTAACTTTTTAAGACACTGTAACATGATGAGGCATTCACCCTGACCTCTTGTTTATCCCTGAACTGTCTTTTTTAAAGTTATGGTGTATTTGCTTACACGATGCTCTTGGAAAATATCTGCTTTGTTGTTCGAGGCATATCAGATTTTCTTGGATGTGCCATACATTCCAGAAATTCTGGGAGGATAGAATAACATTGCTCCATTTTGTCAACAATTGTTTTTGCTGTTCAAGACCTTATCTGACAGGAAGTTAGGTGTTTCCTGGATGGAATCCACATTCCAGGAGATATTTTTAGACTGCCAGATCAATTTCAAGTGATCTGATCACTATATAAGAGAGCTAACATTTGCTCAGCTGTTGTTGAAAATAAATCATGTGAGAATGTTGTTGGAGGCATATCAGATTTTCTTGGATGTGTCATACATTCCATGCTTCTTTTTGTAATATTTTCATGAATGATAAAATGTTAGACCTTTTTCTTTCTGTATGGATCAGTTATGTGGATATAGCTGTGTACTTGATATAAGGTGTCAGTGTTTATAACTTGGGGTATGACCTCTGACCCAGTACGTGTATCATCTCCTGCCTCCAGATGTGTTGTAATGAATACTTTAAACAGGTTTTTACCAATGAATAAGGTATTTCTTTACATGATCACCCTGAGAAACATGGTGCATTTCCTGTCAGAATGTTATTCGAGGCAATATGGAGTTGTAAAAAGAACTTGTTTCTAAGATTGGTTATTATAAACAAAGAGCACAACATATCAAAACAATTCAGCTTGAGACAATGAGTGTATCAGATGTGTAAAACTGAATAGTAATATTTCAACTCTGTAATTCATCAGATAGATAGATAGATATTGAGAAAGTAATGGTGGGTGGATGATATGGGTTTTACATCCTGTATTTATGAACCTAAACTAATGAGAATAGGAGCACACAGCAATGAGATAAATGATGGTTGAGTCTGCTGTCCATGGATGATATGGGTTTTACATCCTGTATTTATGAACCTAAACTAATGAGAATAGGAGCACACAGCAATGAGATAAATGATGGTTGAGTCTGCTGTCCATGGATGATATGGGTTTTACATCCTGTATTTATGAACCTAAGCTAATGAGAATAGGTGCACACAGCAATGAGATAAATGATGGTTGAGTCTGCTGTCCGTGGATGATATGGGTTTTACATCCTGTACTTATGAACCTAAACTAATGAGAATAGGAGCACACAGCAATGAGATAAATGATGGTTGAGTCTGCTGTCCATGGATGATATGGGTTTTACTTCCTGTATTTATGAACCTCAACTAATGAGAATTATTTTATGAACCTAAGCTAATGAGAATAGGAGCACACAGCAATGATGGTTGAGTCTGCTGTCCATGGATGATATGGGTTTTACATCCTGTATTTATGAACCTAAGCTAATGAGAATAGGTGCACACAGCAATGATGGTTGAGTCTACTGTCCAACATAGGCACCCTGCTAAGCTGGTGGACGGATGATATGGGTTTTACATCCTGTATTTATTAACCTAAGCTAACGAGAATAGGAGGACACAGAAATGAGATAAATGATGGTTGAGACTGCTGTGGATGTATGAAATCTTGGGCTTTACATCCGGTATTAATGAATTTGTAGGCTAATAGGGAAAGAAGGCAGATATCCAGTGTTTCGTGGCTGAATGATGAGGCGTCCACTTATGACTCATTCCGGTGGTATTTTGGTGTTGGAATATAGTTACCAGATGTAATCTTTGACAGGAATGTATTTTTTGATTGAACACCACATATCAATTTACAGAACTGGTGGATCATGTGAACTGATCACTACAACAGACTGAATAATTTATTGGTACAGCTCTTCATATGGTTTTCAGAATACTTCTCCAAACGCTGTAAACACCTTTTATTGCTTAAGATAGTAGAATATTAGATAAATACCAATGACATGATTTTCGGAATGTTGTAAAATAACTAAATTCTTGAGGAGAAACAAATCTGATGAAATGTCGTGGATTCTGGACACGAATTCTGTAGAATCTCTGGTTACTGGGGAACTTGTGAAAAAATATATCTAGGTTAGTGAGGTCAATTAGGACATTAAATAGGTAGGTAGAAGGACTCTAAAGTGTCCTTAGGACAAGGTCACAAAGGTCAAGAATTCTGTAGAATCTCTGGTTACTGAGGAACTTGTGAAAAAATATATCTAGGTTACTGAGGTCAATAAGTCAATTAGGATATTAAATAGGTAGCTCAAAGGGGACTCTAAAGTGCACCTAGGACAAAGGTCACAAAGGTCAAAGTGACTCTAAAAACACCCCCTTAGTAGTCAGTGTCAATGTTTATTAAGATAAGTTAGTAAAATACCCTCATCATATACCTTGCAAAACCACTATTTGATAAGTCAATCTATTCAGTCACTTTATAAATACTTAAATACCTTAGCTTTAACTTAAGCAATTTAAACTTCCTGGCCTTGATATCAGTCATACAGGCCTTACCAGTAAACATACAAATTTTCATCTGTAACTGGAAAAGCTTACACAGAATACTATCCCCAGTGCCTATCATTAACCATGACATATTCTATAAAGCCTACTTCCAGTTGCCTTTTCCCAGACGGCCAGTCCTCTACAACCAAAGGATGGCACCACCCAGGGCTTTCCAAGATGACCTCGAAGGACCTGCCTCAGCAGGAAACCTCAGGGCTGCACCAACCACCCCCCAGAAGGCAGAAATGGGCACCCTAGGCCATCACACCTCACCCAGGGCCAAATCAGCCACTGCAGGGCATCTCCTTTAAACACAGTGAGCCAGGGCAACTAACACAATCAACCCTGAGGGCACCACAATCAGTCCAATGGGCACCGAAAGCAATCCTGAGCCACCACACTCAATCCTGAGGGCATCACAATCAGTCCAAAGGGCACCAAAATCAATCCTGCGGCACCACCATTCACCATAGAGGGCTCCACAACGCAACCACGGGCATCTCCACCATTCACCATAGAGGGCTCCACAACGCAACCAAGGGCATCTCCACCATTCACCATAGAGGGCCTCACAACGCAACCAAGGGCATCTCCACCATTCACCATAGAGGGCTCCACAACGCAACCAAGGGCATCTCCACCATTCACCATAGAGGGCTCCACAACGCAACCAAGGGCATCTCCACCATTCACCACAGAGGGCTCCCCAATGCAATTAAGGGCATCACAACCACTCCAACAGCGGGCTACACCAGTCATACAGGGGCACCATTACCAGCAATCCACCAGGGGGCTATGCAATCCAGCCACCCAGTGGATTCCAGGGCATCCCCAATTCATCCAAGGGCAGCAATTCCACACAAGAGAGGGCCGCCATCCATAAGGAAGAGGGCTTCACTCCATGACATCCTAAGAAGAAGGCCTCAAATCATCCAGGAGGCCCGGCAAGACCTCAAAAGGGCAACACTTCATCCGCAGTCACCAAAAAGGGCAACACTTCATCAGCAGTCACCAAAAAGGGCAACCCTTCATCAGCAGTCACCAAAAAGGGCAACACCACCGTGGGCATCACCACCAAGCCCACCTCATCCAAGGGCACCCCGTCCCACAACATCACTTGTAAAGACATCACTTTACAGTGAAAGGGCATCCGCCGGTCTCCCGAGGCCATCAGTTCCTCAGCCAACACTTCCACGGGCGTCCTCTACACAAAAGTCTTCCGCGGGCATCAATTCCCCCGCCAGGACTCCCAAGGGCATCGGTTCTCATGCCCAGTCTTACAGCAGCATCCGTTCACAAACCAAGGCTTCTGAGGACACCAAATTCCAGGGCTACACTAAGGAAGGCAGCTGCTCAGCGACCAATACTCCCAAAGGCGTCATCATCAGGTACACACACAACAAGTCTCCAAAGGACCCCAGGCCACTGTCGCGCCAGTCAATGTGCCCTGACAGTTCGATGTCGCCGCCATCTACGCCAATTAAGCTGTCAATGCCAGGAACATCGCTTACGCCAACCAGAGCGCCACGTACGTCATTCAGGGCAACCACACCAGCGACCTATCTGTGCCAACCAGGGCATCTCAACATTGTGGGACACCTACGCTGCCAGGGCTGTCTTAACCACGACAGACGCCCACGGCAAAACGACCATACCAAGAGCTAAGCCGGTGGTCAAGTACAATGACCGTCAATACATCAGTGACCAAGACACAACAGGCCGGTGAGTTGACACCAGATGCATCGAGACTCACAAAACTGTCCCACCTCCTCTATGGCACCAAGCCAAGAGTTACTTGAGTCTCCATGCTCTCAGCCGCCTGATGACGTTCGGGCACCATGGGACACCAAAGCCAGACCGGCTTCCTCACCTCAGCAACAAACCAAGGGCACCATCTTCGTACCAGGACCAGCAGACGACCCAACCTCGGGCATCAACCTGCGGTTCGAGGCCTTCACCCAAGGCACTGCAGCAGTAACCACGTCTCCAGAGACAATTCGTAGCACGTTACGTGCCAACATATAGCAAAGAAGGGTCGAAGGCGACCATAAACTCTTGTCGATCGCTGTGACTCTCCTCCTTGACAGTTTAGTCTTTGTCAAGACGGAACGATGCACTGACCGGTTCCTGTTCTGCACCATAATAGGTGCCTCGCAGAGACATTAAGTAGTCCTTTGTGACATCATATAATCTGCAATGCTTAACTGAATGTTCATCGTCCCTTTTAATATGTTTTTCACAGCGACCTTGGACCTCCTTGCTGCCATCCTTCCCTTATTGCCTTTTTCAAATGGCCCGCTCTACATACACATTTAATTCACATTTAATTCACATGCCCAGTACAAGAAGATATGCCCACTGGACCCCTCCACACCCCTCCCCCGCTTTCTGGAACACTCCCATCATCCCCTTATAAACAGCCCTATTGGCTATTATTAATGGGCAGTGATCATGGATACTGTGCTGAACGAAGTAGGTGCAGTGTCTATGGTTTTATGCTCACTTACGGACATTGATGATGTAAAGTCAGAACCATCCATTGCGTTAACCCTGTAGATGCTCAATTGCGTGCCTTAATGGCCTATGCCATTCAGGTTTTATCACATTTGCCTCCCCATTGAATATCAAACTCTGCCGTAATTACAAACCACCTCAGGCCCTGCAGTCCCCCCCCCCTGATTGAGGGTCTCACACCCTGTTATCAATTATTGACATATCACAATTACTGTATGACAACACATATATGTTTGCCATATTTTCGCCAAGTTGTCAATTATTTATTACATATAATTGTATCTTGCAGATGTTCTTATGTTAAAGTATTTTTGTGTTTATATCATCAGTCATGTATCTAATTATAACTGCAATCATAATGCATGATCACGGCAAAGATGAGTATTTCTTTTGTGGCAAAATCGAAAAATCAGTTCTCCACATTAATGCTCCCGCCAATAAGCGTTCTCGCTCCCCTCCACCAGCCCCCTCCAACCCGGGGAGGTACCCCACTTGAGGTGTGGTACTTAAACTCCCAATAAACACCCACAAGCCAATTATTCCAAAAACATCTCCCCAGACAACAGAGTTCAACAGCCACATCCAGTCGGGGAGAATGTCACAGTATTGGAAATACTGTGTCTTTTACTTAAGAAGTCTTACAGTGCTGAGGATGCAACTGCGGCAGGCAAGCCAACAGTTAAATAACCCTTGACCTAAAAGTTCCCCCCCTTCACATGCCACTAAGCCACAAGGCTCAAGACTTTCTAGTGGCTCCCTTATTCTTTAGTAACGAATGTCCCAATTGGTTGGCCAAAGTTCGCCAGTAAGTTGAGTTGGCTTTGGCCTGGCCCAGGAATCCTCAGTCTGGTTCCCCCAGCCCGCCCGACTCCCAGCAAAACCAGACTCCCAGCATTGAGCCCCTAATGCTGGTCCCTCTCCCCTTCCTTTCCTTATGTCCTTAGTTTGGGATCCAGGTTCCTTTATTCTGATAGACGTAAGATGTGAGTTTTGTCATGCATCAATGTAATTGTTGATTATGTGAAGTAATGTAACAATAAAACCCTTTATTTGAACTGGAGCAATGCCTCGGGTTGTCCATGGTTTAGGGTCAGGATTAGCCTGGGGGTTAGGATTCATCCTAGGCAAGATCTCAGGTCCTCTCCACTGCCAAGCTAATTGGTCACTGGGACCTAAGTACCCACCTACAATTAGAAGTAGTCTCATCAGTGATCTTCCTTGATGGGTCAGTTGATATCCCCACTGGCTTCCCATCATTGGGAGTGACAATTGGCTGTCTAGGCCTAACAACCACGCTCAGAGGTTCTGTTATATATTAACCTGAATTTGGTGATATTGTGTAAACTTCTTATATAAATTTACTTTGAGTTATTGTAATAATGCTTATCCCTAATAAAAGATACTAGTACTACTACTGTAATCAAACAAAAGAGCCTGTAACCTATCCTTCAATTGATGTTGGAGTACATGTAGTATCACCAATCCTGTAATCAATGCAACCTGTGCTGCTGATTTAGTTGAACATAACAATTCATAGGCTTGGCCTTAATACCATAGGCTTGGCCTGGCGAGGATTGTGATGATAGAGAAAAACCTATTTTTTTTGGCAATTCTAATCAAGATATAGAGTTCTATCATAGCTCAATCGAAACTTAGGTTCTGCATTATATGAATCCAAAGTTTGAAGAGGGTCTATTGGTAAACAATGTCGGGCAGGCGGTTTGAAGTTGGTGAACAAAATCAAAACGTCAATGCTGCCTACCAATACTGAAATTTGTCGTTCCAAGTAACCCTCACATTTTCCCCAATTTCTCAAAAATGCAAAGATCAGCAAAGCCTAATCATAAAAGGATAATTGAACTTGAAGATCAGTTCACACTTCAATGGCAATTAAAACAAACACTGACACTTCAATGCCAATCAGACAGTTGTCAACAGTTACTATGCACACAATTAGGTCACCATGACCCAGTTAACTGCACTGATTGACCTTTGACCTAAAGAAAGCCAGTCTGTTTGTTTTCTTTATTATTTTATTCATGTCGAAAGGCACCAAAAGTTTATCAACGCAAGTTAAAATTCTGATGAGACTGTGTGCAGAGTTTCAATGACAGAGGTGAAACAGCACGGCTTAGCCAGTTGTCATAAGTTTCCAAACCTTCCTACCCCAACAGAAATGCGCTTGCAAGCAAGCATCTCTAAAAACCATATACAGTCTTTGCATGAAGTAACGGTTGGAATCTCAGCATTATGTTTCCACCATTGCTTCAAATTCTTATAAGTTACTACGATCATAGAAATACATAGAAGGGACATGAGGCTCTGGCAGATGAAGCAACCAAATCCACCATCTTGGAACTGCCCTGAATACTGGCACAATGGACTGTGACGTCACCAATAACTGTGATGTCACTTATAACAATGGCATGACGTCACATCATAATTATTCTATTGTGACATCATGTCTCAGGGCAGTTCCAATATGGCGGATTTGGTGACCTCATCTTGAGGTGGCATCATACAGCCTCATGTCCGTTCTATGTATTTCTATGACTACGATAGGAGGTGCATTTTGACAAACCGTGTCCGTGGTTGCTTGCAATTTCTAAAAACCACCTTCCCCTTCAACCTTCCTACACTCAGTATGTGCATATTCATCTGAAAAGTAAATGGATGACAAACCTCCTCCTGTTTTTACGCCATGACAATAGAACTGGAATATCCCTGAGCAATCTGTTTCATTCCAGACTCGGTAATGGAGGGTAACACACGACTCTTGTCCTGGTCGTTGGTTTTGTCCATTTCGAAATCCTACCCAGGGGTTGTTGGGCCCACAGTTTAAGGAGTCATTTGTGATCCAAGGACAGAATGGTCTCCCATCTCTCCAGGCAAAGGCGTCATTTCCGGTGTCATAGAGACCAATCCAAAGGCTGCAATGTGGTTGACAATAATCATTTGAATGAAAAGAAATTGCTACTCTAGATATTTTTGCTAAGCAATATCTAAAAATGCCAGTCATAGTACACTTTTGATCAAAATGCTGGAATAATTTGGATTTTCAAGGTGTCAGAACTTCAAACTTCTAAAATTAGTGATTGAATGTGAGGAATTGCAAAGATTTGTTCTTCAGACATTAGATTTATGTATAAATGATATTGCAAACAATTTTTAGTGGCTAAGATTTATTTAAAAATTTTCTTCGGGTGACCCGGAAAAATTGATCATTTTCAGAAAAAAGTCATCAAAAATTGCATCATGGCTCAACAACATGGACACAAAATTTCAACTTAAGCGAAAGATACCAACTTAATCTTGATGTGTACAACCAAAAAAATCACAATATCATGCTCAATGCCACATGCATTGACCTCTACCTTCACTTGACTTGACATGGATTCCGCCAACCTGTTATTTATTTCTCATTGACCAATATGGCCATTCTTCAGTGAAAGTCTCTTGAACCTGTTTCAGATCAGTTGGTTGAACCTTCATCTTGTGTGCAATATGGTCCAAGATGTCCCTATAGTGTTATTTAGGCTCAAGTCTGGTAATGTTGCAAATGCTGTTAAATTCTCAATTTTCTCAATTTTCTGGGTTTTGAAGGATTTGTGGTGCCCTACAAGCTTGAGCATAGTCACAAATGAATAAAATGTTTGAAGTGAAGTTTTCTCTACAACGAGGTATCATTTCCTCTTCCAAAAAGCGCACACTCTTGACAAAAACGCTGGAATATTTTGAAAATGCAAATGCTGTTAAATTCTCAATTTTCTCAATTTTCTGGGTTTTGAAGGATTTGTGATGCCCTACAAGCTGAGCATAGTCACAAATGAATAAAATGTTTGAAGTGAAGTTTTCTCTACAACGAGGTATCATTTCCTCTTCCAAAAAGCGCACACTCTTGACAAAAACGCTGGAATATTTTGAAAATTTTTCAAGTAAATTCCATCTCACTCAATATATCCCGCTACATGTTTCACAGAGCTGATGGAGAGATTTTTGTGTGATGGGAAGATGGCCAGATGTTGTCCAAATACTGCTTCATGGCCACAAGGGCTCAGGGTGGTGGTTCAGTGCCTGTTGGGCATGTCATCCAATATGACGGAAATGTATGTCAGGATGTGCCTAATTGAAATGTCCCGTCTGTCTCCTATCTAAGTTTGTTGGAAGAGGAAATAGTACCGCAGTGTAGGGAACACTCCAGTTGAAACATTTCATTCATTTATGGCTATGTTTAAGCTTGTAGGACACCACAAATCCGTCAAAACCTGGAAAATTGAGATAATTGAGAATTTGCCGTTATTGGCAAATTCACCAGACTTGAACCTTAATAACACTATCGATATAGGGACATCTTGGACCATATTGCACATAAGATGGAGGTTCAGCCAACTGATCTGGACCAGGTGAAAGTGACTTTCACTGAAAAATTGCCATATCGGTCTAAAAGAAGCAAGAAACAAGTTGATGGAATCCATGTCAAGTCAAGTGAAGGCAGAGGTCAATGCATATGGCATTCAACATGATATTGTGATGTTTTTTGGTTGTAGAAATCAAAATTAACTTGGCATTCTTTGTTTATGTTGAAATTTTGTGTCTATGTTGTTGGGCCATGATGCAATTTTTGATGATTTTTTACTGAAAATGATCAATTTTTCCGGGTCACCCGAAGAAAATTTTCAAATAATTCTCAGCCACTAAAAATGTTTTATAATATCATTTATACATAAATCTAATGTCTGGAGAACAAATCTTTGCAATTCCTCACATTCAATCACTAATATTACAAGTTTGAAGTTCTGACACCTTGAAAATCCAAATTATTCCAGCATTTTGATCAAGAGTGTAATTTAATCCCACACTTGGCAAGAAATCTAAAATCCATGAGATATTCATGAAACTTTTGCCAAAAAGTTATTCAAAAAGAAATCTTCCCAACTTAAAAAAAAATAGGTGGGCTATCCAACATAATTTTCCAACTATGATCTTTTCAAAATCTTATGTCATTACATGTACATTAAAACATACAGTAAAATACTAAAAAAGTGTGGGATTTATAACGAAAAGCAGCGTCACTCGAACAATATCCAAGAGATATATATGAAAAATTAAAGGAATATAGCTGAAAATACACTTTATTGAAAAACAAGTCTTTAAAGGGGTGCAACCAATGTTTTTTGAGAGTTATGTGGTGCACAATATGAGAAAATTATGCAAAGCAGTTCAACAAAAATAAGTTTCCCTTAAAATAAACTTAAATATCTCAAAGATTCCTTCTCCAATTTTTATGAAAGTTGGATTGGATTATAGGCCTGTATATCGACCAAAAATGTGTGTACTTATAGTTTAATGCCATAATTCCTGGCTGAGCCAGCAGCCTTCGAGTGAGCCTACCCCTGTTTTCAAAAATCTGTGGCTTTTCCAATGCATATGAACAATTTGACCAAGCGGGGGAGCCACCAGCTGGGGTATTTTTGTTGAACCATTTAGTTACGTGGAGTACAATAGGTGGAGCAGCTGTATTCTGTGGGATTCAACTTTAAACAAAATAACTAGTACCTGATCTCACAGGTTTAGTTTCAGATTAAAACATCACTAAACGCGTGTTAAAGGCATGCATTCTTGAGTTTAATAGAATTTTGTGTAGTTTATATATATATATATGTATACATATCCCTTATAGCTTGGCAGGCAAAAACATTAATATCTATCAAAACTAACTCTTTCACCAAAGAATTCAGGTAGTAATTTATCAGAGAGATAATTTGACATGTTGGACTCAATCTTGTGGATAAATGATACATTTTCTAGTAAATTGTTATAAGTACAGGGCATTTGCATAAAGTGTGGATAATGAAATCCATCAAGGCTCACCCATTTGTGATTGTGGCCAGTCGGGCTTGGAAGAAAGTCAGAATCCAATTCAGTGTAGTTTCATCTCGGATGCTGGCCAGACTACTCACACCTGGATAGTCTGAGGCGTGGTTTGCACATTGGGTTTGAGCATCTACCCCACTCTGCAAATCACTTTCCAGAAGTCTGTAGCAGTATCCAGTTCCAAGTCTCCCTTGGTAATTGTCAGGGCAGGCTGGTTGTGCTTGAAATGTAAGAATCAAGAGAATTTCCGTCACTATTGATATATTTATATATAAAGTAGTTGTACAATAAGTCCATAAGTACATGTATTATACGGAGATCATATGCAGCCGCAATAGTAAATATGACCAGAGGGCATACTTATTGATGATTAGATGAGAAGACCGGGAATCTGGAACATACCCTATCGGGGTCTTAATTAACTTGGAATACAATTTATATGTTATGTCAGTTGTAGTCAAGGAGGCAGTGACAAGTTGAATTTACAACGCTGTTGTCACTGCCTCCCTTTTTTAAGTGCATCAATTTATGACAATTTATAACAATAAATGTTGTAGTTGAAATTCACAAAAATAATTTTTTTTTGATGGGAAAAAAAATTATTATGCTAGGAGATGAAGTTAGATGGGGAAAAAAAACTAAAAGAAAATAAAAGGCCAGAATTCAGATGTTTAGATATATCATTAATGATAGATAGCGTATTAAAAATTAATATTGGATTATATAATTATTAGTTGTACAAATATAACAGTTACTAGCTGTTTGCCCATTGGGGTTTGACGCTTTTCAAAACTGCAAAAAAAAAGGCCAACTACCAGAAACCGCATTTCAAAGATGATACTCCAAGTTTTTTCCAAGGAAACAATGATGTTTATGGTATCTTTAACATGTTGACATCAATAGGACATTATTTGGGGTTCACAAGGGGTAACCCAAGGTATACTATACTCTCAATTCCATGCTTTTTTCTGTTCATGGATATAAAAACTGATGATAAACAAGAAAGTCTGATGAAACTAATAAACTTCATTATCATGTCTATTTGTCATAAAAGAAGAAATGAATTGGCGGGTTTTCTTCGATTATCTTCTTCAATATGCAATTACGAAATTCCAGAAAACAGTTACATTGGCAGCACCAAACTGAAAAACTCTTAATCAAAAAACATAATTTGGCCCTTGTGGACTATTTTGCGAGTGAGTGGTGAAGAATAGGTTGTAAAAACAGTTTCTAGAGATTGATTTATTAAGATTGTTAGGAGCTTCAATAAAGCAGACTTAATATTTTTCAATAGAATAGTAGAAATATTATCTATTCCAGTATTTGTTTTGGAGGGTAATTTGTTAATAACATTTAAAATTATATCTTCTGTGATGTGCTTGAATAAAAAATCAACAGGACATGAGTCTTTTAGATAGTTTTGAAAATTCTCATAAACAGGATTGTTGATTTTCTTAGCTAATTCTGGACCAATGTTGGTGAATAAATTATTAAATTGATAAGCAATATCTTCATCATTAGTAATTTTGTCATCATTACCGCTGAACATTTTGATATAGAATTAGAGTAGACTGTGGCACTGTGAAAATGGCACTTCGTGTGTCATCATGCTGATGATTTGTCATGATCAAACCCAATACTTTCAATGTTAATTTGATTGAAGGAGACTTATCCCACGTGTTGGTTACAGCCAAACGAAAGGATTATGCATCTGATTTTCACTACAAAATCCGTTATGAGAAGTCAAATGGCGTTCTCTTGATCATGACTAATCAAACAGCCTCTATGTTTCCCATGTTGAAAGTAGAGAAGATTACACTTCATCGGCTATCATGAGTCATGAAGTGCCATTTTCAAAGAGCCACAGTCCACTCTAATTCTATATCAAAGTGTTTGGCTGTAATAAGAAAGTAATTAGGTGGTATTTTAATGTCATTTTTTCTGGTGATTATATCATTTATGGTCATCCATGTTTTTTTAATATCATTTTTATAGTTAGAATATTGATTATGGAAATAAGTTTTTTTTAGCTTCTCCCTCAACTGCAGATGCATGTCTGCCTTGTTCCCTGCAGGTGTTTGCCCAGGGTGTCCCAGAACAAAACAATGTCCTAATTTTTGATGGGGTACCCCCTCATTTTGTGATACAACCTATAAAAAGGACCTACGCATAATATTATTATCGTTTTCATAGCTACATGTTTTACAGGTTGGCAATTTGCTTCATTCCAAAACTGCGATGTCAGAGATTAGTTGAATAATTTCGTTTATTACAAGCACAGATTTCAGAAAACTGACGAAGTGCAATGACACATGGATGATGTATGTTTCACCTGTTCAGCTTGCCCTGGCTGAAAGATGCTTCAATGAACTGTAACTGAACCAAACAGACTACTTAGCCCTAAAGGAGAGTTGCAATTACTGACAACAAAAGTTGTTTGAAATCGTGATGGCTGACACATTTTGTTTGGAAAACAATGAAAATCTTTTGGAGAGGTGCAACACTCAGCTTAGACATGTGTTGTTTGTTGTGGTTGTACACATATAGTAACATTGCCTGGCAGTTTTAAATTCCTTTGTCATAAACTGTGATGTCAAACTCTGAACTGATAAGTCACAGATTGAAGATTTGACCAATCACATTGACAGATACCCGATGATGTAACGGTTTAACTGCAAAACGAAGTTTTCAAAAAAACACATAGGCTAGCTATGAAAACGATATTAAAGCATTTCAACATGATTAACTGGTGCCTCAAGTGCCTTGAAGTTTAGTGATTTTTGCTCATTCTAGACAATTTTCACAATACGCGATTCTCTATAATTTTGTCAATTTGTATCATGCAACATTCTTAGTACCATGGTTGGAAAAGTCTCAAAAAGACCTTCAATTTGCATACCAACGTCAATGGTCTACAATTATTACATACGAAACTGTTTTAGAGTGATTAAACCTAAAAAAAATTATTTAATTATTACATTTTACTGCCAGCTGTTTTTATTCTCAATCTACAAAAGCATGATGACCATATATAACTTTGTAAGATATGATAAATCTTGTCAAAAGAGCTGAAAATGTCGGAAGGGACGGTTAAATTTCATGTTATATCTTCATCAGATTTGATTCAGTATACCATCATGATACCAAGAATTGTACCATGTAAACAGAATTTTTTTTATTTTTAATGTTTTATTAATTATGTGGTCCTTAAGCCAATTTTGGGTTGATACTATTTTTTTTATGATAAAACTTGTCAAAAGAGCTGAAAATAGATGGACTTGTTATATTATTTGTTATATCCTCATTCCTCACCAGTATTGATTCGTCACTCAAAGAAAAAGAACTTCTTTTCTGCCAGTTGCTGTGAATCTTAATATGCAATTGGCACGTTGACCATAAATATAATTTTTAAACAAGTTTGGATCATGAAAATGCTTGCTTTATGACCCATGTAGTTTTTATGATACATCTTGTCAAAAGCTCTAAGAATATCATATGGGGCTGTTGTTTTTTATATTTTGTCTTCATCAGATTTGATTCTTCAGCTAAACCAAAAGTGGTACCATTTAAATGTATGAACAACAATTTTGTTGTCTTTCATGTGTTATCATGTAAGTTGTCCTGAATGGTCATTCCATGCAAACTTCTGTGACGATAAATTTTTATTTTCCAAACTAAAATGTATGTTTTTGCCGCAAATTTTAAATGTTCTGCGGCAATGACAAAAGCAGCAACAGGAAAGTGATTGCCTGGGGGACTGTTTGCAATTATTCTTTCAAAAGCTTAAAACTATAAAAGAAGAGAAGGACGCAGGAAGGAAGGAAGCAGGAAAGGAAAGAAGGAAGCAGGAAAGGAAAGAAGGAAGCAGGAAAGGAAGAAGAAAGCAGAAAAGGAAAGAAGGAAGGAGGACAATTGGATGGAAAATAGGATGGAAGGAAGACTGGAAGGAAGGCAGGAAGGAAGGAAGGGAGATATATAGACAGATATAGATTGTTAGACAGATTGTTAGATAGAAAGATTAATAGATGGGCAGACAGTTAGATAGTCTATCTACAAGCAGCTGTTAAAGTGCTTGCACATTATTTTTAAATTTCTTCTAGCAGATCTGCCCTTTTTGATGGACATGTGCATGACGTACCACCAGTCGACCATAACTCGTAATACATGTAGGCTATCTTGTATTGAAAAGGTCACTCTTACCCACAAATGTTGCATTCATTGGTGAAGCATTTCCTCCTCCTGTGCATTTAAGACACAGTTTGCACGAACCCGCTTCTGTTGTCCATCCAATGCATTTGCAGGATTCTGTTGAAGCTTGGACGCACGAAATGTGGCAGAAGGTTGCTTCAGTACCAGGTGACTTTGGCGGAATCGTCTTTGTTGGTTGGATTTCACAACTTAGAGTTTCTTGGCGCTTGGCAAAAGCATTGCCGCTGCAAGTTTCTCCTTTCACAGTCACTGACAAATTGAGAATTACAGCTACTATGAGTGTCACAGTATTCATGTCAGTCCTGGTGCTTGCCTGTCATCCCAACTTGTGCCTTATTGTTAAAGACCACGGGTGCCAACTGCTTGTATCTGAAGGATAAATAATTGATTAAATACACTCACACACATGATCTGGTCATAATGTATGTATGTAGAGTAGCTCGGGGCATGCAGCCCCCCTTAACTTCGAGGTGCAATTTGACCTACTTTTTGTGATCGATTATTTAAATGCTTATGCTGTCAGAAAAGGATCACTTGACTCTACTTATAAGTAGTGAAAAAAATGTCTACCAATTTTAACAAAGGAGTTACGGCCCTTTTTGTAAAAAAATTAATATGGCCTTCTTACCACACCCATCAGGCAAGAAGCCCCCCTATTATAATCTTATGGCAATTTTTTTTGCGTGCGCATTCAACTTGAAAGTTATTTCTTGGGGTTCTTCTATCATTTTTATGACATTCTATTCACTTCTTCTGAATTTCAGAATTTTTCTGTTCATACATTCATTTTTTAAATATTCTTTGCCCTGTTTCATTTTTGGCAAAATTTTTTCTATTTTAATTAGCTATTCTATCAAGATTTAATGTAAATTACACATTTTTAAGTGGTTCCTGAAACAGCTTTGAGGCCCCAAGGAAGGTGGCCTCATGCCCAATACCATGTGAGGCCTCTCGCCCCAAACCCACATATTTTGATTTGACCTCTATATTTTGAGCTAAAATTTAAAAAACATGATCCAAATCATATTTATGTGATGGTCATAAAGTGAAGCAATGGAGATATCCATTACACTTTAAAGAAGAAGTTAAGTACCCTTAAAAAGACTAATGAGGACGTAATATTACATTGTATTGTTGTCACACAAGGGGGGAGGTGTTATAAAACAATTATTGACTGGTGTATTCGGATATTGCCCAAATTGCCCACATAATGTTAATCCGGCCCTGGCTAGACTAATAAGGACATAATGTTACATTATATTGTTGTCACAGAAGGGGGGAGGTGTTATAAAACAATTATTGACTGGTGTATTTGGATAATTGCCCAAATTGCCCACATAATGTTAATCCGGCGCTGGCTAGACTAATAAGGACATGATATTACATTGTATTATTGTCACAGAAGGGGGGAGGTGTTATAAAAGAATTGTTGACTGGTGTATTTGGATAATTGCCCAAATTGCCCACATAATGTTAATCCGGCACTGGCTAGACTAATAAGGACATGATATTACATTGTATTGTTGTCATAGAAGGGGGAGGTGTTATAAAACAATTGTTGACTGGTGTATTTGGATAATTGCCCAAATTGCCCACATAATGTTAATCCGGCCCTGGCTAGACTAATAAGGACATAATATTACATTGTATTGTTGTCACAGAAGGGGGGAGGTGTTATAAAACAATTGTTGACTGGTGTATTTGGATAATTGCCCAAATTGCCCACATAATGTTAATCCGGCCCTGGCTAGACTAATAAGGACATGATATTACATTGTATTGTTGTCACACAAGGGGGGAGGTGTTATAAAACAATTATCGTGAGTGATAGTCACCTACTGTTGCCCTCGGCCTACGACCTCGGGCAACAGTAGGTGACTATCACTCCCTCGGGTCCAATAGATTGAACTGTTGCCCTCATCACCAGTCAATATTTGTGTAATAATGTCCCTGAATTTGGGCAAAGATTTGAAAAATGTGGGCAGAGAGCTGCATTGACCTATTCATGAACTGGCCCCCCTGAAAATATTGCCAATTTTATCATGAAACACACTCACATTAATATCATTATTAGCCCTGCCCTGGGGGTCTCCCCAAGGCAACTAGTTTTATATATATATGTGTAAAAAAATTTCTATATGAATATAATATTATATACCAAAAATCATTCACATCGGACCAGTATTGACCGAGCGAGAAGCCGAGAACTGAAAACAACTGTTCAAAAGTGAAAGGCTTTTTTCTCAAAATTCCATTTCTCAACTAAGCTTCTTTTTGCGCCCGAGCGGTCGATAGGGTTTCATGCACCCTGATGAGGGTGGTCAGGTGGAGTTGGAAAATGGAAGTGAGAGAGAAGTGGGACCCTTGTGGGCTCACATCTGAAGTAGAGGACAAAAAGAGAAGGATAGGTGGATAGTTTGGGTGAGTGACATGCCTGTAAGAGGTGTTTATGGCTGGCAACGGGAGTGGAAGCTTCCACGGAATCCATATGACCTGAGATTTAATTCAAATATTAGTGGGATATGGGTGCAATCTTCATACACCGATATATTGCAGCACTTGGTTACTCATCCCCCCTATGCCACTCTCCTCCTTGAATATAACAATGATTACGGTCATTTTGACCTGCAGACATTTTGGTGCGATTCTGAAAGTTAAGTTCATTAGGGGAGAGGGGGGCACGGTGAGACACTTTTTTTATTTTCAAGTGTTTCAAACAGTTTGTAGTTAACAGTAAAATTAGTACAGGCCTATATTATAAACTACTCACACTTAAAAACGCACACTTCCAAAAGGGTTAAAAACAGTACTTCCTCTTACAGTATCAAGATGAAAGTTTGAACACTCACTTCTAGTAGTTGCCATCAGGTAGATTCATGGAAATTTACAAATCTCTAAGTACAGTACTTTTGTGTTAAATTAAGTTGTTGTGGTTACTGTCGTAAATGCAAGTCACAAACTGCACTTCAACACAAAATGCACCAATGGAAATATTGGTTTTTGTGGCACACAGGATAGGATTAATCTTACGAAATTGTCACATGACAGGCACAGGACATCCAAAAACTGCCGCACGGAAGTTTTTGGAAAAAAAAGTTAATGATAAAGCAGATTTTGAATTGAAAAGTCAAGATGTACGACTCAGCATCTGGAAATGAAGCATGTGAACCAAAACTGTTAAATTATGGGGATTTTTGCTTACCCAGGGTAGAAACACATACATAGACAATCATTCCATATCAATACTCTCAAAAATCTGAATAAAACATCTTTTTTTGAAGATTTTGACAAAAGTCTCCTGTAGGGGGCGGGTCAGCATTGACACTTAAATTTTAATAATTTCATCCTCTTTAATTGATTGGTCAAACATTCCTTCCTCAACGCATCAAGCGAGTAAAAATATAAACTTTCCTGGCTTATCAAAAAATATTGAGGATATTGAAATTTTGTGATTTGGGTTTTTTACTGTAACCACGACAAATTAATTTGACACAAAAGTACTGGACTTAAAGATTTGAACATTTTTGTGAATATACCCGATGGCAACTTCTAGAAGTTTAAGAGAAAGTACTATTTTTAACCTTTTTGGAAGTGTGGGTTTTTAAGTGCGAGCAGTTTAGATGGTGAAGCTTGGCATATTGTCCAGTAGTTTCAGATTCCTCAATTTTACAGGTTTTGAGAAATTTTGAGTAACATCCACACTGGTCAAGTGTCTCACCCCGCCCCTTGAGCAGGGCATAATGAATCAGGAGGCGTTGAACAGTGAGACAGGGTGTCTGCTACTGTAACTGCCGACCCCCTGGACCTGATGAGTTGTTCTATACTCCAAAAACTATTATATTCTAATTAAATCAACTGGCTTGGAAATTTTTATTTCCTTTTTGAGCATGTTTGATAAGTTCATCACACGGCACATGAATGACTTGCAGCACCTGTTACATACTAATCTGTGATGCTTCCCTTTTGATATGGGTCACTAAAATCAAATGCTTGTGGCACACATTTTATTTTTAATTGTGAATGGTGAGCTTTACATTACATTCAGGTCAGTTCTAGTGTATTTTGTGATGTCTCACTGTGCCGCGCCTCAAACTGTCTCACAGCGCCCGACACAGCTTTCTTTACATAATTTTGGAATCCTTGGGACCAGATGCCTTCATCATAAATCGTTACTAAACTAAGACATAAACCAAGGTTTGCAATTGATTTGCATTATCCCACTTTTTTGGGAATAATAACAAAGAGTCATTTGGCAAAACTATTTACTTTTACTGGCAAAAAAAAAAATATTTGAAATTCCACTCAAGATATAAAGTCAACACAGAAATTATTTGCACACTTTGATAGATCGATGGATAGATAGATAGATAGATAGATAGATAGATAGATAGATAGATAGATAGATAGATAGATAGATAGATAGATAGATAGACAGATAGATAGATAGACAGATGGACGGATAGATAGATAGATGGGTAGAAAGCTAGAAACACGGCTGGAAACACAGCATGACTGACTGACAGCTTGACATAGAGAAAGAAGGAAAACAATGAAACAGTGAAATGGATTAGATGGTTAATCGTTTCTTTGGTTTTCAAGAACTTGCAGTGTCATGAGTTATAGGAGCGCCCTTCAAAGTGCCTTGGGCATGTTACTTTTCTCACTGTGCCTGGCACCTCACTGTGCCCAGCGCTCCCCTATATCTTAAATAACAATCCCAGTTTTTTTGGTTTTTTTTCATTAATATATAACGTTACTAGAAATTCAATATTCGCCACGTGAATATACTGCTGAAATTATAAATAGACATAAAATTATGAATTATTTGTTATGCTCATCAATAAAAAAAGGTGATAAAAGGTTGTTCTCATTCCATATTTCGTCTGTTTAATGTGTCTTTATGCAATGGCATTTTATAACCGCATATATGTTAATACTATTGTCAATACTTTTATCATGGCAACCATTGCTAATTTATTAATGAAACTAAGTGGGCAGAATAACCCCAATTATTGACTGAATGGATTTACAAAATACTCAAGAGCATTAGATTTAATATGTGGGGGATCAGATCGAGAAATACACACCCGCTTGATCTTACACATATTTTGTTAAAATAAATTTTCTTTCTTGCCATTTTTCTTGGGTTGAGATATGTGATGTTAATTCTAAGTTCCAAAGTGTTGTCAGTAATCAGATTACAAAGTTATCAGATTATGTAGGGGAGACCGGGGTACCCATCTCTACAAACTTGGCCGGTGTCGTTAGCCTATGCACTATGAAACAAGAAAAACATTTTCGGAAAAAAATATAGCCGATATTTGTAGTTATAATTTGTTTTGCTAGATAATGGGATTTTTAAAAGAGATTTGTTGAGGAGTTGATGAGAATTCTATTCACAGCTTCAATGCAATGCTGCAAGTTCCTTCAGGTCTGATCTATTTCATAGCCTGTCCACCTATACCTGTCTACAGATCTTCTGTCTGTCTATTATATTTATTTAACCATCTGACAGATGATCTGTGCTATTGGCAGCTCTAAAAGATCTCCTCTGCTCCATGAAAAGAGCCACAATGTAGTTGTGGCCTTTTCTGGGAATCTCAGCTGCAGCAAGGTCACATTGACATTTCCCCAACATGTCTAAATTTAGCCCAGGGTTTCCCCAAAAGTGCACAAACTTTGATGATGTGTCTTCACACATGTTTCCTTATTTCCATTGACAAATCCACCTCATGGACTCTTGGTGGTGAACATATATCCGCCTATGGCAAGTAAGTTACTTCACATATCTTGTATTGCTAAGGGACTGGGCATCGGCTAAAAAAATTGCCAAATATAATGCAATGAAAAGCTACACTCATAAATACAATTTTGTTGCTGAAAACTTGAAGTATCGAGGTCTGACTTTCTTGTTTCTCTGTAATTTGGTATTAGTAATAAGATGATGGCCCTGTGGTAGGACAGAAGAGTTAGGAGGTATATCTAAAAATAAAAAAAATTGTTTTCAGATTTAATCTTGCATTGTTGGTTTACAATCAATTTATACCAGAAAATCAATTTGGGGTCATTTCACCCCAAGGACCCCAACAGTGGGTTGCACATTGCAGATAAAAATGATTCATTGCAAACTGGTGCACTGTTTGACAGAAAATATAGATTCCACAGATCAATATTTTTGACTAAGGTGTGACCAGTCTTCAATTTTCTAGCTCACATCAGAGAGGTCTGATGATGTCTTGCACCTGAAGCAGCTGATAAAAATGGTTTATCACCAGAAACTGGTCAATTTCATATAAGCCCAGTATTTATATTTCTTTCTCATAAATGGGGGGAAGGGTTTGAATTGTGGGCCATGCAGTTACTAAGATATCAACCCTGTCAAACATGCCACATATGGCGACACCTATAATCTGTCAGGATTCAAATATGTAACTGCCAATGAATGTTTTTATTGTTACGCCCAGGCAAATAGTCCCCACTTTTACACTTCAGAGTAGACTGTTTCAATAGGACCATTTTGAAGGAAGTAATGTACAGAGTGTGCAATAATTAAGTCATTATTTACTATCACTTTCTATCTCCCCCACTATGATTGTAATTCATAGTGAATTCTTCCAGACTGCTCACTACGTTCGCATAATGATGATTCTGGAGAGCATAGTGCATTGAATGTTTGGGGTCATTTTAGGCTTAAAGGACAGAAGCAGTCTTGCTCGATCCATCGCTGACTGCTGGTCCCCCCTATGTTAATCTCTAGTGCAAGTTGTTAACTAGACATTGTCTTTAATGACAGTAAGTATATAAAATTCAATTGTGAAACACCTCAGTTTTGAAAGTTCCAATTGCACATTGAAATTGCTAAGTGATGCATGATTTGCCTAATCGCTGAACATTATTCAGTCGACTCCAAGTTCCTACAGTAGCAATGAATTATCAGGAAATATTCGTTGTCAATATTTATTTATGCTAAGCAGCTTGCAATAATTTGAATTCACCCTGACATTTAAAAAAGAATGATATACTAGCCATGCAGTCTAGAATTTTTATCAACCATTGTTAAAGTGAAATGAAGTCAGGCAGGCGATTCCCCAAAGAAGTTGTTGCAAACAAAATGAGGGTTACTTACATTGATGACCGAATCTGGGATACCTTCTGTCATATATGCAGTGAACTGCTCAAAACTGCTGACGATCTGGCACTACAAGGTGCTTTGTGCACTGTAGAGAGTAGGGTGGGACTGGCGCCCCAAAGTTTTCGGATCAAACCTGACTTTTTTTACAAGTGAGGTTGGCATATGAGAGCATGTGTGTAAAATTTCAGCTCATTCTATTTATATTTAGAGGTGGCACATTTCACTTGAAGTTTATCATGTAAATCCCCATTGGCGAGACCTGAAAAAACCTGCAAAACAACATGATTTTCCAAAAATGAGACTTAGAATCAATATTTTACGACCATTCAAAAACTATGGGGGAGGGTTTTGGGAGGGCAGTTCATAACCGCTATAATTTTGCATTTTCCACTCTTCATCTCTGCACAATGTGATGTCCAATATCAGCTGAATATGACGAAAATGACTCAAAAACGCCTAAATTTCGAGATTTTAGCTCCTCATAGTGGCCAAACAATATATGTTACAGCAAAATGGACGCCTGTTCTGAAGTGCCCTCCCAAAACCCTCCCCCATGGTCTTTGAATGGTCGAAAAATATTGATTCTAAGTCTCATTTTTGGAAAATCATGCTTTTTTCAGGTTTTTTCAGGTCTCGCCAATGGGGATTTACATTATAAACGTACCACCTCTAAATATTAATAGAATGAGCTGAAATTGTACACACACGCTCTTATATGCCAACCTCACTTGCAAAAAAAAGTCAGGTTTGATCCGCCTAAGATTTTCAATATGTTGGGCGCCAGTCCCACCCTAGTAGAGAGTCTTTATTACTTGGCATATTCGATATTACATTTTAGTGCCTATTCACGGAATGTCCAAGCATTGGCAAGTGACATTGTAAATAAACAGTGATGGTATGTTTATTTTGACATCAATAACAATTTAGGATACAATTACATGAATATCATAGCAAAAACAAGTCATGGTTTGCTATCCGACTATAAAAGCAAAGGTGGAGTTAAGTCCTCGTCCAGCCTGATTTGCCTACCCAGTACATAAATACAGGAAGCTAATCAACAGTCATTCATCCATCAATGTATGTGTCCTGGGGACACTGTCCACCATGAAACATGACTAACATGCTCTAATTATTTTTCAAACACAATGTCATGTCTTTATCTGAAAGTGTATTTAGCAATAGCAATTACTGATCATTTTTATATCAGAGCTTTTGCTGCTAAAAGATCACTGCATTCTGGATACACAATCTAACATTAAAAATGTTAAAACTTGATTGCGTTTTTTGATACAAAAAAACAGCAGTTTCAAAAGCAACAACAAGAGCTGGCTATATATGGTAGCCTGCTAAAGTCACACTATTTTCAAATGAAATTGCTTGTAATCATTGATTTTCAATAATCATTGGACCGTCATGAGCAATCATTGGACTGTCATGAGCAAACGTCCCAGCAGGATGTCATTCAGATGAGATATTCAATTGTTGGCCCTTTGTGTTGGTTTCTGTGCTGGTGATGGACAACTGAGAAACACCTCAGACGAGATAAATGTGTAAAATGTCGAGGACTGCCACTCTTCTCCTTTATCTCATCAAATAACCCTCAAAAATGCCCAGAAAGGCCCAAATGACCCGCAAAAATGCCCAGAAAGGCCCAAATAACCCGCAAAAATGCCCAGAAAGGCCCAAATAACCCGCAAAAATGCCCAGAAAGGCCCAAATAACCCGCAAAAATGCCCAGAAAGGCCCAAATAACCCGCAAAAATGCCCAGAAAGGCCCAAATAACCCGCAAAAATGCCCAGAAAGGCTTACTGGACTGCACTTACCATGTATCTGTCTACCTAAACATCACCGATGTTGAAGTAGACAGAATTCTGTAATGTTTGGGGCTAATCTGGGAATAATTTTGGAACCCTTTTGAA
Organism: Platynereis dumerilii; assembly: GCA_026936325.1. Lineage (NCBI taxonomy): Eukaryota > Metazoa > Annelida > Polychaeta > Phyllodocida > Nereididae > Platynereis > Platynereis dumerilii. Next base: position 7,295,407 of record JAPTHN010000024.1, read on the forward strand.
TAGGGTAGACCGGCGTAAGTTGTGCCAAAGGTGAGTTGTGCCGCCCACTGTTGGGGTGAAATGAAGAACTGGGCAAAGAAGGCAATACCACCTATATATACCCCCTTGGTCAAAATCTTTAGGCACCAAGAAAAAAACTGCCAAATATAATGGTATGAAAAGCTACACTTATAACTTTTAATTTGTTGCTGAAAAGTTGAAGAGCCGAGGACTGACGTTCTTGTTTCTCAGTCATCTGGTACTTGTAAGAAGATGATGTCCCTCTGGTAGGATGGTGCTATGAGGTAGGGGAGAGTGCGGACCGATGGGCCACTTGACAAATTATTAGCCATGGAGGCAAATCTGCTTCAGATACAGGATGTGCACCCAATTAGCCGCTGTAATTCTCTATTAAATGATATAAGATTCACACAGATCAACCTAGGGAGAAAGATGAGAAAAGACATTTTCTGTCAAGAAAGATGGTGGCCCATCGGTCCCCAACCATGGGGACCGATGGACCATGTTAATAACTTGCCAAAGGGTGGATGAAGAATTTGAAATTTGGGTCCAAGGTGTTTTGATCCATCAGAGTGTGAAGGATAAGAAGAGATCAAAACAATATAAATATGCCGAGATTTTACACTTTGAAAAAAAGTGAAATTTTCACCGATGTTATGAGTAATTTTTTTGTAGTTATAGCAAATCTACTGCAATTATATTTTAGCAGTACATGAACAGATGTATTAGAAACTGTATTGGAGAATTCTAAAATGATTGGTTCATTGGTCACTAAGCAAAAAACAACTATTTGATATTTGGTCGGCAGTTTGGCTACCACCGTGACCATCAAAATCTTGCCTAATACCTCAAATTTGTCAATGAATATTTAGAAATGAGTATATTTTGTTTTTTTCTTCAATAAATCATTTCGTTCAACCGTTTAGATTTTTAGGGAAAAAGTAAAATGTTCGATTGATCACTGTACTAGTATGCCACCTGCAGGAGAAATATGGAATCAAAACAATAAAATTCATCAATAACCCTTAATAAGGCTATATTTTGGTAAACTTCAATTCAAATTCTAGATTGTATTATGTCTAGCCTGGTCATTGTGTTTATTATTTTCCTAATACTAACTGGATTGATCATTTGTAATTTCTATGGATATTTTCATTAAAATTATTCCCACCATTTTGTGTTTCAAGCCATTACTAAGGCAAATTTGTCACTGTAAATTTGAGGGCAATCCTTCAAGTCGAAACTTGACATTTAAAGATAAAACTGAAGTTTTATTGGGCTTTTTTCCCCTAAAATATTTTAATATCCAGCCCCATGCCAATATGCCACCTACAGAAAGTCTCAAGAAATAGTGGCCCATTGGACCCCATGTTGGGTGGCCCATTGGTCCCCAAAAGCTTTCAGATTAGTTAAAGCCCTTTTTTTGGTGAAATAAGGTTCTTATTCCTATAATTCAATGTGTAAAATTCCACCAGTGTATAGGGAAAATCGTCATAGGAAATATATTGCACCAAGTCTACACACATTTGTGATATTAAACTTTTTCCGAATCAGTAAAAAAATTTTTAGATGTTGAAAATTTCATTTTGCCACTAAACTTTTGTGCTATAACTTATCGATCAGTCATCAATATGGTATTCATAGATGTGATAAGCAATACTAAAAATGCAAATTAGATGTTCCGAAACGTTTTTGATGTGGAGTTAAGAGGATGGCCCATAGGTCCCCATGGCCCATCGGTCCCCATTCTCCCCTATATCTAGACATTTGTATTGTTAGATTTCATTTCGCATTGTTTATTTATTTTTGACAACCAGTTTCATCCAGAAAATCAATTAGGGGTAAGTTGTGCCGTTTTGATTGGGGTGAGTTGGATCTCCGGGAGGCAAAGTGAACCAACCCTGAAATTCAAAATTTCGGGAAATGGCAAAAGCAGTTTTGACCATGTTTGTAAGGCTCATGGTTTTGAAGCTATTCCAGTTATATGTTTTACAATGTTAACAACCTGATTGGGGCTTTTTAATTAACTATTTTGAAATATAGATTGATGATCTAAATTTTTTCCACTTGGATAACGGCGATTTTAATTAAACATCCATCGCAAGGCAAAGTTAACCAACCCATATTTTGCTTGAAAATGCTCATGATTTTGGGTCAAATTGGCCAAATAAATAAATAATTGCACTTAGTTTAAGATCTTTCATGACCATCACAACTTCAGGGTGGCAAATGAATTAATTAGCCTCACTCTGGAGAGTGTGTTTTTCAGAGACAGTTAAAAATATTGGTTGGTTCACTTTACCGCAAAATGATGGTTGCTTTGGTTGGTTCACTTTACCGTAATACTGAATCCTCTACCCAATGAATGGCAATGCTGGTCAGCCAGATGGTTGAAAATGACCCAATACCAATCAGGGAGGATACTTAAAGTCTTTGGTTGAAATTCAATTTATCAGCCTCATTCTGAGGAGTGGAATTGCTGAAATAATGATCAAAACTTGGGTTGGTTCACTTTGCCTTGAAATGCATGGGTTGATTCACTTTGCCTCGGTCCGATGATAAAAATAATCCATCTGAAGAAACGGGTGAAATACAAGGTTTTTTTTGGAATAAATTAAGCGGAACATCTTACCTCGTCACTTGGCACAACTTGACCCGGCACCGGGTTAAGTTGTGCCGCTTGACCTACTTTTTTCAAATGCTTACCATGACCTTCCGAATGGTCGGATTGCCCTGACACTTGGATCGATTCTGGCCAGCATATTCTATTTTGATGTCTGATTTTCAGATTACATGATTAAGCTTTGGTTTTTCGGAAAATCAGCATTACGAAAAAAAATGGCCCAACCTACCCCGGTCATGTCTCGCAGTAAGACAGTGAAGTGCAGGTTTAAAAAAGATATTCATGTGGTTAAGCAATGTGACCAATCATAGTGAATGGAATAATGTAATTTTCTGATTTCCTTATGTAATAATGGGCAATGTAGTGATGATGTCACATTGTCACAATGGTTAACAAAGAGGCTCTGATAGGCCTTGTATTGCTGCAGTGCCTTCTTTCCAAGTTGCAATTCAAATGAAAGTATTTTGCAGCCTGATCGCTTCAAAATTATTTAGTTACTTCCAAGTACAATGTAGGCCCACAGTAGCAATGAATTATAAGAAAATATTCATTGTCAGTATTTATTTTTGCTTAGCAGCTTGCCATAATTTGAATTCACCCAGACTTCAAAAGAAGAATGTAATATTAGGCCTGCACTTAACGCTGCATGCCTCTGCCATGCAGTCTAGAATTCTTGTCAACCATTGTTTAAGTGAAATGAAGTCAAGCAGGTGATTCTCCAAACAAGCTGTATGGCACACAAACTGAGGGTTACTTACCTTGATGACCGAACCTGGGATGGCTTCGGTCGCATGTAGTGAACTGCTCAAAATTGCTGACGATCTGGCATAGTGGATAGTCTTTATTACTTGGCATATTAAATATTAAATTTTTGTACCTACACATGGCATGTTAGAATATTTGTTATTGATGTTCGAATGTCCCAAGCCTCTGTCCAAGTATGGGCCAGTGACATCGTAAATTAACTGTGGTGATTTTATCACGTTTTACTATCTGACTGTTAAAGCAAATGGGTGAAGTTTAGTCCACGTCTTGTCCTAATTTGCCAACCAAGTGCATAAATACAGGATGTGAAGTCCCAATCATCCTACCATTTATTTATGTATCCCCCATGAAATATGACCGACACTCATGGGAAGGATAATAAATAAAGGTCTATTCATCATTCAGACACGATACAGCTTCATCTGTAAATGTGTATTTAGCAATTATCATGGCAATTACAGATCATTTTATATCAGAGCTTTAGTTATTTTTATGATAACTGTATGCTTGAAACAGAATCCAGCATGCTTGAAACAGAATCCAGCATGCTTGAAACAGAATCCAGCATGCTTGAAACAGAATCCAGCATGCTTGAAACAGAATCCAGCATGCTTGAAACAGAAGCCAGCATGCTTGAAACAGAAGCCAGCATGCTTGAAACAGAAGCCAGCATGCTTGAAAGAGAATCCAGCATGCTTGAAACAGAAGCCAGCATGCTTGAAACAGAAGCCAGCATGCTTGAAACAGAAGCCAGCATGCTTGAAACAGAAGCCAGCATGCTTGAAACAGAATCCGACATTCAAGATCTTAATATTCCTTGTGGCCCAACCAAACTGTCTAAATCGGCCTTGAAAAATAAATTATCTCATAAAATTGTAGAAAAAAAAAGGAATTCTTTTGCAAACATGTACCGTAATCTGAATATCTCAAATTAATGTAATATTTATTCATTTTGGTGATTTGCAGAATGTGTCAATTGCCCCTTTGTTTTAGTGTCTAATAATCAAACATTCATTTTAACTTATTGTTTGTCAATATGTAAACATTGAACAGGAATAAACTATTTGTGTTTGTCTGTCTGTCCTTCTGTCTAGTTGTCCTTCTGTTTGCCGGTCCGCCAATTGAGAGTTTCATAAGTTACAGCATTTTATTTTTTAAATTACTTCTACTGAGATACCAAGAACTACTCATCGGTCCACTGTGGAAAAAATAAATCAGTTAAAGATTCATAAGGAATATCTTACTCCAGATGGTTGCGACAATCATAATTATTCAAGTTTTGAAGGACTGTTGTCCACTACCATGGGAACTGTGCCTCTGCTAATTTAGGTGACTGACTTAAGTTGTGCTGGTGTACACCTGATCAGACGGGGCAGCTCAACTTCCATCTTTTGTGGAGGAAGCTGCACAACTGCCATATATGGTGATGAGATGAGTGGACTGGGAGTCTGGCACATACCCTATTAATAGAAACCTGTCAATTCATTTCTTTCTGACAAATAGACAAGATAATGAAGTTTATTACTAAGTTTCATCAGACTTTCTTGTTTGTCATCAGTTTTTATATCCATACACATAGAAAAACAACATTGGATTGAGTGTATTCCTTGTGTAATAATTAATTTAATTCCACCTGTGAACCCCAAATAATGTCTGATTGATGTTAACATGTTAAAGATACCATAAACAACATTGTTTCTTTGGAAAGTATTTGGAGTATCATCTTTGAAATGCTATTTCTGGCAGTTGGTTCAGGCGTGCAAATAATTTTTTGTCATCGGGATTCACTTTTTTCAAGTTTACCTGAAAAATACATTTTATAAAAAAATGAAAAGCATGTAATCCTAACCTACTAACACAACTCTGAAACATAGGACCTTTTTTTGTATCACAATGGCATTTTTGAAATATGACGAAAAATCAAAGTGTGCAAATAATTTCTTTGTTGACTGTATGTAAATGTGATGAAAGAAAGACCACTTTTTTAGAATATTGAACATTCTGACAAGTATACACTAACCAACACAGGCAAATATGTGGACGACATTTGACAAAAACATTCTAGGAAAAGCATCGTACAAAACTGACAAACTATGTTGTACATAGCACCGAATTGTGGTGGAGAGAACTGAAGAATACTGGCTCCAACTTAAAGCAAATTATATGGTCTTTGGGCATCTGTTCCATGGAGTATGTCATATTTGTTATATTTCAAGGCCTTGGCCTTGGCCCGGTCTCGGATGCCAAATCTTTGGCCTTGCCTCGGTAGGGTAGGTTGATTTTGCAAAAATCTTTGAATTTCAATTTTGGACAAATTGGGATAGTGACATTTTCATGTCAAAAGGCCAAATCCAAAATTTCAGGTCTCTAACTCTAATACTTTTTTGAGGAAATCCATTTAAAATTTCAAGTTTTTAGACATTTTTCGCTTGGTGCGCCGATTCGCGGTATTGGATAACTCAGTCAATTTAAGAGATAAGACAATGCAACTGGTATAGTTGGACAAGGCTCAATTAGACCTTCATTTTGAATACCAACATCAATGGTCTAGGCCAAATTTGAAGGTTTAGTAAATTCAGAATGTGACAACTTTTAATTTTTTGCTTGACTTGCAAATCAAAGTATGACATTATAGGTGTACATGTAACTCTATTGGCTGTTGAGATGTCTGGTATTAATAGAAATCTTAGGAAAAGCACCCAGAACTATAATGTAGTTATCATTGTCAATTCAATAATTGCCTCAGGTATCCAGAATGGAACCCCAGATCTGAAGAACTTGTAAAAATATTAAAATAGGCGACAGGTTATCTGATTTGTCAGTGAGTCATTTCAGGATCAGGTTCAGTATTATTATGTACTGAAAAAGTAGAAATCCATGGAATCCAGGGCACCCTTCAAACCAAGAGAGAAGTTCAAGGAGAACAACTACCTGATTGGAAATTGCTTTTATATTTCTGGACTGGCGTTTGGAAGTTGTAACATAAAACTTCCCGGCTTTGCAACAATTGAGGTGCTGTTACATATACTATAAAAAATATTTTACATGCATTTTATAATGGAACTTAGAGGTGTTAAAGGGAGGTCTGGATAGCTTATTATACAGCTCTTAATGTCATCACTGGTGCCTCACAGAGTACATCATGACTTTTGGATTGAGAACATTACATTTCTAAAAGAATATCAATGCTCAGAGATAGAGAGAGAACATTATTTAGCTTTTTGTGTGCAGTGCAATGTTTATATCTCTCAATTAACCTTTATGCTTGATGCTGGCTGTGAACTTGTTTGCACATTGAACCAATTTTCTGATCTATGATTTATTTTAGAATTAAGCAGTGTATGTATTATATAGCTGGAAAATGATATAACAACTGTACGTTTCATAGGTTTACCTAATGAAACTGTTACTTCTCCCATACTTCCAATATGACTCATAGTGAGATCTCCAATGCTTTGTCAAAGTGTTATCCAGTAAACTGGCATAGAATTGAATACAACCAGGACTAAATAAAATACTTTTTTCAATAATTACCTGTTCACTGCTGGTTTGCATCATCAGATATGACTTTGTTTCTCGTAATCGTGAAATTTTATGAAAAGTGCAGATGAAAAATCATCCGAAACCCATCATTATGGTATTCAAATTGTAGGTCTTTTTGTGACCTTCTCAAATATGTAAGTTATATTTCTGTAGATGAGAAATGACAAAGTTACACATAACCGAGAGTTTGCGAAACAACCGAAAAAATGTTTAAAATGTCAAAAATTCTATGTCATTTCCTCAAATTTTGGATATAGCCCTCTGATGTGAAAATGTCACTATCCCAATTTGTCCAATGGTGAAGTTTCGAAATCAACCTACCCTATTGCCTCGGTCTCAGGTGTCTTTGGGCAAGTGGGGGACCCTCGGGACTTGCATAATTTTGATGACCTCCTTGGCTCGGTCGCGGATGTGAAATCCTTGGCCTTGCCTCAGTCTGGGATGTCATGGCCTCGACTACATCAGTGGAATCCCACTTCATTGAAATTTGCACCAGGAACCGTTGTAGGACTCAAAACATGCCTGCAGCATTGCCTGCTGTTCTATGATGAATTCAGAGTATCTAAAATTAAATTTAAATTTTAATGCATGAATATATGGAACTTATCCTCAATAACACTGATATTAGCAGACACTTTCTAAGTCTTACTGACATTGACCACTTTCAATTTTAACATGATGAGTCCTAGTTTCCAATTTCGCTAGGCTTTGCCTTTACTAAATATGATTGAATGACTACTAAATTTTTTCTTAATGAAATTCTTGCTTGAAATTGCAATGCACGAATGTCTTCAGTTTGTTAACATTCCCGTTTCTTCTACTGTCATTGTAGTTATTGAAAATTGATATGATAATGCACTTCATGTTTTGGCTACAGACTCACAGTTGTATTAATAATCTAGAATATTTTGTCTCTTCCTTTTCCTAAATTATATCCAATCTAATTCTCATATTTTATAGATTTATTACTCCCATGTTGCATGGTCATTGGTTATTCAAAACATCCTGTGAGGTTCAGTTGGGCAAACCACTCAGTCATTAAGACATGGGCAGCTGGGTGGTGTAGTGGTTAAGGTTCCCGCCTGCTCCGCTGAAGGTCTTTGCCTGCATGGGTTCGACTCCCGGTAGGGGAACCCGAAATTTTCAGCGTACCTTTATGAGCAAAATCCCAGCTGGATGTCGTTCGGATGAGATGTTAAATTGGCGTCCCCTTGTATCAGAGTCTGCGCTGGGCAAGTAAAAGACCCCTCAAATGGAGTAAATGTGTAACATGTTTAGGACTCCTGCTCTCTCTCTCATCTCATCAATCAATCCTCGTGAGTGCCCAGAACTTGGCTTAGAGGGTTGCACTTACCATATCTATCTATCTATCTATCTATCTATCTATTTAAGACAAAGACAACGAGAGTTATGTGCAGATTTTTATTTTGGTGACAGCACAGCATTACCTGACTAGAAAAATTGTATTATACATTGAAGAATTTACATTTGCAACAATATTAAGAAATAGCAAGCTTCAAAAATTAATTTAAGATCATAACTTAATAAATGAATAGTCACACACTTGTCAGCGAAGTGAACCTGAGTGAAAAGTGACACCTGTGTCTTCCATCCGCCGAAGCGAAGCTGTAAAAATTTAATCATCATTGGGCTCCCTCTGGCTGACAACTGGTCAGAAATTAAAAATAATGCTTTGTTGATATTTGCATTTTTTTTAACCTTAAATATTGAATAATACAGATAAAACTCTTTGTGGGAGCCATGACAAAATGTTCTTAATAAAAGGTTTCTCTTAAAAAGTCCTGATTACAATTTTAGGATTGAATTGCATGATAAAAGTTGGTGAAAATGAAAGGGTCGTGGCCTTTCACTTCATTGAAAGTCAAAGTTCACTGTAAAAATGGTTTGTTTAACACAGACTAAAGCAGTCGTAAGCTGGTATCTATTCAGAATCATTGTGTAACATAAGACAAAGCCATACATGCTTGTTGCAGACATGTTTCATGAAATTAAACATAAAATTGAAAACTGACACACAGACCATTTCATAAGTCCTCACACATGTCCATCCAGATATCAATATTTCAAACAATTGCTTTCCTTTAGGACTACTGTTATCTCTAAACTTGTATTATACCAGATAAAACTTCATTGGTCAAGTTTTTATTTTTATTTTTGGAGCCACCATAACTGGTATCTATTACATGGTGCAACAACGTGGCAGCACTGTACATGTTGTACATGACTTCCTGTTTGATCAAAACATTGGCTTGGAGAAAGCACATGTTTCACAAAAAGTCAATTCATATAAAATCAAATTGCTGTCAGCTGTAGAAAACACATACAACTGGTGTATTTAGTCACTGTGGACAAAGCCTACGCAAAGTGCAACCTTGAAACATCTTTGATATTTGATTAACAGTCTTCAAAGTTTCAATGTGAGTTGGCAAAAAATTCTGTGTTGACATGGCTATAGGAGAATTTATATCTTACCTTTTCTATGAATCTGTATCCTATGATTTGCCCTATTAGCAATTCCAAATATATGTATCCCATGCAATATAAATATAGTCCATGAACAATTCCATGTGGATAAATGGATGTACAAATGCTCAAATCAGAAGTTCTTTGGCAAATATTCCCTGGCTCTGTGAGCTTCTAACATTTTCTTATACTCTGACAATGTTTAAAGGGGCCCTGTTACAAAATAGCAAGTTGGATTATCCTGTTTAGCATTGTTTGGCATTGACTGTTTGTTGTAATCACCTGTTTCGAACCTCAGTTCAGTGGAGTGAAACAATGTCTCTGTGAATTCCATATGTATGGTTGTGGGACCATGCTATTAGAGCTAGGACTCGTTCCCATTATTTTATAGATGATTAACAGTACAGAGCCCTAGTATCAATTCAATATACTGATGAACAGGCCAATTAAATCTTCACTAAAAATCAAAATGCTCCTTTTACGTACAGGCTGTCAAATTAATTTTTTACCAATGATGGCTAGGTTGCAGCAGTCTTCATCATATCTTGCCTAGTTTTTAACAATTGCAAATGGATCTTATTCTGACAAATATATTACTTTTTTTAGTAATATCTTGCTGAGTGTCTTACTGTAGTTAAGGGATCTTACACAGACAAATGTGTGGCGTTGTTGCAGCACAGTCTTCATCATACATGTATCTCCACTAGCATTTTTAAAAATAGTTAAGGGATTTAGACTGACAGATGTTTGGCTTTGTTGCAGCACAGTCTTCAACATATCTAGCCGAGTGTTTTAAAAATAATTAAGGGATCTTATACTGACAGATGTAGGGCTTTGTTAGAGAACAGTCTTCATCAAACCATTTTCCGCCATCTTGAACTGACATTGCCACACACTGCTGCGAATTTATTCCTCCATTGGGTTGATTTGTTTTCCAGAATGTGTTTTTGCGAAGGCCAATTTCATTTGGATTGTCCATCCAATAATAGGCTCCAGATCCATCAGTGCGCAGTCCAATCCAAGCACTGAAAATATAAAAGCATACATATACTAGAAAGAATATCTATTAAAAACTTCATAATCGTGCACTATTTTGGGACAATTTCAAACCAGATAATGTACCTTCGTACAAATTACTCAACACTCAAAACAAGTACAATAAAAAATAACTTTTACTAAGTGAGGAGCTCTTGTATAACACACCAGACAATAGAAGACGTCACATCAATTAGATATTCTTCGTTGATAGCAATTTCAATACTTAAACATTCACCACCTTGCTTATCAAATTCACTTCTTCTTCTACTAGGAATCTGGTTGCTGACATTAAACATAAGACTTAGTGGCCAAACCACCCCAGACCCCCCTAAGACCCCACTAAGACCCCAAAATTAGCCATTGATAAAAAACTGCGAAATATTAGATGATTCGTCAATTTTAGACTCAAACAAACACAAAATATCGATGTTAATTTTTGAAAACGTCTTAAGTGAAGAAAATCACAAAGGCAAAGGAGCAAGTCGGCCATTTTGAAACAGAGTGAAATGAGAAGAAACGAAATCTTCGCTTTCCGCAGACCCCAAACAGTGGGGTATTTAGGTGGGTATTGGGTCACAGCCCCCCCCCCCTCGGGCCAAAAATTAACATGGAAGAGGTAGGAAGAGCTGCAGAGCGCCCTGCGTATTTTTTTTTCAACCAATTCATACTTTTGTTAATCTCTGTTTTCCTGTGTTTTGTTAACCAATGACTTTTAATCAAGTAAATTCAATAGTTACAATTATTATAAATTTGTGTGAATGTGTATGTAATTTGTAAACATGAACATTTAAATCGGATCCATAAAATCTTGTTTTTTTTAAATTCACTTTTAACTAAATAATATTTTAAGAAAAACGTAAAAAAAATTATTATTTATTGATACTAATGCTGAAATATTGGTAAACCTGCATTTTAAAAACAATTTGGATCGTAATAGATCAAATTTGATATTTTCCATAATGACCTGCCTCCTGTTGGATTGTTCTGATAGCCTGATTTATCATATTTGATTCATTCCAGTAGCTCAAATAGCGCCAGTTATGTCAATCCAAAAACTTCGAAATACCATTTCAATTGCAGTTTACAATTAAAATTGGTATTAAGAAATTCCTAAGAAGTGATATCTAAAACCTGTAATTGGGTACCAAAATGATCGTTATCCACACCGCAAAATTTTTTAAAAGCTCTTTTAAAATACCTACCAATGCGTAATGGGAGAATCAATTTTGATATGTTTAGTAATATGCTGGTTGTTGTAAGTGCAGGAAATTGTTTAATTTTCAATTTATGACAAATCCCAAAGATTTCAAATGTCAAGGAATAAGAAACCAATTGCATGTAAGTATTAGGGTAAGTTTCCTTAACTCTTACACCTGAATTGAGCATAATTTAAGAAAGTCATATTATAGTAACTGTTGGCCTGCAGAGTGCAGACCATGGTTAATCAACCAGGGCCTCAAATAAAACGTTTTCACAAACTCCAATAGAAAAATGTCAATTGGTATCATTAATGTACTGGGAATAATTTCTGAAGCAAAAAATACGGAGGGGTATCCTTGAGTCGGACATGCACATGTGATCTCCCTAAAACAATGCACTAAAGATTGGGCTATTTAAGAACTTCAGAATCAATCAAAAGGGCTCATATTAGAAAAAATAATAGTTTGAGCTAAGTTTAAACGATGGGCCATAAAATCTGAGGTCGAATCAGTGCCATAGGAGAGTGAAAGAGCCTCCAATCTCACTAGATATTACTGAAAATATACAAATTTAGGATCAAAAGTTAAGTGAAAATTATGCCCAATCTTCAGGGCTATGGAAGACACTCTATTCTCCCTTATATCTGATGCTTTTTGAACGAATAAAGGAAGATTAAGCTAAAGATAGATACCAAATACAGGGCTAGGAGAGCGCTCAATTGGCTAATTCACTGCAATCTAAAGTGACCGACTCAAGGAGATATTTCTTAAATGTCCGACTTAAAAAACATTACCCTAATGGATTTCTATGACGGATTTACGGCATCTGCAATTTGAAACATTAATATCCACTACTGACTTCCTGCGAATTACACAAAAAACCAATACTGATATTTTCTGGTACAAATGCAATTGGTTTTTGAAAATACCAATTATAAAATGTTTTTTTTAACAATCAAAAGGTGGCTAAAATACGGGAAAAGCTTATATACCAATTTCGGTGTCTTATTAGAACTTTAGCTTTTAGAGTGTTGATAAGGCTTTCATACTATGTCACATACTATGTATGACTATTCTCAACACTAGATCATAACAAGCACTCTTAGAGCACAGCACCGGCCATGCTGCACATGCTTTATCAGTGGAATCGATATATATACATGTGGATTGGAAAAATAAAAAGATATTTAATTGATTTTTTTTGCATTACCTTGTAGACGTGGGTGTATTTTAAATTAATACCAGAAATGACTAGCTCATAAAAACTGTTTCTTTTCATTTTGACTCCAATTTCAGGTACATCACAAAATTGTTTTAATATCCTATGCATAAATATTCACAGTCTAGTTTTATCTTGAAATGATGTCTCTTTTGTAAGATATTTCAATACTTTATTGTTTTCCAATAACAATATAATTTTAAGCATGGAGTTTAAATAGGAATTAAATAAGTATGAAGCTGATTGAAAATATTGGGTACAATTAAGCTGACAGATGTCAGGGAGGTGTGAAAGTGAATTGCACTTTAGCCCCAAATGGTGAAGAGCAATTCAGCATTGAACAACAATTATTAATTGGAAAAGAGGAAATACAATAAAAGATATCAACACCCTATTAAGTACTGTGACATCTCAAATACAGCACTCAGTGTTGTGACAGCCCCAATACACAAGAAAATGGCGGCGCAAAATCAGCCTGACTGACCCAGCGCTGGGTATTAGAAGGGATTATTATAAATCTAATAATAATATTGCATTTAACTAAAAAAAGACACACTTGTATTTGGACAATCTACGATGTTATAACTGAGAAATACATATAAAATAAACCCTTGGAATGGTCTGGTTGGGCCTGGAGCCTCGTGATTCACACTTGATGGATATCACTGCATTACCGGCCTATGCATAGCATGGCCGGTAATTATGCCAACACAGCATCACACTCCACACCACAGCCAATCACTATGCTCCAGCAGTGTGAGGCCAAATACCAATTTTGCCAGATTTTTCAAATTCTACATAGTTTCTGGAAGGATAGTAATGGTGTAAAATTATATGATTCTATAATGAAAAATAACCAAATATAAAAATTGTCACTTTGCGAAACGATATATTCTAAATCATCATTTTCAAAAACTTTATATACCTATAGAATCTATCAGCACTTTCATATGTAATTGATCATCATTATTATGCAGAATTCAAGAACAGTCTAGTGCTGGTTTTAGAATAACTATGGGTCTGAAGCCATTGATGAAGGGTGTATGATTTTTGGAGGAGAAGGCAGATGCTCTGACATGTCTCTCTAAGGTGGATATACACATTTCGCAAAGTAAAGGCTGAAAGTCTGATAATTGTTGTGCAAGTTAGAAATGAAGTAATTCCTGAACAAGATATTTTAAAAACCTGTCTTAAGCAAGGTAATCATATGATCAAAGTTTCTATCAATCAAATTAAGCTTACTTGTAGGGATTACTATAGGAAAATGCTGTTGTCACTAAATTTGTGTGGGTCTCCCCCCTTGCAGGCCACACGTATTGAAGTCCCTGAGATACACAGTATTTGCCTGCTTCAGTGAAATTTCTCCAGGCGGAAACTGTTTTCACTTCCAAAAGACAATTTCCTGGTGGCTATTCAAATGAAGGATATGCACAACCTGAAAAAAAAAACCAACATGTACAAATTCAAAACATCAGTAAACTGTACAATATCCCAAAGCTCAATTGTGATTATCTTTTCTGCGTGTAAGGTTTACTGTTGTGATCTTCTTCGCTGTACCATATTAAGTGTAACATTAAACGGGTTAGAATGTAATGTAATGTTTTTCTCTCAAAACGTTGACTCCAGATTTCACTAAACAATAAAATTCATTATGGGTCAATTTGCATCAATTGGTCGTGGCATTTGTTTTTGAAGTTGTCTCACTATGAGTGCATGGCCTGATCCAGACATTTGGTAAGGTTTGCAAATCCTAAATTCTTATTATGGCATACATTTCAAGATAATCATATGTGTGGCACACGATGAAGATTTCTACAGTTAAAACGAACATTTCTATGACTAAGTTGCAGAAATATTTACGATTATTTCAGAAATATATATAGCGTCAGGAAAGACCAACACTGAACAAATGGGGAAGGATTGCACTTCAAACGTTTTTCACTTACAGTAACATCGAACAATGAATCATCTGATTAACAGGCCTACACACGTTGCAGATGAAACATTGAATGCAAGTTGAAAAATCCAATATAATTTTTATAAGGATTTAGATTCACTTAATTAATATGACTCCCAAATTTTCATATCCGGCTTAAACTTGGTTTCAATAAGCCAAGTTTAACTTGAGTTCCGACCATGTTAAAAACTGAATTTTCGTGTCTGACAAACCTGGAATCTGACTCAGCAGTCAGCATGCATAAAATCCTCATTGAAGGCTTCTAAAACCAGGAGTTAAACTACCCTGAGTATGTTTTTGCTTAAACCATGGAAAAACCTGGTCTATTTTAAAAACGAGACATGAAAATTTCAAGAAAAGAAAAACTGAATTTTTAATATTTTAAACCTCATTTATACCTAGTTTACCCAGAAACTATGTATAAACTAGAGATGAAAATTCAGGCCTCAGAGTTGCCAACTGTCAAATAGCAGCTCTTCCAATGAGAATTGAAGTGTGATATAGCCCTAACGCAGAAATATGAATAATATATAATAAATTATCAACTGTTAACTCGATAGATCTTACACTCAGCCCCCCCCTAATGAAAACAACTTTGGATTATTAAAAATAGGAGTAAATATGACAAGTCCTATAAGGGGGTACCCATTTAATTTCCAGGGGGGCTTGAGAGTTTGGTTCTGTGTGAAATTATTTATTTCATGGTAACGGTGGCATTATTTATTTATTTCAGGCGCACAAAGTCACCAAATATTCATTCCTAAATCAAGCAACACCTTATTAAGAAATACACCCTCCGGAAATTATTTATTCAAAACTGCCAAAAAAGAATTATATTTATTTCACCAAAACTGGTCAAGAAATTGTTTATTTTTAAAAAAACCTTGAGCTCCCCCCTTCAAACTAAATGGTCTCCCCCGAACGTAATCACCTTCCTAGAACCAGTCTCTTTCTTGAATTATATTGATACTGGCATAGACCAAACTCTTTTAATCACTGCCACCACTACGCCAAATTCTCTATTTCTTTAAAGAACTCTATTGCATATAATATTATAGTTAATAGACAAACCTCCTCCTTGTTTTACCCCAGCACAATAGAAACGGAAAATCCCCGAGCAATCTGTCTCATTCCAGACTTGTTGATGGAGGGTAACACATGACTCTTGTCCTGGTCGTTGATTTTTTCCATTTGGCCATCCTGTCCACGGATTGGTGGGTCCGCAGTTTACAAAGTCATTTGAGATCCAAGGACAGAATGGTCTCCCATCTCTCCAGGCAAAGGTGTCGTTTCCTGTGTCATAGAGACCAATCCAAAAGCTGCAATGTGAGTTTTCATTTTTGACATGTCAAAAAACGGTTTACCATCCTGAACGTTTTCACATTTTTAAGCAATTTCTAGAAGTGTCAGTCATAGTATTTAAAAAGGATAGCTCGGACCTAATCCCGTAAATTTTAGCATCGGTTTTGTTTCAAAGTATTTGTCAGTAAACATGTGTTTTAAACAGGCATGCATTTTTGAGATTATTAGAATTTTGTGTAGGTTGTCTTGCAATCATCTGCTTATATACATTTTTTTATCCCTTATATCTTTCCACGCCAAAACATTAATATCTAACAAAACTAACCCTTCCACCAAAGAATTCAGCAAGCAATTTACATGAGAGATAATTTTACACGTTAAACTCAATCTCAATGGGTCGTAGCAAAAAGTTGAGACAAAAAAATGTGAACTGCTGACCTATGCAGCCATAGGGATAAATGACTTGAGCTAGGATGCCTAGGCTATGGTCTGAGCTGTTAATCGCTATGCATCATAATCTTTGTTTCTTAATTTTGGGATGGTAAATCAGGGGAAATTGGATTTCCTGTGTCACATAACATTATTCAATTTATGCTTGATAAAAATTCTGACATGGCTTTTTCAAAAGTTTTGTGATAATATGTTTTTAGTCCAATATGTCTCGGTCAACTTACAGTATTGCATCTCATTATTAATTAAATAATTAATATTTGGGAGGGAAAATAAAAAGAAGCACGCATAACATGGACATCTTTTTTTTTCCAATTTCTGTGAATGTCTATAAGAGGAAGTGTCAAGTTCGGTTAAACTGGAGTTCGACAGCCCAGAGGATGTTTTTGAATGCCATTCCTCTGTTGTTCATCGTTTCTTTTTGTCACCAACCAAATAGCGCCTGTCTTTCATCCTTTGTCGCCTTCACCCACTATCACCTCAAAATCAGTCAACCAACAGATGACTGACCAATCCTAATGTTAGGGTTGCTTATATGACCAAAATTTTATTGGCATCCTTCTCAAAAGTTGTGTATGGAAGTTAGAAACACTGCAGTACCATTTTTATGATGATCAGATATTCTTTCCGGACCCTACCCTCCAATTTATATAACACCGTTATTTAGGCGTTTTTGCAGTATTTTAAGCTCTGAAATGGGGGATATTTTCCCACAAAGCTCGAAGTTATCATCAATTTTTAACATAGACCATCACTTATGTGCTACTCACTAATTGGTTCTGGTATTATAAACACTTTTTCAGATGGTTAAGATACACTCTAAACATTGGGTTGTCACAGTGACTAGTTCATGACTACTTTAGGGTAGTAATTGGTGCAAAATTTGTTGCTGACTACCTGGTAAGTCATTTTGACCATGCCTGACTATCCAGGCATAGTCATTAGCTGGGGAAACTGTACTAAAAGTAGTCAGAAACGTAATTACTAGTCTAAAGTTGTAGAATGTATTACAAGCTAGTAGAAATGACTATTCCCTTGGTCATTGTATTACTACTCCATAGTAATTGCAGGCTGGTGGAAGTGAAAAGCCGTTTGTTGTTGTCGCATTAAACAACAAACACAACTTATGCTTAATCTCCTTTAGTTGGCCAAGATCACTGAACTTTTCTGATGAAGTGGTCATTTGCTGCTCTGCAATTGAACAGGACTTACCATTTTAAACACAGAATTACATACCAGTAAGTAAGTATGATTATTCAATTACTTTCATATGAACACGAAGCTGGTCTGTAATCTCATTGAGTATCAATTACCAAAGTATAATTGGGCTAAGTAAAGTATTTTTGTTTTGAAATGCGCTATGCCTCAATTAATCTGAATGACTGATTAAATATCTATCTATCAGCTTTGTCCTGTGTTTAAGGCATCAAGTGGTATCAGGTGACACTGTCTGCCAACAAGTAAAATATCCCATATATGGTGTAAAGCTTCTGTTTATGTCATAATGAATGGACAAATAAAAGTATATTCTATTCTATTCTATTCTATTCTATAATACATGACTTGTATGTTGTTGTTTTTTTTTTTCACCCCAATTTTTACAAGTTTAGTTTGGGAGTTATTAACTTAATGAGTCAATCATTCAACATAAATTTGTCTTTCTCTTTCAGATTACCAGCATACTAGATGCCGGATATGTCTTATGAAGTTTGACCAACACCAGTGGTGGATCCAGGGCCCCCCCCCCCCCCGACCACTGAGATGGAAATAACGTTTTGAAGAAAGAAGGGCGTAACGTGGGTCCAGCCTGCAAATGCAGATACAACGCTCACTCAGGCCCAAGGAATGCCGAAACGATGCCCGACCCCCCTAGACAACCCTAGTCTTGATCTGCCACTGAATGCCAGCTTCATTAAAACATAAAGAGGTAAAGAAACACAATTTTTTTTTTGGTGATCGATTTGATAATTGCCTTTGGGAAAATAGCTAATGACATCAATGGTTTATTTCATCCTGTATCTTGATCCAATTCTTAAAAATGTCATTTTTGTCTGTTAATTTCCATTTTTTCATGATTTTATCACAGTGTCACTTCTTGTTATATTGCAGATCACTGATTGAATTCTCAGTATACTCCCATGTACAAGAGTATGTCAGGGGAATGCCAGCCAAACCGACTTAATGGCCAATGACCATGCAGGATTATCAGGATTTTCAGGATTCTAAATGGCTGTGGAGTCTCCTCTATCTTTAAAAATTAACCCAGCATGATGAAAACATTTATAAAGTATCAACGATCATTAAGAAAATGACTTTGAAATGGATGCGCCCAACTGTGAGGAACTGAAGGTAGCAATATAATGTTCATCAAATGTGTTGAAGCTTTTGTGTCTCACCTCAACTTGGATGGTAGTAAAAGGTGGTGAGCAATTCTTTTCCACGGCCTTCCCTTCGATTTTTGTTGATGCTTTTAATTGGCAAGTATTTTCCACTTGATTGTGTGTTTGATATCTTTTATGCAAACTGTGTTTACATAATATCAACTGTTCACTGGTTGCCATTTGATTGTTTGTTTGAATATGCTCCTGAAGTATCTCTGTACAGTAATAAACACAACTTTTATTCATCACTTACTTAGCTTTTAGTATCTCGGTTGATATACCACATTATGGTATTCTATGAAAAGTTGTTTCAACAAAATTATCTTCTAGCTTTATGAAATTTAGTAGATTTTTATATGTTTTCGCAGTTATGATCCAACTTAACAGTAATTTCATACAAGTGAAATGAAGTATTTTAAAGAAACCTCACATTTTCTGTTGCATTCAAAATTTCAAGTGTATTTTATCGCTATATTATGTTAATATTCTCTGTATTTATGATGATTGACATCTTTTATTGAAAGATGACATACACAATATGTAATTGCTTGATAATAAATGTATATAGTATTCATTAACAAATTATGATTGTATGATTGAAAAAATGAGACCTATAATATAGCTACAATTTATTTTCATGTCATTAAATAGTTGTGAATGATGAAATAAACTGTTTCTATTAATTTTGTTTTGCATACTTCTGTTTCAAGGCTCTCTTCTTTTTAGAGGGGCAACTTTATATAAAGCAATAAATTGACCCGTTGCATGGTCCAAAATACCAGACACCTGGTCAAAATCACTAGCCTATGTTGTCCTAAAGACCAGTTGCCTGGTCAGAATTACTAGTCTGTATTGTCCTATAGACCAGTTACCTGGTCAGAATTACTAGTCTGTGTTGTCCTGAAGACAAATCACCTGGTCAAAATTACCTGGCTACATTGTCCTAAAGACTAGTTTACCTGGTCAAAATTACTAGCCTGTGTTGTCCTAAAGACCAGCTACCCGGTTAAAATTACTAGTCTGTGTGGTCCTGAAGACCAGTTGCCAGGTCAGGATTACTAATTCATGCATCATGCTTACTAAGAAAGTAGTCAAGCTAACTATCAGGTGTAATAAAAATTACTATCCTTTAGTCCGTTCCTTGATGAATTTAGCAGGTGACATGACTACAGTGTTGTCAGATAGACTCAAAAAGTAGTCAGGCATGACTATCTGAGGGTAAATTTTATCAACAAGGTAGTGATTATGACCAATTACACCTAGTAACAATGACAACTATAGAGACATTGCATGCACCTGTAAGGTAGTAAATTTGATCACCAGCTCATAGCCTTGACTACTAAGTTGTACATCTTACTAATCCAAAGTAATGTCACATTGACTACCCTTTAGTAATTCTGACTCAAGGAGTTGTCGGTTTAGGCACCAGGGTATTACTACTCTAGAGTTGTCATGGTGACTACCCTGTGTTTAGAGTGTATTTGCCATCTCATTATTCCTATAATTATACATGATATCAGATAATTCATGCTATGGAAGAATTATTACATAATACCATACAACTGTATATAGCACTATTTCACCAATGTTACTAGTCCAGCTGGAGACTGGACCAGCTATCTATCAATGACCAGATTCTCAGCAGCTTTAAATGTCAATGCTTTTGTTGAAAAGGGTCTTTTGCATATACTTTTCCTTCAAGATTACATTGTTTATCCTTCTTTCCACTTGATAACTTTTGCAATCTCAAGTTCTTGCTAAATAACCAAGTAATGAGTTGCATATTTACATAAAAGAATCACTTTCTTACTTTAATACTAGTGTAATAGTTGTGAGATGCAGGATTTCAAAACTGGCAAGCTAATTTTGTGTGAGTGTTGTGGTCCGGCAGATAAATTCACAAGAGCGTGATGGTAGACTAATGGGTTCAGTTCCCCAGTCAAGGCATGGGCAGCAGTTATTCTAGCTACCAAGGCATTGAAGTTGACTTAATTTAAAATAATAAAGTAGCATGAAATCAGTATAATGCAAATTCAATTCTGTATACTTGACTACAAGCGGTGATGGTGATATGCAGAATTATGGCTTTTGAAGAAGTCTTGGAATTTACTACAACTTCAATTTCCAATAGGCCTACTGCTAAAGTCTTAAGTATTGATTGACTTTAGATTGATGTGTGTGTAATTTGACACTGCTATTGCTTGAGAGAACGTGTGTACATAGGTAGTCTCTCAGTAAAATAAAATTTCAGTAAGCCTGCTAACTAATATAAACATAACTGGAATTTTCATTGAAATTATGGGCAAGACTAATTCAGTTCACACTATATTATCTGCTGTCCTTACATAGAGAAATTATTCTGAAGTATATATCATATTTCTTTCATATATCTAGAGGTTATTTGTACCTACATCTAGTATAATCTAGAATGCTCAGCCATGAAGCATAATGAGATGTATATTAAAATTGCAGCTGGCGTGACATTGTACGGAGTGATACGGCAGCTTTCTGCCTATACCACAGAGGAATATTCCTCTGTGATTATACCATGCATTGAAGATGTTATTGATCACAAGTATGAACACTG
The DNA here is from genome assembly GCA_026936325.1 of Platynereis dumerilii. NCBI lineage: Eukaryota > Metazoa > Annelida > Polychaeta > Phyllodocida > Nereididae > Platynereis > Platynereis dumerilii. The sequence goes on from JAPTHN010000024.1 coordinate 7,316,955, forward strand.
CCCTTGGGAAAGTGTCACTTGGAATGTGATGTTTGGCCATTACCCAATACCTTCAATTGGAAGTACATCTGACATGTTGCACCTAAGACGGGGTTCAGCCATAACAATCTTTTATCCTGTTATTTGGCACTAAGGGCTTGCAAAAAATTGACTACCAAAGTAGTCATGTTGAATTTCACAGTATGGCTACCGCTAAATTGTTCATAGTCAATGCATATAATTTCCTCACCTTAGTAATGTGGGTAAAGCCACTGAAATTAAGTCTCTATCTAATCTAGATCCTGTCAACTTCCTGAACTATAACAGAAACTGGTTTTCAGTGGTGCCATCTTGAAAAACAACATGGCTGTCCAATTGGGTCTTCCAAACTGTTCCATATATATGATTTGTTTACCTTATAATAGATAGACAGCCTTGGCAACAGAATAATTGACAACCACAAATATACTAATCATTCCAAGACCTGGATAATGCATAACTTCTGGCCTTTGCAGGAGCAGGGCTTGAACAGTTCTTAAAATAAGGTCTGTTGACTTTCCTTTCCTATCAATACATATGTACCACTTTGTTTTTTTTTTTATTAAAATGACAAGTTGGAAGACTAGTTTCATTCATATTCAGCTGCAAGGAGGCAGATGGAAAAACGTCAATAGGCGCAAAATCGCCAAAATTAGGGAAAAATGTATCTTCTTAAGTGTGAGAGCAGGGTCAGGATTTTAACATATTTTCAAAAAAATTCCAGTCAGTAGGGCAAGTTGACCTAACTTCAGCCTCTCACCTAACTTCAGCCCCCCTACAGAAAACTCCTTGTAATTAAGTTTTGATGAGGCCAAGGTGCCAGTATTTGGGTTTAAAGTTATTGTCAATGTGTTTAGAATAAATTATCAAAAAGTTATGACCATCATAACAATGAATCAGGAATTTTACATGGTTTTTTGGTGGACCGCATTTTGCTTGTTTTGCGACGCGAATACAAAGCGAAACGAAAAAAAGTTTGATAAAACGTTAAATCTGTCAGTTGGCTGTACCAATTCACTAAAGCAAGAGCAGCCCAAAAAAAGTTTCATCACAAGGAAAAATTAGTAATCTTTCCATAAATTAAGGTTTTTTTCAATATTTTCTACTTGATCATTCAATGAATTAGGTGATTTATAAGACATGACAATCTAACCTAACTTCAGCCCCCATGGTCCTAACTTCAGCCCCCATATCACCTAACTTCAGCCCCCAGGTTTCCCAAACTCCAGCCAATACATCTCAAATGAGTGGTTTGTTTATTCATCCTTGAATATCTATCTATCTAAAAATATAATTTTTAAAGCATTTTTATGTCTGGCATACTGGAATAGACCATTTGCCTGAACTGGAGTTTTAAATAAATTTTATCCTCTTTCCGTGAAAACGATGACTTCTTTCCAAGCTTTTTTGAACTACATTTTTGGAGCATTGATTTTTTTCAAGACTGTCATGTTTTATAAACAGGTAAGTAATTAAGGCCAAATTTAATCATTTTGCTGTTTTTTTATGTAAGAATAGGATCAATTGGTTGGAGTTAGGTGCGGGGCTGAAGTTAGGTACACCCTAGGCTGAAGTTAGGTACAACACGGCTGAAGTTAGGTACATTTCCCACTATTGTCTTTTGAACACATTTGCACTGCCTTATAAAGCATGTGGTTGTTTTTTTGCAATACAGTCGTAAAGAGGAGTGAAGGCTGGGTTTAGGTCCACAGCTACAGGTTATTCCCATGAATAGCCAGCCAATGACAAGCGACCAAAAACCAAAGTAGGCTGAAGTTAGGTCAACTTGCCCTACATATGTACAATGCTGTTGCTGATTAATACCATAAGTTGGAAGTTTAATTTGATATCTATTCAGCTGCAAGAAGGTAGATGAAAAAACGTCAAAAGGCGCGAAATCGCCAAAATTAGGGAAAAACATGTCCATATAAACTTGAGGGTAGGGTCCGGATTTAAAAATATTTTCAAAATTTTTTTTTTCTTAACTCAAACTTGATTATATTTCCCAACTTTTTGGGAGGATGCCAGACTTCCAACAATAAAATAGGTTTTATATAACCAACCCTACTACTGTTTCAATAACTGTGAACATTCAACTTTTAGTTTTCTGTTTCGTCTCTGTTTTACAAACACCAGCTACGCACAACCCTGAAACTGTGGAAAGTCTTGCTGACCTTTTAACAGATGACAATGACCTCCCTCTATTTGAAACTTCATGTTACTGTGATACACAATCATTTCAAACAATAGCTAGAAGTAAACTTTCCAATCACTTATTAGTTTACTCAAACGCCAGAAGTCTCTTAAAAAACAAGGACAATTTTGAGGTACTTTTTGATTACCTCTTTGTCAATATGAAATTTCAATTTGAAATTCTTGCATTTGTTGAACAAGAACTTGTAAGATTTGGCAGTTTTTGATAACTACCAAGCTATACACAAACATAAGGTTCAAAGCAAGGAGGGAGGTGGTCTATCAATATTTTTACATGACTCGATTCAATACATAGTGAGAGATGACATATACATTCCAATCAACCTTCAACATATGTTTGACTGTCTTTTTGTAGAAATTGTTTGCAAAGCAAACAACATATTTTTGGTCTGGTATATAGATCACCGAAATTCAACAGCATAACACAACTGACTGCAACAATGACGGAAATACTTTCAAGGGTCTGCAGGGAAAAAAAAAGGATAATAATAGCTGGAGATTTTAAAATAAATCTCCTAAATAGTGAAAGCAACACATCAATAGCAAACTTTCTTGATCAATGTGATGATAGGGCAAAATCTTTTACTCAAAATCACTATCCCAACTAGGGTTACCCCACACATAGCAGTAACACAAGCCATCAGGTGTCCCTTTCTGGAACAATCACCACTCAGATCACAGATCACTTTTCCAACTTTATTATAGTTCAAGATAATGTCTCTAAAAAGAGTGGCTTAAAATATGTAAGCTTCAGATTGATAAATGATCAGTCACTAAAAAATTCCAATGAATCTTACTTCAAGTCAACTGGAATAAACTCTATTCAATCAAAGATGTCCCCTCTAAAGCATATTAGACATCGCCAAGATACTTATACCATTGGAAAAGCTGGTATCTAACTGGCAATTTTGCATGTTAGCGCCTGGCTAGGGACTAAGTCTGTTTACAACAGCAAACAAACAATCAGATTATTGTTTATTTTGCAAAAATTATAAGTTCAAATTTATACAGTAATAGAAGAAGCATATGAATTATGTCTTTGTAGGGTCCTAACATGCATCCTAACAAGATCCCTTCGGTCGGGATCTAACTGACAAAAATGCATGTTAGAACCCTCCAAATCGGTGTCTAACTAATACTGACCTCTTAATCGACACTTACAACAACCTGAGAGATGTACATCTCCCAATTGTCAAAAAGCGCTTCAACAAAAGACACTGTGGCAAAACTGGACGAGGGTAACTGAGTTACACTCGTTTCATTTTCAAATTGAAAAACTAGGTCATCCCATTGGATCCCATGTTAAAAGAGGACGAGGGTAACTGCTTTTCCAAAAATGGACTGACGAGGGTAGCTGCAGATGATGACTAAGGTAACTGCATGATATAATTTTGTGTCAAGTTGGCCAAAATTGATAGCATAATTTGGTGAAAGCTATTGTTTCCTCTTGGAATGAAAAGTATAGACAATACAATTGAAATTCCGAGTTAATTTGAAGCAGCAATCAATAAATATGATCATGTAATGATAGAAAGAGTTTATTTCAGGGGCAGACTGGCCTGTGTGGCGGAGTGGCAGCTGTACCATACATAATATTATGCTATACATAGCTTATTTGAAATAATGCCGATGGTAGGAATTTAGGGGCCCATTGACTTATTTTGCCACGGGGCCTGAAGTGCCGCGGCACTGCCGCCAGTCCGCCCCTTATAATAAGTCTCGAGTGAGGATGTTGTTGAACTTTAGTTATTTCAAATGTGTTAAGTCAGCATTTTGGTTTGCATGCCACAAAATGTGCACACATGCAATTTGTCCTTGTAAAGTTTCATCAACTGGTTCCTGACCAATATTGCTTCTTTGACCAATATTAAAAACCCAATATTTTCTGCTCATCATTAACAATCTGTATCTTCATAATAACAGAAGCATTACATAATGAGAGAGAGAGAAAAAAAGACTTGCTGGAATGAATTGGACACTTAAGTGTCGGAAAATAGGTTTTAAAAAAAGCCAAATTATATTATATCGATCTTCCAGCAGCTGTATACTCGCTGCAAATCACCAAAGTACTGCTCACTGATTGGCTGTGACCCTTCGAATTAAAATCTGATGATGGACTGATTTGTCCAGGTTAAATTCCCTGGGCTCGGCTGAAGTGATATATTCACTATTTACAATTTTGGTTTTCAAACAGCTGAATTGCTTGTCTGACTATGGTTATACCTAAACGTTAATTTCGCAAGTAAGCCTATTATGCTTTGGGAGCTACTCAGTATAATATATGATTTGTGAAGTTAAGTCAATTGCCTTATATCGCAATTTAAATATTTGATTATAGGCTGTGATAGTGGAGCTCTCCTTTTTCCAGCTCTCCTGTGTTAATGGGCAGAACAAAACTATTTCCGGGAACAAGCTGCCATTTTGTACCATTTCTGAGTCAGTGAAGCTGGCATTCCAGGCCCCAGGGCACTTTTAATCCATTGAAAACATTACGGATTTGCATTGCCGAGTCTTAAATGGAATGTTTAGCATGGATTGCCACCATATTCCAGTACTGTCAGGCTGATTAGACTTTGTTACGGACCTTAGAAACCTCGGCTCCATTGTAAATTCCCAGGCTGATGTTTCCGGAAATAGTTTTATTCTGCTCGTCAACACAGGAGAGCTGGAAAAAGGAGAGTTCAACTAACGCCCGCTATTGTGACATCAGCCTGCTTGAAAATAGGTGTTACTGAATAGCTGTTTCATGGGAGGGTGCATGGTTGCTCATTTGCTCCTCTGAAATTTCAACAATCAACATGTTACCCATGTGAAAATTGACCATGGCAGTGGATGTGTCCTGATATTGTTTAAGGTCTGCTCTCAAATTCCCATTCACCTCGATGCCGCGGGGGGAGGGGGGGGGGGTTGCAGTGACCTCTCATGAAAATGCCTATGTGCCTGAATGATGTGGGCACCCAACAAGCACCTACGCCTAACATTTACAAAATATTGAATCAGTGCAAAAAAAAAAAAAAATGTGCGGAAACAACGTTTTAAATGGTGTTTGCAGGGCAATGAATACCTTGTTTGGTAACAATTGCTGCAGTATAGGCATAAGACACATATTTAAGACATGTCTATTCAAGAATAGATGTCAGTCATATATTTTGAATATTTTCCAGCTTATAAAATAAACTTGATTGCCGTTTCAAAACTTGTTTTGCAGTCTTTCTGAGTTTTAAAATCTGATTTCACTCAATTATGCAGGAAGCACAAGTAGTCGGTGGAATTCAGCTTTCGGACCTCATATGTATAGGCATTGTCAATGCCGCATTGATATGGACTTAACAGAATGTGAATCCCTGCTCCTGTCAAGCAAGAAAAGTCGTGAATGTTGATTAAAAAAATCTTTGGCCAAAAGGATTACCTGTAGTTTTCTAAGGGGGGGGCGACCATTTAATCTCAAGAGGGCTTGGACTTGCATAAATTATTTCTTGCTTAGTTTCGGTGAAAAAATAATTTCTTCTTGGGCAGTCATGCAATAAATAAAATTCTGGTGGGGCGGGGCATTTCTTAAGATGTTGGTTTACTTTGGAACAAATGTTTCAGGATGTTCAAGCACTCAAAATAAATAATTACTGTCAGCTGAATTCCGACTGCTAGAATAATAAGGGGGAGCCCACCCTTGCAGACACATGCCTAGTGATGCATTTTATAAGGAATTGATCTTTATTAGAATTCAATATCATGTGTGCCGCTAAAAGCTGTTTTACAGCGGCATATCATATCATAATGAAGAAGAATAAAGCCTGTAAGAAGACATCTGAAATGGTGTTTCTGTATAACATTTGTTAGTCCATTAAAGAATTATCTTTACATTTGGTTTTACTGTACTTGATCCCAGCTAGCCACCAGGTGTTTGCAACAAAGACAGCACTGGAAAAAAAACAGGTATTCCATTGCATTTATGATGGGTAAATAACCAATGGGTCATTCCAATGTCCCAAAATTTGATAGAATATGAAGGCAACATGTACATATTGGAAGTTTGATTGATATTGGTGTTGATGTGTGTATGGTCAACCCTAAGAAAAAGCAGCCTCATGTACCAAATCAGTCTCAGTGATCAGCCTGAAAAGGACAAATACCCTCGTCATGCCAACAAGCATGGTCACAGTTACCCTCGTCTTGAGATGCAGTTACCCTCGTCATTTTCACGGTGCTTTAAGCCATTTCTGGACTCTCTGAGGCTGAATACAGTGTGGCTCTTTCTTGAAATAGGATTTTCTAATACAATGGTCATATACTACTTGGATAAACAGTGACCAAAGCCGTCGACTCAAATTCAATGTTACATAATATTTTAATAAGGCTGATTTAGAGACGAGGGTAACTCAGTTTGCCACAGTGAAATATAGACACAAAAGCAAGCCATGGATAACAAAAGGAATTCTCACTTCTCTTCGTACAAAAGACAAATTGTACTCTAAATTATTGAAGTAAAAAAATAACATGTCAAGCCCACACAATATTGCCTATAAAAAATTATGCAAAAATTTATCAGAAAACCATTTGTCAAGCTAAAATGATTCACTGGGAATCTAAATTTGAAGAGTGTAAAAATTATATGAAAGCCACTTGGAAAATTTAAACAGTACTCTGAACAGATCCAAGAGTAAAGTCACGTTCCCAAGTAGTTTTTTGTCAGATAGTAAGGAAATTTCTGACAATAAGGCGATAGCCAACCATTTTAACAAATTCTATGCGAATATAGGTCCATCTCCTGCTGAGGCTATCAAATCATACAAATCTTTTACTGCAAAATATTATCTAAAAGATCAAAACTGTCTATGCAGTCTATTCCTGTTGCCAACAACAAAAGCTGAAGTTTTTAATATCATAAATTGTATGAAACCAAAATTGAGCTCAGGTTTGGATGACGTCAGTTATCAGTATCTACTAGTCAGTATGGTTTCCGGAAAAACAGATCGACAGAATTGGCAGTGCTTGAAATGCAAGACAGGATAATATACCACATGCCAAACAAACTACTCAGCATTGGATGGTTTCTGGACCTATCTAAGGCCTTTGATACCATTGATCATTCTAACTTACTTATGAAGTTAGAACACTACGGAGTTCGTGGTGTTTCTCTAAGCCTGTTCCGCAGCTATCTTTCAGGCCAATTTCAATTTACAGAGTACAAATATTCTTTATCAGACAAAGTGCCTGTCACTTATGGGGTCCCCCTGGGATCAATCCTCGGACCACTCCTTTTTATAATTTTTGTAAATGATATAGTCTAAGTATGTGAAAATTGCGTGTGTTTACTTTTTGCCGATGATACAAATCTGCTGTTCTCAGATGTAAGCATCCAAACTTTAGAAGACAAGGTTAATGAAAAAATTTGCAGATTGGTTTAATGTAAACAAGCTCTCACTTAATGTCATAAAACACACTATGTAATTTTTCATCTGCCAAAGATGAAATTAGGAAGCAACAACCTTGTGATAAAAATTAATGAAATTTGATATGGCCATAGCAAAATAATCATTGATAAGTTCTTATAAGCTGTTTATTTTTTCTGATTTACTTTATTGTGCCGAATATACTGCTATTGATTTTGTGACTGTAACTTGTAACAAGACATCTATCCTGGGTTATTTGAAGAATTATTTAGTAAATATGAAGACAAAGTTGTTTATGTAGTCAACTACTTGCTGTACAGACAGGTTTTTTATTACTAGTTCCCTTTTTCTTAATTTTATCCAATTTGTTGCTTAAACCTTGTGCATCTTAACAAGGACATCCTGTTACAAGATACACAATTGAGTGCCTGAGCCAGTGCAATAACTGTGAGCCCTCAATTTAAATTCAACCATAGTTATCCTAAAGTTTGTAAGGTTCAGTACATTTGAGCAAAATTACAATGAATGCATAAATACAAAGTTTAAACAGCACAGATTGCATGAAATTAGGAATATTTCCATTAGTTGTTGGCCTACTGTATGGCAATACTTGAAAGCTAAATTTAGGTACTGACAGGGAGCCATCTGGTGATAGACATGCCCAAAAGTGGCAAAGCAAATGGAACTCAACGTTGAAACTCCCACCTCATCGTTCTATGTGCTAGGTACAGGTGGAAACAAACTTTTTTTTATTTCCATGTGTTGAAGTGACAGTTGAACAAACTTTTTGTGTATAGTGTCAAGTTGGAAACAATCTTTTTTTTTTTCACCAAAAGTCCATAGCCCCCCTCCAAAGATCATTTGGTCGGCCCATTAGTCTCAAAAATTTTACCATGTCTTCTTGATTATTGGGTGCACCTAGCTGACTGAGACACCAAAAATGCAACAAAAATGTGAATGTCTTATGCTTTTTTTTTTTCCTGAGTAAATTTTGAAAAATGGCAAAGAGACTGCAACAACCAAGCTGGTGTGGCCAATAACTTCGGGCAATTATATTCAAATACTAAACACAGTATAGGACCACCTTAACTGGACAGTGTCATGTTATCAGTCATTTACATCGAACTAATATTATCGCATGCTATTTGGCCAATTGCCTTAAAACGTATGAAAAATGTATTAACTACCACTGCAGAACTCTTGAGAGTAGAGCATTGACAAACTGTCTTGTAGCAATGTTAATATTGAAACACCAAACACAGTACCACAACCGGACAGTGTCTTGTTATCAGTCACGTCTAGTCGTCTACATTAATTATTTCAGATAATCTATTAGGTCTCTGAAGACATCAGGTTTTTGCTCTTGAAGGCAAGATATATTTTGTTATGATGCATTGATTGAACCCATATAATTTTGTGTTCACTTTTCACACTGAATTTGACCCTGTCTTTGGAGTTTACTTTGCTTGTCTTGGGTTAAAGAACAACAATTTAGCTCAAAGAAGGATTTCGTATACCGGTACTGTGGGGAAATTATCATAGATTTGATATATTATTACTTTCATGAGGTTGTGTGGTGTTGGTGTTGGTGAAGTTGCACTTTCTTGAGTGGACATGAAATTACAAAAGATGACCCCAACTTTTTGCTATGACCCATCTCACGAATAAATGATGCACTATCTAGTAAATTGCTAGAAGTATAGAACACTTGTATAAATTGTGGATAATCAAAACAATCAAAGATACCCATTAGTCACTGTGGCCATCTGTGCTTGGAAGAATGTCAGGGTCCAATTCAACATAGTTTCATCTCGGATGCTGGCCAGACTACTCACACCTGGATAATCTAATGAGTGGTTTGCACATTTGGTTTGAGCATCTACCCCTCTCTGCAAATCACTTTCCAGAAGTCTGTAGCAGTATCCAGTTCCAGGTCGCTCTTGGTAATTGTAAGGACAGGTTGATTGGCATCCCCCTAATATTTAGATGAACACGAGGGCCATTTCCACAGTAAATAGGTATTATATATTTATCTCATGAAATAAAGTTTTTCTATCTATCTCTTTATCTATCTATCTATCCATCCATCTACCCTGTATCTATCTATTGACCATTTTTTGAGAAGTAAATTATATAAATTTCAGTGCAACGACCGGGAGCTCAAGGGAGCTTAACAAAACAGGGGGAGCTATGACCTGCTACACCTCCCCCAATCATACATAAGAAGAAACAGATAATTATCAAGTTCACTTTTTTAGTCCTCCAGGTAGACCTATTTTTAGCCAAAAATAAACCCTGGTTTCGGAATTTTTCTCCTTTTAAAAACTTGGAATGGCGCATCTGTGCCGCGACAGCTAATAGCTCAGCTGGCAAAAAATGTTCCATTTCCATCACTACGTAAATCAAAATAGTCAAATCGCAGCACTTGGCTCGTAAGTAAAAGTAAAAATATATATTAAAACCAAAATAGCAAAATGGTAAAATTTGAGTAAAAGCAATACCATATTCTGTTCTTTGCTATCCCTTGTCATTAGCAGCACCTTACAAAGAGCTAATAATACTATTACTAATATATAATAGAATTTTTTTTATTCAACTACAGGTTAGACCCATATCAGTGATTGATTGAACGCCCAGATTGAACGGCTCTTTCTAGATTCAATGCAGAGCACACAATCAAACAAAACTTGACTTTGGCTTTACAGAATATACATATATATATATATATATATATATATATTAGGGTGCATCAGTTGCCCCAACATCAACCGATCCAGCTGTACCTTGGTCCATAGTTGGGTTTTACCACACAAAATAAGATTATGAAATTTCAGCTTGATCAATGGATATTTAGGGGTGCCTCCGAGAGCATCTTTCTTTTGAGTTTTTCAGGATAAATTACGTTTCTGTAAGATCGCGGTTTGCGATAACTTGAGTAATATAGAAGATAGAAAAAAACTAATGACATATTTGGATTCTGCAGAAAATTTCCTTCAAAATTAATACCTGGAACCTATGTTTCCGTCAACATTATGGTGATCATGTACTGCAGGATATGCTTTTACTTCGATTATTATGTACGACGTCACTGATATACACAAGTTTCTGTTTGTATGACTGCATGGTACTTATTCTTTGCTTTTCTCTTCATATAAATTATGTTTCATAAATATCAGTAGCGATTTACTCAGTATTCAATTTTATCTCTCAAAGCAATTTCAATTATTCATGATGATCTCAAAAAGTTTTATGACTACGAAAAGAGAAAAAAACAAGTTTGCTATGCCATGTGGTGTTAAGTGACCATAAGTCCCAATTATTGAAACCTTATGAAAAACTAGCCCTAATACTTTTTGTGGACAAGGAAATGGGTCCGTTTACCATGTACATTAAGGTTCATCAGCTGTCCTATGAATAAAAAAAATAGAGCCGGGAAGCCGTACCATGGCTTGAGCTTGTGTTATGGTAGTTAGAGGAATGTCAGTACTACTTCTCTTTCTGTCTATATTTCTGCATTTGAAATGAGATTCTCTTTCTTCATTATTAACTTACTGCAATATCTTAAACTTGACCATTCTTTACACGTGCAGGATGATTGGTTTTAATGAATTTAATCTGATTTATTTATATTTATGAAAATATCCCTTTAAAAGGCCTATCCACCTTTGCCTCTCAAAGACTTTTCTTGAAGGTCACACAGTGTGGCATCTAAAACATTTATCACTTATGCAGATCTCACACATTCCTAATATAATGGAATTTAAGTTGAAAGGTTTGTACCGTTCTGCATGAGAAGTAATCAATACCTTTTTAAAATGCCATGTAAGTTTGAGCGAAAATGTTAAATAAATATTACATTTATTAAATTGCTTCTATTCTTGTCATGGAGTTGTGACTATAGATTAAATCTATGAATTAAATCCTCCTTGGACCTTGCCATCCATCTAGTGCAGGATATACACATTATGTATATTGACAGTCTCGGTGAACATAGTCCCGGATATAGGCCTGCTCTAAAAATGTTGGTTTGACGCTTAATGTGGCCTCAGAAAGTACTTCCAGAAAATATCCAATGTGCAGACAATATTTGTATTTCATTAATTTGCAGAACATGAATGGTTGATTACAATATTACGTACAATTGTACATTTACACATCTTCATGTGCACTATAATATCAGGCTAGTTTTCTCAGTGTTAAAACAGATAATGACTTCTCAATGCATAGCATATCAGTAATGTTGTTTCTTATTAATTGTCATACAGTCGTAAAACATTAATCAAGATCATTGAAGCCTTGAATAATAGAAATAGCTTTGAGAGCCAAAGAGAAATACTGAGCATATTATAACTCATATGTACCAAACATAACAAATAAGAAAGGAACAATTAAAGCCAAAGTATCTTGCAGTCATTTTAAATAAAAAATTTTGTATATCAGTGAAGTCGAATAAAATATTCAAAATAAAAACACATCCTGCCCCATGGCATCAACATTATCTCAACGAAAGTATAGATTCCAGGTATTCATTTTGAAGGAAATTTTCAGCAGAATCCAAATATGTCATTATTTTTCTTCTATCTTTTATATTAGTTAAGATATCGCAAACCGCGATTCTGCGGAAACGTAACTTTTCCTGAAAAATGTCTTAGGAAATATGCTTCCGGAGGCACCCCTAAATATTATTTGATCTGGCTGATTTTTTAGTATGTTCATCTGGCTACCAAAACCCAACTTCATGACAAGGTACAGCTGCCTATCTCTATTTTTTATTTTTCATGGGGCGGCTGATGCACCCTAATATATATATATATATATATATATTCAGAAAGTTCACAGCTTTTTTCTATATTGACACTAATTTTCAATATAGAGCTATGAATTTTTTACAGGATAAAATTCTGCAGTTTTGGAATGGATTTCCAAAATTTTGCACAATTTGGACATTTTTAAGTCATTCTGTGGTTTCCATGGGAACAGAGAGTTCAGCTAGGTTGGGCAGGTAATGCTGAGACAAAAAAAGCCAATTAGTTGTGCTTGGGAAAGACATCCCTCTCTCACTTGTGTTAGTGAGATTGAGAATATTTGACACAAGAAATGTGATATTAGCTTCTAAATATACTTTCAAAAACACTGAATGTTTGTATTCTTACACTGAACCCATGGGGGAAAGCACTCCTGAAAGCCAGATTTGGCAAGAGAGATTCAGGCGACAGGATGTGGGTCCATAACTACATCAGGACTTATGACAAGCATGGATTCACTGGTATTAACAATACAAGAGACCTAAAGGGACATCATTATCCATCCAAGTTATTCCTGTGACATATAGGCCTAGCTTTTCATAAGTCCTGGTTTTCCCTTATTTTAGTCACTGGGGGCTACAGTTTCAGGCACCAGCTTTGGACCAAACACTTTCACAAAACATTGTCTGGAGGGCTTCCAGGAACATTTTCTTCAATGGGTCAGGTTTGTGCATTATAGATTTAGGTGTACCTGGGAGTCTCACTAATACAACTGGTAGAGCGAGGTCTCTCTCAGCCACAATTCATTGGCTTTCTTGATCTCAGTATTACCTGCATGGCCTAGCTGAACTTTCTGTTTCCATGGCAACCGCAGAATGACTTAAAAATGTCCAAATTGTGCAAAATTTTGGGAATCCATTCCAAAACTGCAGAATTTCATACTGTAAATAATTCATGGTTCTACATTGAACAGAAGTATCTATATGAAAAAACGCTGTGAACTTTCTGAACGCCCCTCGTATATGCGATAATGAATGCCAAGATGTCATCTGATTTTGCATTTTAATCATGGATATGTTTTGTGAGTTGCAGACCTATAAAAAAATTTTAGCTGCACAAATTCTGAACAAACTTTTCCAGAAATGTTGTTGGAGAACAAAAAATTGAACTTACCCATGTAGGTTGCAGCAAGAGATGAAGTGCTTCCTCCTCCAGTGCATTCAAGACACATTTTGCATGAACCCCCAGCATTTGTCCATCCGATGCATGTGCAAGATTCTGTGGAAGCTTGGATGCACGAAACTGTGCAGAAGGTAGCTTCGGCGCCTGATGAAGTTTTCGGAATAGTTTGCATAGACATGGCGTGACAACTAAGAAGTTCTTGTTTCTTGATGAAAGTATCATTGGTTTGAATAGCTCCATATGTAACAGCTGCGAGATTGAGAATTGTGACAAATAAGAAAGGTACAGTATCCATCTCAGTAACTGAAGTCTGTCGTCCAATATGCATGTGTCTAATTAATGAGAATACCATGAAATGTAGCAACCCTTCTACGTGGTCTGAAAGGCAACATTCATTATTCATATAGCTAAGATTTGGCTTCCAATTCGACCTTAACCATAGTTGTATATGTGCGTCATTGATTCTCAGCTTTCTTTGTACGAATTTATATATATGCATCAATGATGAGCAGCTGACTCTTCCCTGATAGATGTCCAGTTGATGAGGCAAAATCATTAGGTCAACAAAAATCAATCCAATAGCCCAAGTGCAAATAACTCAAAGAAGCAAGAGAGGTACTTGATTCTTAATTGTTACTGAAATGCCAGATAAAATAAGTTACCCATATAATGTGTGGGGTAAATGGCACAGCTTTACATAATATTTCAGATTTCAGATTTCTGAGACGCCTATGACAGGATGGGATTGGCCTGGGTTGGAATTAGGCCTAAGTCAGACTCAGACTCAGAAATCGTTTATTTTCCCACTTTTGAAGATAAATATCGAAATTATACATTGATATCATTATAGAAATAGGGGCCAAGGAGACCTCTCAAAGATTAATATCGCTGCAGAGAGGCCACCCTAAGACACATTACAACCAAATTGAATATATAAAATAGGATTCGCCAATATCGCACCAAAGGGAGAAAAAAAAACAATGAATAAATAATAACGTTAAACTAAACAGCTTTACAATACAGTTGACCAATTGAGAGAGTCACCAGCATATGTTTGAAGAAATGACATTAAGTGTAGTTGAAGGTGTTAAGAATAAGGGAGAAGAACCGCACAAAGACACTAGTGACCGCAAATATAACAATTTTGAATTGTGCATTCTGTTTGATATGAATTAATAAGATCATTTTTAATGTATAGCTTAAAGCCATCTAGGCTATGCGTATAAATTTTGTTTTTGATACTTACTTTCATTTTATTGAAACAAACAGGAAACCTGTACCTGATAGAATGCCTTGCGAAGTCATGCCTCACAGCAGGAAGACGATAATCTGCATGTTGTCTTGTCTGATGGTGATGGAAATCGTAATTTCTTTCAAAAATATTATAAAAATGATTTGGTAGTAAGCCATTTTCATGCTTATAGCAAAATTTGGAGTCTTGTACCACGAGAATATCAGTTGCTTTCAGTAATTTCAATTGTTTAAATAATGGATCTGTGTGAGCATTATAGCGACTATTAGTAATCAAGCGTACTGCCCTCTTTTGTAATTTATAAATTTTACTTAGCTGCCCACCCCATATCATTATTCCGTAATTTATATAAGAGAGAACAAGTGAGTTGTAGATGTTTAATAAAATTTCTCTTGGAAGAAAACATCTTAATTTATTTAAAATTCCAAGTGTCTTAGAGATCTTTTTTGAGAGAGCTTCACTGTGTACATTCCATTTAATATGTTCATCTATTCTTATGCCAAGATAATTAAAGTCTTTAACAAATTCTATTTGGTGGTTATCTATTACTAAATTTGGATATGTAACTATCCTTTGAGGTGTATGGAACAATATAGCTTTTGTTTTGGAAATATTAAGAGAGAGTTTATTTAATTTGAGCCATTCAGTAACAGATTTGAGTTCTCTATTGAGTTCAGTTTCAAAGTTGGTATTCGTCGTTTTCAGAGTTGTCGAGAGGGCAGTATCATCAGCATATATTATTGTATCAAATATAGTAGTAGCTTTGTTAATGTCATTAATATATATTATGAAAAGGAGGGGTCCCAGAATTGAACCCTGGGGAACTCCACATTTGATCTCTAACAAATCAGAATCAACACCATCAAAGACCACATATTGCCTCCTATTTGTTAAATAACTAGTTATAAGCTCAAGTGCTTTTCCTCGAAAGCCATAATAGTGTAATTTATGTATTAGTATGTCGTGATCCAGCGTATCGAAGGACTTTGAGAGATCTAAATATATATTAACAGGAAGTTTGTTTTCATCCATGTCACGAGTAATTTTGTCAACCAATTCGAGAGCAGCCAATTCCGTCGAGTGATTTTTACGAAAGCCATATTGGCTATTGAAAAGTAGGCTCTGCTTGGTAAAATATGCATATATTTGATTGTGCATGATTCTAAGTGCCTGGAATAAGTCTCATAGTCCCGCAAACCTCTAATAATATATAAAATCAACTAAATGTTAAGGTAATGATTCAGATTTCTGAGATAATTGAAAATAATAATAAAGAATTTGCATAGCGCAGTTTCACTTACAGTAGACAAATGATGAGTACTTACATTTAGCTTCTAATGGACATCAATGACCTCATAATATAACAGGCCCTATCAGACTCAGACTCAGACTCAGACTCAGACAGTTTTATTTTGCCAACAATTATATACATGATAAAGAGTTCAAATGAAATACATTTAATTAAGGCATGGATGACCTCTCCAAGATAAAAAAATTACCGCTATCGAGAGGCCACCATAAAAAAAAAAAAAATAAGATAAAGAATTAATAATCGTTATACCTATGAATCATTATATGAATAATTTGAAAGAAAGTTAATGTACATATAATTCAGGAAAGCAAATTTACCAATTATTTAAAGTAAATCAGATGAGAAGATGAGATATTAGTATGGAAAAAAATTGTTAGAAATTATATATTAAATTTCTGTCACAAGGAACCCGGAAAAAAAATGAACCCGGTCGTAGTGGGAGCGCCGGAGCGGCGACACGAGAATTGACCTAGAGATAAATTATGAATTGCAAATATAACAATTTGGGATTAGACAATCTATTGGGTAACTTTCCAAAAACTTTTCCTTAATATACATTTTATAACCTTGAAAACTATGTGTGTAGATTTTGTCTTTAATGATAGGTTCCATAGAATTAAATATATTAGGAAGTCGATAAGATATACCATTCCTTGCGAAGTCATGTCTCACAGCAGGCAGGTGGAGCCTCACACTTGTGCTCTGTCGGGTGAAATGGTAATGGATGGCTTCACTATTAATGATCTTTTTCAAATATACTGGGAGTAAAATATTTTCATATTTATAACAAAGTTTGAAATCCTGCAGTGCACATAAGTCCATAATTTTTAGAGTACGTAACTCCTTGAATAAACCACTGGTGTGAGACCTAAAGTTACTATTGGTAATAATACGAATGGCCTTTTTTTGTAATTTAAATAATTTATGGCTTTTCCAACCCCATAAAAGTAGCCCATAAGAGAGATGTGAGAGTATTAAGGAGTTATAAATGTTGAGCATGGCAGGTAAGGGCAAAGTATTTTTTAGTTTGTTCAAAATGCCCGTGGTTTTAGAAATTTTCTTTGACACCATATCTATGTGATTGTTCCATTTTAAATGATGGTCAATTATGATACCTAAAAAATTAAACTCTGACACAAATTCAATTTCATGTCTTTCTATATGTAAATTTGGATGAGTTATATTTCTTTGAGGGTTATGGAATTGCATTCCTCTAGTTTTGCTTATATTTAATGATAATTTGTTGAGTTTTAACCATCTATTGACTGACTCTAGTTCGTTATTAAGGACTGCTTCGTAATTTTGATTATTTTGGAAAAATGTGAGATTAGTACATAGAGTGGTGTCATCTGCATAAATTAAAGGATGTAGGTTAGTAGTAGCTGAATTTAAATCATTAATGTAGATGATGAAAAGTAAGGGGCCTAAAATAGAGCCCTGTGGAACCCCACATTTGAGCTCTAAGTAGTTGGAACAGGTACTCTGGAAATCTACAAATTGAAATCTGTATGTTAGGTAACTTTTTAAGAGTTCTAAAGACTTGCCTTTTATGCCGTAATAGTCAAGTTTGTGAAGCAAAATATTATGGTCCAGTGTGTCAAAAGCTTTTGATAAGTCTAGGAAAATATTTATTGGAAGATAGTTATTGTCCATTTGTGTGATTATTCTGTCTACTAATTCTATTGCAGCAAATTCAGTAGAATGCTCTTGTCGAAATCCATATTGACTGATAAAAAAGAGTGAATGGACAGAAAAATATTCATATAGCTGGTTATGCATGATTCTCTCAAAAACTTTTGACACACACTATCGAATGCATTGAAATGAGGTGTCAAATTGTCATAAGGCAACTAATGATTGACATGACACTTTAAATGACTTCTCCCTGTAGCATTGCAAGTATAGGATATGATCTCATTGACTGCTTATGTGTCATATAGAATACCATGGCAGAAAGGGATCTGACCTAACAAGGAATATTCCAGTGCTTTTTTGAAAGCACTTGAGTTTCGTTTACTGTAACACCGGTCAGCAGCGCTTGGGAGTCTTTGTTGTAGTGACCAACCTGGGTTGGATTTGGGAGTTAGTGTCGATGGAGATCATTTAGTTCTGGGAACATCTAATAATTGATCTAGTAAACTCAATTAAAGCAAAGTAAAGAATTTATTGACCATATTGAAAACATATGTACAATGATATTTTCATTTTCCATTGTTACAGAGAAACAAGAACTGCAACTGAATGCTTGTATTATTTGTTGTTATAAATTTAAGACATGGTGTGAGATTCGGCCACGATAAATGACAACGTTGTATTGATGTTGAAAAATACGCCCATGACGGATTTATTTCATGACATGTGACAGTCCAGTTGGATGACAAACTTGTACAAAACGACACATGACGGTACAAAACGGGGTTTAACCTGTCGAAAAAACACACAAAAACAGGGCTTTAGATATACAGCAACATCTTTGTAACATACTTATGTAATCTATGCTAACAAATTTGTGGTATAAAGTGATTTAAATTGATTTTACTTACAACTATCAACCTTCGTGCCCAAATTCGCGCCAAAATCTGCTGTGGGCGGAAGTTTATAGAAATTGGTAAATAATGCACCAACACAAAAAATTAGCAGTGTAAACTGACAAAACGACCGGGGCGCCACCTGGCGTAAATCGGCGTAAAAAATGCAAGAAAACAAAGGCTACGAAGCAGCAAACCCACGACAAGTCGTCGTAAACTCTACACTCCCCCCAAAAAGGGGTCAACGCCTTTTACAATGACAATTTACACAAATTTACATTTACTATTTACATTAACCTTAAAGGTATTTTTACCATCAAAAATTTACAATAGACTCGCATTGTAATTTTACAATACTTATAAACAATTTACAATTGACCAATAAACTTGTCTACTGATAATGATACGAATAATACTGATAACTAAATATTCATCAAAAATTCATGAAAAGTAATACTGAGATTATATACGAGAAAATACATCTCTGAACACAATGCGTTTAAAGCTCAAAATTTATGCTTCCTCGAGCATGCACAATTTAGTAATAGGTCTGACAAGTTCTGTGCTCTTGGTCCTAATTCTAACCTTCCTGACCTTGCCATCATCACCTGGATAGGTCTCGATGACCTTGGCGAGTGGCCACTGTGACCTTGGGGTCTCCTCCACCAAAATAACTAAGTCATTGACCTGGAGATTTCTCTGAATGACCTGCCACTTAGACCTTGACTGAAGAATAGGCATGTACTCACGCAACCACCTACGCCAAAAAACGTCTGCATGGTACTGCACCTGACGCCATCGACGCCTGACATAATTGTCTTCATGTCGAAATTCCCCTTCGGGATAACTGTAGGACAAAGTCCCAGGAATCAACAAGTGATTCGGTGTCAACGCTTCAAGATCATTAGAATCTTCTGATACCTTGGTTAAAGGTCTACTGTTAAGAATGGACTCCACAATGCACATCAACGTAGCAAGACCTTCGTCCTCTAAGCTCTGTTGGGACAACATGGGATTCAGAACCTTCTTGACCGACTTAACAAGCCTCTCCCAAACGCCGCCCATGTGCGTAGCACTGGGTGGGTTAAAGTTCCAACTAACTTTCTTTACGACTAATGCTGCCTGAATCTTGCCCTGATCCAAACTGACCAACAAATCCTTAAGTTGACCTTCGGCACCGACAAAATTTGTACCATTGTCGCAAAAGATTTGCTTAGGACAACCACAACGAGACATAAACCTGTGCAAGCAATGAATAAACGAATCAGTGTCCAAACTAAAACTGACTTCAAGATGAATGGCTCGAACTGACATACATGTAAACAAACAACCATAACGTTTCTGCACACTCCTGCCTCGTTTGACCATGAATGGCCCAAAGAAGTCAATTCCCACATTAGTAAACGGTGGGCATGACTTGTCAATACGACCCTCTGGGAGGTCTCCCATCAGTTGGGTGGATGGCTTGGCATTCCATCTCTTGCAGACAGTGCACTTAGCCAAAACTCTTCTAACAGCTACTCTGCCTCTAATGACCCAATACCTCTCTCTAACAAGGGACAAGACATGTTCTCTGCCGACATGACCATTTTGCAAATGAGTCTCCCTAACAATGAGATCAGTAAGATGGTGATCCTTGGGTAAAATGACAGGATGTTTCATCTTTTCGGGTAGATCACCCTTTGACACACGACCACCTACGACCAGCAAACCATCTGAATTCACTCTGGGAGTGAGTGGTGACAAGGAACCCTTGACAGGCAATTCCTTTCCTAAGTAAGAGGGGAACTCTCTTCTCTGAACACACTGAACTAAAGCTATCTCAGCTAAGTCAAGCTCCTCTACTGAAACAGGCTTCCGAATGTCAGGACATTCTTTTCCTGCCACCTTCTGCCTCAATCATTCTTTGACTCTAAGCAACAGCGCTATTCGCCTTTTGACAACTAGCAATGACGAGTGATAACAAATGAAGTCATCTAGCATGTCATTCTCAGCATTAAGAAATACTGGGTGGACCTTCTTGACTTCAGGGTCCTCACTGGAAGGAGCACACGTAGGCACAATGTGACCAGGCCAGTCCTCAACTGGTCCTTTGAGGAACGAAGGCCCATGCATCCACAATGAGCTCTGATTAAGCTCTCTAACTGGTATCCCTCTAGAGATCATATCGGCCGGATTATCCGCCGACGCAACGTGCCGCCACTGGTCCGACTCGGACCCTGCGTGGACAGCTGACACCCTATTGGCAACAAAAGTATGATATCTGACCATGGGATTACTAATATACCCCAACACAACCATACTATCTGACCAAAACACCGAACGTGTGACATTCAACCCTAACTCCCTGCGTAACATGCTATCCATCTTGACAGCTAACACAGCAGCTGACAATTCAAGTCTGGGAATGGAAAGTTCCTTCATTGGGGCGAGTCTAGATCTCGACATAACCAGAAAAGTGACAATTTGACCATCAGACAATGTAACACGCAAATAAGAAACAGACCCGTAAGCCCTTGTCGACGCATCTCCAAAATGATGCAACTGAAATTCCGCTGAGCCCGTAGGCTTGATACAACGATCAATCTTGAAATCAGAAACAGCAGCTAGCTCACTGAGCCAATCACGCCACTGCTGAGCAATGTGGACTGGGATCTCTTCATCCCAACCAAGACTCAATCTTGTCAACTCTTGAACCAACATACGCCCTCTAACTGTAAAAGGACTAACTAATCCTAAAGGATCAAACAGTGAACTGACGCTACTTAAAAGACCTCTACGAGTGAAAGGTTTATCCTTGACTGATGCCAAGAATGTAAGAACATCCTCCTTCAGATCCCATGTCAAGCCAAGAGCCTTCTCAAATGGCAAACTATCCGAACCTAAATTCAGGGGCCTAATCCCTTTAGCTCTTTCCTCTACAGGAACTGACTCTAACACCTGCTTGCTGTTACTAGCGAACTTAGTAATATGAAAGCCTCCATCTGCAAGCATTCCTCTAAGGTCCTTGATGAGAGTGATTGCTTCTTCAGGCGTATCAACCGCCTTCAAGCAGTCGTCGACATAGAAATTGTCTCGAACCGTATCCATAGCAACCTGACTGAAACCAGGCTTGTCAGCGACAAGTCGCAAAGCGAAACCACAACATGCTGGCGACCAAGTTCCACCAAACAAATGAGACGTCATACGACATTCCATAATTTCACTATCTAGGTTGCCATCCTGATACCAAAGAAAGCGAAGTGCATCTCGGTCACGAGCTGGCACCTTCACCTGATGGAACATAGCCTCAATATCTCCCTGAACTGCAACTGAGCCTAACCTGAAACGATGAAGAACACCTGCCAAGTCATTTGTCATGTCAGGACCCTGCATGACACATTTGTTCAACGACACTCCATTCACCTGAGCTGCACAATCGAACACTATTCTGACTTTCTTCGGAGAAACCACCGGATGATGTGGGACATACCAGACAGGACCATCAACAGAATCTTCAACCTTGACCTCTTCTGCATAACCCTTCTGCAGTAGGTCAGCCATGCCATCAACATAACTACCACAAAGAACTGGGTCCTTAACCAATCTGCTACGCAGTGACAACAACCTCTTTTCTGCCTGTGGCCTACTTTCTGGTAACTCAGCCTTACCTCGGAAAGGGATAGGCAAAACAAAATGACATTCAGAATCTTGAGACACCGACTGATTCCACAGTGACAAAGTACGCTCATCTTCAACTGACATTGACAATTCTGGACCATTAAGGAGCTCCCAGCCTTCTACCTTCCAAAACTTCTCTAACTGCTCTTCTAAACCACAATCAACAAAGTTAACAAAAGAGCCATTGCAATTTTCACCTATCGCACCATTCACGACCCATCCTAACTTAGTCCGAACTGCATAAGGCATTCCCTTCTGTCGACCTCGCCGGACCTCAAGTGGCATCATCAAATCTGAATTGTCTTGACCAATCAAGACTGTGACCTGCTCCGCATCAACATCTGGAATGTGAACATCCTTCAAGTGATCAAAACCACTAATATCAGAACGATGAGGAATGTGAGACGTGCTACATGGTATAGTTGATCTGGTATAGACAGACGACAACTCACTAAATTCTGACCCATCCAGACTGGAAATCTCAAAAGCCACTGACCTAGTCTCAACATGCCTACCAGGGCGATCAATAGTACTAATGATAAGAGATTCCTCCTTGCCCTCAACTCCAATGCTGTCTACTAAACCATCAGTGCAAAAAGTGGTGGTTGAGCCGTTGTCTAATAAAGCATATGTCTGATACTCAAGACAACCACCAGGGGGCCTAACCTTCACTGAAACAATAGGCAAAGCAAGCCTCGAACCACCCCTAGATGTGGCATGACAGCTGACTGACGGACCACTTGACGGACCACTTGATTTAACTTCAGACCTGCCTACAGGGTGCAAGAATTTTGTGTGCTTCTTCTTGCAGCCATCTACAGAACACACCCTCTCTAACTTACAACTCGTTGAAATGTGACCACTCTTTAAACAGTTGAAGCACAACCTCTTCTCAAATGCATAAGTCCTTCTGTCGGACACACTCATCCCCTTGAATTTGTCACAACCAAACAAAGTGTGAAACCCTTCACATAAGTCACACTTAACACCAGGTGGCGCAGCACCATCACGAGCATTGAATTTGACACTAGGTGGCGCAGCACCAACATTTGCATTATCGGACATAAAGGTACCATGGTGACGTTTAGAAGTTGGATTTGACTTAGTTTCACGTTTGCCCCCTAACAACTCAGAATACACAGGGTCATTCGACTCCTCAGCTGCAAACTCAATAAATCTGGCAAGATCAATCACATCATGTGGCCTATCGCCGCGACCTTTTCTAAGTTGCACTTCTCTGACCCATCTGGTCCTAAGAAACATGGGTAACCTAGACAAAATGGCAACCATCACCCGCTGTGTGCTAATCTCAGCGATATAACCCATGGCCTCCAAGGTATCAACACAACTGTTGAGGTCATCAGAAAATTCCCTCAATTTGACATAATCTTTAGGCAATATCTCTGGGCCTTCACTGACTTTCTTAACCCAAGCCTGAGAGATAGTATAGTCATCCCCAAATCTTTGTTTAAGCAATTCCCTTGCTCTACGGTAGCCCCTACCTGCTGGCATACAAATGCATGGCTCAATAAGTTCCTTGGCTTTGCCATCACAATGTTGAACTAACAGTATCAATTTGGCATTTTCATCAGAGGTCGCAGCCTCAATTCTGCTCTCAAAAGCCCTGATGTCATGAATACCCAATACTTCAGCGGGTCACCACTAAAATGTGTAAGTTCTGCCTGGGGCATGTGAACAGCATTCAACATTTGCTGTTGACTCAATCGGAGTGCTTCCACAACATCATTCACAGAATTAGTATGCACAGAAATAGGCCTAACATCATGCATTGTCATAGAATCAACATTTTCATCTCTAGGCTCTTTAAGAAAGTCTCTAGGCGAAGTATCAACAATAACAATTTCATCTCTAGGCTTTGTAAGAAAGTCTCTAGGCTTATCACGACGTGAAACTTGCGACGTGGCCTTCGTAGGTTTAAACTCAGGCGCTGCTCCATTCAGGCCCAAAGTTTCTCGGGTAGACCTCAAACTGACACGTGACCTGCCGGACTCTGCTGCATGTGCCTGCGCCTCCGCGACTGCTAGTCTGGTTTTCACTTCCAGCGCCTCCTTTCGTTGCCGAATCCTCAGCTCTTCCAGCTCAAGCTGTTGCCGCTCTTCCAGGGAGTTAGCGATAATAGCGAGCGAAGCGGCCCGCGATGATGCCCTTGAACGAACAGTGAAATTGGATGGCCCGGATACACCACTTTGACTGCCGACTTGACTATTGAATCCGCCAACTTGACTGGCTGAATCCTCAGGATGGACATTATCCTGACTCAGATCAGCCCCATCGTGTTCCACTTCATTGACATTATAGTCCATGAGCTGTGTCCTGATCTGCAGGTGCTCTGGATTTGACATTCTCACAATGTCGACATTGACAGTTATCTAAGGGTTGCCAACTTCAGGGGTGTCATCGGATGAGTTAACCCAAACTCAAGACAAGTGGTTGAACTTCAGGAATGTCATGTTACACAACAGAGATGTCATCGAAATTGTCAAACTTTGGGGGTGTCATCAGTACAATTCTTCTGGAACTTAGGGATGTCAACGGAGAACTCAACCAGGGAAGAGTTGTTAAACTGTGAGATTCGGCCACGATAAATGACAACGTTGTATTGATGTTGAAAAATACGCCCATGACGGATTTATTTCATGACATGTGACAGTCCAGTTGGATGACAAACTTGTACAAAACGACACATGACGGTACAAAACGGGGTTTAACCTGTCGAAAAAACACACAAAAACAGGGCTTTAGATATACAGCAACATCTTTGTAACATACTTATGTAATCTATGCTAACAAATTTGTGGTATAAAGTGATTTAAATTGATTTTACTTACAACTATCAACCTTCGTGCCCAAATTCGCGCCAAAATCTGCTGTGGGCGGAAGTTTATAGAAATTGGTAAATAATGCACCAACACAAAAAATTAGCAGTGTAAACTGACAAAACGACCGGGGCGCCACCTGGCGTAAATCGGCGTAAAAAATGCAAGAAAACAAAGGCTACGAAGCAGCAAACCCACGACAAGTCGTCGTAAACTCTACACATGGTAAACTAAAATAAATAATTTGGCTAGCATTAGAACCTGTCAGTGGACTAATTAAGTCAGCCAATTGACTAATTATGGGGGTTTGATCAAATGCATCAGTCAGAAAGATTTTCAGTATTTTCAGTGTTATTACTTGACTGCATAACCATGTTACTGCACCTCCCCCCCCCCTAATTAATTGCACAACAGTTCACAACATTCACTTATAACTTCACTGCATGCCTTCCATTCAATAAGTCAATTGTGAACCCAAGGTGTAGAATTGATCATCACAAGTCAAAGAATGACATACATTCCGTCGTATAGATATTGATGGGTCATGATGTTGGGTCATGTATCTGCATTAATGATTAGGGGAAAGTAAGTTGAACATGTGCAATAATTGCACATTGGTGTTATTTGGTATCTTAAAGCTATTGATTTGATGATGACAGTTCAAAACATGTCAGCATGATAGATCAGCACGAGTGCAGTCACCTTATGTTTGTTATGAGCTTGTGATGAGTAGATATACAGAGTGTGAAACTAGCATTTCACCCACTTTCCTGGGCTGGTTTGCCCTCAAATTGACAGAATTAAAAGCATTGACCAAGTCTTACCTGTTGTTTTTCTTGCTCCATGCATCTGCCTTGTTATTTAAGGAAGATCAAAGTTGGATGTCACCTCCATATTTTGATGAATACCACCTTTTTCCAAAGCTTAAATGGTTATATAGGCTCATGGGCCTCACAATGGCCGCCAGTATAAGGGATCCTGGGAAATCTCTAAATAACAGTCATGGCCCAAACCAGTTTCACTTTCACAAATGAGATTTGAGACTTTACACCAGGGCACCAATCACTTCAGTCCTGATCCTGGTGGCAGATTTTATTGCAATCCACTTTGTTTCACAAGTGCAGTCACTTCTCCCAAACTTATAGAACCAATGCCATTTTTACAGCTGCTTGGCAGCCTGTATTGCGAGAGGAGTTCACCTAAACTTATGACAACTCAAAAGATCGCGCTGTTTCACCTATGTCATTAAAACAATGCATACAGTCTCTATAGAATTTTATCTTGCGTTGAAAAACTTTTGGTGGCTTACTCTGATCGAAAAAATTATTAAAGAAAACAAAAAGGCTGCATATTTTGAGGTCAAAGGTCAATTACGGCAACGAAATAAACTAGGTCACAAATGTCAGCCTGCAATGTTCAACCAAGCGTGGAGTTCATTACCAGAGAGCTGAGCAAGTCAAAATTAAAATGTGCAATTCTAAAATATTGTGGGCAGTCACGTGCATGTGAACACAAATACAATAGGTATTTGATATTCTGTTGTTTTAACTTGAGTACAGCATCCATATATAATCTTTGTTCAGTTTTGGTGATGTTTTATTACCCACGTGGATTTTCATGCATGTAAACATTGAGCATGTCATTCGAGAATGTCAACTTTTGACAGCTTCAGCATGGCATTGCAGTAGGGCTGTCAAGTCAAAAAATTAAAATATGTATATAACTTTGTTTCCAATCTAATTGGATGGAGCTTGAAGAGAGCTTTAAAAATCTGTTTTATTTTTTGTAATACGTTAAGCGGTTGCGGAGATATTTCAATTTTTATATGTCAAAAATGACCCCTTTTTCTGAGTCCGATGCCGGAGCTGTGAAAACCTTGATTTGGGGGGTATTTCAAAGTCCCACAGATTAATAAATATATTAGCAAATAGTAATGTAAATACATTAAATTGAAGCTGCCACCTGATATAATTAGATGCTAAAAGTGATTTTTTTATGTAATGTGGCAGCTTTTCGCAGTCGCGCTTCGAAAAATGGGAAAAAGTGTGTTTGGACTTAGCCATTTTTTGCCGCGACATTGTCGTTTCTCAAATATGGAAGGGTTTTTAAGCCAGCCTAACAAAATATCTACAACACTGAGGTACCATTTGACCTTAATTACTTTATAACCCCAATGGGAACTGTGAATTCCCAAGGAATTAGGCTTCTTGGACAATTTGGGAAAATTCTAGGGGTGTCTGAAAACGGCCGATCAGCCAATTTTCCGAAAAAGCCAGAAAATGCGCGAAAAAATGAAAAAAATTACGAAAATTGAAGTATTTTCGCTAATAATGGGAATATTTGGATGATCTTTACACCATTTGAAAGCTTGTGAAGAGGGCCTTACTCATGGATTACTTTCAGTTAATTGATTAAATACTACAAAACTGTGGAGCATGAAATACCTGCCTATGTCTGATTTTTTTCGATGTCCATCTCAGTTTTGGATGCCTCGCGTTGATGAATTTCAATTTTTTTACCTCAGATGAACTTACCAGGTGATTAACAGCTAGTTAAGGTTGTATTAGAATGTCTTAATATCTATATCAGCCATAATTTAGTATTGTTAATCTAAGATTAATTGATAAAATATCTAAGTTATATCCCTTTGCAACATATCGCACAATTTCTTTTAAAAACAGTAAATGCCACTTGTCATGAAAATGTGGAGGAATAAAGGGCAGATTTAGAGTAGTTCATTGTTAGAGTCACTTAGAACCTTATTTGTAGGACTTAAAATGTCAATAAATTGTGTCTGAATCTGTTCTAAAAAAATCTTTGATCAGGAATATATCTTCCAGACTGGTTAGCGAGGGTCCTAAATCTGGATGCTTATTCCACAAATGGGTCGTTTATGTTCATATATATTTAAAAAAAACATTAATCTTAAAAGATAAAACAGTCAATTGATTATTAAAAACATTTTTTGCTTCTAATTCCAGTAATTAATACAAATATTTAAGAATATTCTGTATGATCGTTGGGTTGACACTTCTTGTGAGTGAGGAACACTTGGTGTGTCAACTGGGTAATAAATCTTGAACCTAAAATCACTGAAAAGCAACAACTTAAATTGTTGCTATACAAAGATAAGGTATATCTAACTGCTCTGATCATTTTGACATAATTACTATGTTCTCATTGCAGGTATGAGACTGGGTGACCAGGAAAATATTCTGCAAAATGAAGTTAATAATCTGTAAAATTAATCTAATTTCCAGTAAAGGAATATTTTGGAAGACCTGCCTTTATCATGTTTATTCTACTTTAAATTACCTATGTGATATTAAAGGAATAAAAAAATTGTTTTTAGTTGATTTTATTTAGTTTCACTTGAATTTCTTTTTTTTTCAATTGATTTTTTCTTTTTCATCACAGCCTAAGCTCAGTGAATTTACATAAATCTATGCATATTTTCAGAAAAAATGTTTATTTGAACTCCAGCCTACTCTCCTGCATCATATCATTTGTCTTTGCATTTTTTTTTCTTTATTTTAATTATTTATAAGCCAAAGAGCAGGACAGAAGTCAAGATTTCACAAATCTGTGATGTTTCCTTTTTCTGCCACCAGGGCGCCACCAGTATTTCACCTTTTTGGTATTTCTCGACCAACCAAGCCATCTAAACAATTTTTTTTAGGCTAAGAAAAACTAAATTAAGTATTGGAATTGGCTAATACTAGTTAGATGATTTACTAGCAGATTTACCTTCATAAATCATCACGACAACAGAAAACAACCACATACCCCCTCTGGTGGTAAAAACTCATGGCAGCCATTTTTCTCCAAAATGGCAGATTTTTGCTGACTTTCAATCAGATAAGTGCTGTGCGCAGGTTTATTATTGGTATTAGCTCAAAATAAGTTACAGAACCTTTTAGTTAAGAATATTACCTTCAATTTCATGTATGATACAACTTTTGTCATTTGAGATAAGTGTAGCGCTGAAGTACCTAAAGTTTAAAGAGACGTTTTGAGGCACTTCTAATCAAAATACAGAGTTGTATCATGGATCGTTGGAAAATTTAGGGTCCATATTATCTAAATCCCAAGTTTTATAACGATCCATGCATTAATAAAGCTGCGCCGAGCGTTTGAAGTTGGTATCCAAACTCTTGACATCGCGACAGAGGTTTTTCCGCGAGTGAAAAATCCGATTTTTCGCGTCGGAAAAGTGCCGCTCGCGGCGTCTACAGAAGCCGTAATGAAAATCTGAAAAGCTTGTGATAAATTTCAAGTGTTGACTGAAATACCCTCCAAATATCAAGGTTGTACATGCAATAGTAATCGAGCATCGCAGCTTCAAAGTTGGCATGTTTTGGGAAAAAAACCCGCTACTCAGAAAGACGTAACGTCACCATTTGGCCTGCCTAATTGCAGTCTTCCCAAAAAATCTGTCAATGCGACTATTCAATGAATTATACACTTCTGTGACAATAAATTAGTATTTTCTCAATTAAAAGCAAGTGTTTTCCGCGAAATTTCAATGATTGTACATATTAGGGGAAGAGGGGGTGAAAAGTCACAGGGGTAAAAAGTCACAGGCCTTTTTGACCAACTTGCAGTAACCTAATTCTTAAGCTTATATCATAATTTGGGACACTTTTATGAGAAGAAGGTCTGCAGGGAATATGAAAATTATACCCATAGTGCAAAGTGGGTTTTTACCCACCTCATGCATTTTTGGTGTCCCAAACAGGTTTTATTGATTCTGAACTTTCTCTATTAATGTCTGGTCACTGTGACATAGGTAGTTGTGCTGGTGTTTCAAGGTCTTTTGGATAATTGTCTTTCATGCTGTGAACCAATTTTTGGCCATTTGGTCACCAAGTTGCCATGGTCATGTGTTGAATATAAAAAACTGCTGAGGGGTGAAATGTCACACTGTGACATTTCACCCCAGCACTGTGATATATTACCATAGGGTACCTTGAAGTCAATATTCTGTGCTAAGGAAAGTAAATATTCCACACCAGAAGCTTTTATCTTACAATCTTATCATCATCCATCATCAATAATACCGATGAGAGAGCATTGCAGCAAAATTTCATTTCGCAAACTTTGGGCAATTTCTGACGCCGGCTTTGCTGATGGTGCATTGTCATTGCATGCCGATAGCTTTGGAAGGCACACTATAAATTTCATGCACAAGGATGACTATCAAGTCTAGGTCTGCATATTACCTCATATAGTGTTGTATGATCACAACAATTGCATGTGACTTGTTACCCCATGGTTGTGACTTCTTGACCCTGACATGGGGTAAAAAGTCACATCGGACTTTGCCTTAAATAATTGTGAACTGACTAAAGCCTATTTACAGCACAGCAGCTATCATGTGATACAACTATAGTCAACTAAATACTGCATAATTGTGCCAAAGGTCATTCAGATCTAACAAACAATCTGGGGCTTTTTCTGAATTTTGTGACTTCTGACCCCTGCCTCCCCTACCCTGTTGCAGTGAGGTTGCAGCATCAGCATCAGCAGCCTGAGAGAGTGTTCACAAATATATTGATATGAAAACACTTACATTACAAGGTATCTCTAAGAACATCACAGAAGGAAGGAAGGAAGGAAGGAAGTATAGATAGATAGATAGATAGATAGATAGATAGATAGATAGATAGATAGATAGATAGATAGATAGATCGATAGATAGATAGATAGATAGATAGATCAATAGATAAATGGATAGATATAGTAGATTACTAGATTAATTAGTAGATATACTTGCACCTTTATATCTACAGGCAGCTGTTAAAGTGCTTGCACGTTATTTTTCTAAGATAGTAAAGAAAGAGGTCCAGGAGAAACATAAAATGTTTCCTATTCATTATAAATGTACTGTGCATTAAAGTAAAAGAAGTGTCCCAGTAGCACTGATCTATCACTCTGAAAAAGTTACTGGAACATGCTGCCTCTGGTGGGAATGCGCTTTAGGGGTCAATGACCTTCATATATATATCAAGTTGAAATAAGGTAAATAAATTAGGTAGAAAACTATAAAAAAAATATCATTTGCCATGAAATAATTTTGCAAGAATTGCTGAATGAATTGCAACCAGTTAATTGATAATTTGAGAAAAATCATTTTCATCCAATCACAGCATTTGTTTATTTGCTGCCAAGTCAGTGATGCACGGATGGCTTCTGTGAGTTGGATGGCCCTACATGAAATGGAAAATGAGTTGACTGTCTCCTTCAACAGCAGGATATCTGTTTATAACAATGAAGCTGGCACCCATAACTGGGTGAATTCATTGCAGAAATACATAAGGAGGGAGCTCAATTGGTTTTTCAGGTTGGTCATGCCTTATATAAATTATAATCAGCACATTAAATTTTATAAACAAATCTTCCAAAATGGTTGATATTCGTACCCTTGTTAATAATATAGACACACATCACAAGCTCACAACTTTTTTTGAAAACACTCGTGTAGATCAGGCCTTATTGTTGCCAATCAGGGCTGGACTGGGCCGCCGGGATACCGGGAGATTTCCCGGTGGGCCGATGGTCCTGTGGGCCGATTCACCGCAGGAAAAAGTAGAAAAACAATCTGATTCATTTGGTTCCCATTGATGCAACCCCAGTGTATTTGGTACCATTAGAATCGCATTGAAAAGACAATTCCAATTCTGCAAACAGCATAGAGCTATTCCAGACCATTAGGCCAGTAATATGAATTATTTTAAATTATTAGCATTGAATGTTCATAATTTGTTTTCATGGCCCTGACGAAGGTCTGTGAGTGGCCCATCCACATATTCCTTGAATTTGAATTTTCTTCATGGCCCATCTAAGTTTTACTCGTGTGCACTGTCTTGCAATACCAAAAATTATATAGACCTATTATACTGATGTCAGACAAGTTTTGAAGGGGATATTTTCCCCCAATATATAGCCCATCCTTGTCCTCAGATGCTCAGAAAAATGTTCAGGTTGTTTTTCTTATAATATCTTCGTGCACATATAATTATAAGCCATTGGGCCTGCGCAATTTATCTATAGGACAAAAAGTTGTTTTATTGGTTGCATCTTAGACAATCCTAATATTTCTATAGGCCAAACGAAAATTGTGCAACCCAATTTTAGAATCTTTCACCTGTCGAGTGAGAGCCCAGCTGAGTCGAAACTTAAATCATGGATATGATAGCTAATTCCCCCATGGCAAAATATAGGTAGGCCAATAGAAAAATTAATTTGAACTGACTACGCATCGGGAACGGATTATATAGCCTAGGTAACAAAAATTAAAAGAGGAGTTCTATCTGAAGGAGGCATTCTATCTGAAGGAGCCTTGTAGGGTCTTATCAGAAGACACTTGTGATGAGGGGCTATAGATTTTTTGTGAAAAAAAGAATTGTTCGACACATTTAACATTGAAAAGATTGTTCAGGCCATAAAGAGATTCTGAGATTAAATTTCCAAATATAACTACATGCAAGATACTGTAATGCGATAAAAACGTTTTTCGCTTCTTGGCATGGAAAGAAAAACCAAGTATCATTTGATCGGCCCCCAACTGCCATGGGCCGCTCTCCGCTGAAATTTCCAGGGCCTATTTTCTGTCCCAGTCCGCCCCTGTTACCAATGGTTACGGCCTGTCAATTTGTGGATAGACAGGACAACTTCAACGTGAGAAATAGCACTTAGAATCATTATGCAGATGCTGTGTTGACATCAAACCAATACTTTCAATATTAATTTTATTTAAGGAGACAAATACTGCGTATTGGTGGTTAACAAACAAAAAATTATGCATCTAATTCTTATCTATCTATCTATCTATCTATCTATCTATCTTATCTATTGATTGGTTAATCTGTCTGAGATTTGATACAGTGTTATTCACTGAGGGTGTTGAATATAGTATTGTACATACATGTATTTATACCATTCGACACCTCTGTCAGCCAGTCACATGCTAGTATTGCAGGGAAATAATTCCCATATTCTTTGTTGTCCAGTTATCCTGTCATGTTTGACTGTTTGAATGTTTGTCTCATGGTATAAGCCGGTTATTCACCATGGCATCAGGAATATGTGTTTATCACACCTCGGGCTAAAGCCCTCGGGTGATAAATCACATATTCCCTCTCCCGTGGTGAATAACCTATACATATACATTTTATATTTCTATCAAATGTCTCATTTTTGGTTATTAAAAGCGTTTCTTCATTGCTTTCTGTGATTCCAATGAAAAGACTCACAAAACATCACTATTTGTTAGATTTTTCACAGTTTGAGTAAATGTCAATTTTGGAAAAAGTTTGAAATTGCAAAAAAAGCCCCTCCAAAAGGGTGACAATGGTCCATGAGAGTCCATTGGTACCATTCAAATTGAAATTGAAGGACCTTTACTAGTTTAGCTTGGTAAATCTTAATTTGAAAATTGTATGTTTAATTTTATTCGAAAAAACACGTTTTCTCAAATTACTAGAAAACTATTGGTCTTAGACCAAAAAATTGTATTGAAGTTGAATAGGAAAAGGTGTATTCCGGAAATTTTGGTGCAATTTGCATGTCTCTAGCTTCAATATTAACCGAGATATGGCAAATTTTGTGTTTTTATTGATTATATTATCATTTTTGAATCGATGGGACAAGAAAATTAGTTTTAGATGTCACCATTTCTTGAAATTTGAATTCTCAGGTATGATCCCAAGAGTGGATGCATAGCTATGTGTACTAGTTAAAGTGCAGTTCCAGAAATGTATTATTTCAGGTAATTATAATCAAAATCACAAAAATTTGGTGCTTGGATAATGCATAGTAATTCAGCGTTTTGTTTTCTCAAGAAGGTTGTTTGAAACAGTCTACAATATGCCATATCACATACTAAGCTGTTGACAATGAGACTAGAAAATGTTGCCTTTTGTAATGTACAACACATCAACCACGTATATTGTACAAGGTATTATCTAGACATTCAAAAATTTCTATATCGCATTGTGTTACAAATGAAATATAACAAACTTAAGCAAACTTGTTTGTGAAGACGACAAACTTTTGTGACACCTTTATGATGCTTGACACCAATTGGCAAATTGACAAAAAATATTTTTTAAGTTTACTTAATTATCAGATGTGTGTCTGATGCATGTTAGGTTATTGAAACAGCAGTCATCTTCAGGTGAATGCTTGACTTGCACAAACGCGACCCTGCATAATCCTTAACACATCATTCTGTATCCTGACAATGCCCTGGTCACTTCAGTACCTGGGTGGGTTCATCCCCAAACTTATTAATTCTTCTGTAGTTAGTAAGATCACAGGTATCAGCATGCTCAGATACAATGCCTGATGAGCCAATCATTCCAAGAACGGGTTTTTAATATGTGTTAATGAGAGATAGCCTGGCCCCACAGAACCGCTCAATGTACAAATGCAATGTATTCCCTCTCCTTTCAACTCTCAGAAACTTTGTTGACAGGAAGTTTAGGAACTGCCTTTGCTGCTATACATACACTCGACTATACTGTCTTGAATTTAGATTGCAGTTCAAAATCAAGATTTCTTTGTCTTCACCCCAAAAATTCACCTGATATCAACACAGGCACAAATCCCTCTCCAGGTGATCAACTCAACAGAAGATATAGTATACTTCAGGAATTTAAACTGGTACTAGCCACCTCCCTAAACATGCTAAGCAGAAATAAAGATGCTCATGGCTGAGTCCTCACATGTCACTGCTGTACCAGCAATGGCTATGATATTGAAAGGACAAAGAAATATACACAGTTCATTAAGAAGATTACTAATATTGCAAGTAAAGTATTCATTCCTAAAAATGCATGTGATGACATATACCTGTGCTCAAGAAATAATCAGAAGACACATGTCAGACATACTAAAGCATGCCAATTTAAATGAGCTTCACAAATTCTACTTCATTTGTAAATGATCATTATGATATTGCAATAACACGAAATTAGTATCATAAATGCTCCTGACTATGCAAAAACAGGTTGGCTTTGCTGTGTAACAATAGTTGATTGTTCCCCTTTTTAAAATTGTCTGTAATGCTCTGTATGGGTTCTTCATTAAGAGACTCAAGATCTACTTGTTTCACAGTCAACCTTTTAGTATGCGATATGACATATTGACTATTTCAATCATCCTTCTCGAAAATACAAAATGTTGCATCATAATCCAAGCACCATATTGTGTAATAACCTTAAATATGCTACATTTCTGGAACTACACTTTAACTAGTACACATATCTATGCATCCACTCTTGGAATCATACCTGAGAATTCAAATTTCAAGATATAGCGACATATAAAACTAATTTTCTTGTCCAATCGATTCCAAAGAGATAATATAATCAATAAAAAAACACTAAATTTGCCATATCTTGGTTAATATTGGAGCTAGAGACATGCAAATTGCATCAAAATTTCCGGAATACACCTTTTCCTATTCAACTTATATTCAATTTTTTGGTTTAAGACCAATAGTTTTTTAGTTATTTGAGAAAACGTTTTTTTTTCGAATAAAATTAAAGATACAATTTTCAAATTAAGATTTACCAAGCTAAACATCCTTCAATTTCAATTTGAATGGTGCCAATAGACTCCCATGGACCATTGTCACCCTTTTGGAGGGGCTTTTTTTGCAATTTCAAACTTTTTCCAAAATTGACACGCCCTAATGGGAGACGGAAAGAACATGTGAAGTGAAGGCTGTCCCATTTCGATTTTTAGAAGTGAATTTGTAATTGCCTGTCCCTCAGGTGTGGATGGGGTTTTATGCTGGGCAAGGCCCTTGGCCATTTGACTTTGTAATTCCATGTCCATTGGCCATTTGACTTTTGAATTCCATGTGGCCTATAACCCCCCATTGAGAGTGTAATTTGGGCCATCCCTCCCTTTTCGGAGCCGAGGGAAAACCATGACTACAACTACTATTAGTACTGCAACATGAATAGAAAGGGTGAGGTGTGAATAGCTTTGGGGAAAGAGTGTTAGAGATTACAGATAGGTCTGAAAAGATAAATATACCTGCTGACGCAAGTGCCACCCTTGGCCATAGGTACTGTTATTATTCAAAACTAATTGAGTTATCATGTATGGGCAACAAGAAGTTTTGAAAATAAGGCTAAATGGTAAAATAAATTGTTGAAGGTCATAAGTGTCAGAACTCATTCAAGGTCTTGCTGCGAAACACAACTCTTGTGAGTTAGATAGGACGATAATAGTTTAACTATCGAGTGCATAGTCTTTCAACAAATATGGCCACCAAGGTCACAGATATAGGTCAAGTACACTCATCATAGCACCATTCAAGGTCTTACTGTGATACATAATCTCTATTAATTTTGTGATCCTAGTGTCAATGCAAGAAGAGTGATCTTGTACGCAAGCTTTTAACAAATATTGTCCCAAGGTCACAGCTAGATGTAGGTCAAGGTCACTCCTGTCAGAAATCATTCAAGGTCTTGCTATGATACATAATCCCTGTCAATTTTGTGTGATCCTATGATCAATACAAATGGGAGCTATCTTGTACACAAGATTTTCACAAATATGGCCCCCAAGATCATGGAAGTAGGTCAAGGTCTCATGTCAGAACTCATTCAAGGCCTTGCTATGATAAACAATCCCTGTAAATTTTCCCTCATGTCAGAACTCATTCAAGGT
Organism: Platynereis dumerilii; assembly: GCA_026936325.1. Lineage (NCBI taxonomy): Eukaryota > Metazoa > Annelida > Polychaeta > Phyllodocida > Nereididae > Platynereis > Platynereis dumerilii. The sequence continues at coordinate 7,353,781 of JAPTHN010000024.1, forward strand.
CTTGCTTTGATACACAATCCCTGTTAACTTAGTGATCCTAGGATCAATATCAATGGAGTTATCTTGTACGTAAGTTTTTCACAAAAATGGCCGCCAAGGTCACAGAAGTAAATCAAGGTCACTCATGTCGAAAGTCATTCAAGGTCTTACCATGATACACAATCCCTGTCAATTTGGTAATCCTAGGATCAATATCAATGGAGTTATCTTGTACACAAGTTTTTCACAAATATGGCCGCCAAGGTCACAGATGTAGGTCAAGGTCACTCATGTCAGAACTCATTCGAGGTCTTGCTATGATACACAATCACTGTCAATTTTGTGATCCTAGGATCAATACGAATTGAGTTATCTTGTACACAAGGATGGTGGACAGACAGCTAGACAGCTAGACAGATGGACAGACTGACGGACGCCGCTGGCCTCTGCAATACCCAGGCCATGTTCATGGCCGAGGGTAAAAATCTGTAGAGATTTTTTTTAAATGAAGATTGATGTAAAGCATGGCAAAATCCATGCAGAATTGGCGATTTGTATAAAAAAAGAAGATGGGGGCAAACAACAGATTTACAGTATAGGATTCAGAAGCTATCTTTCAACGTAGCAAGAAATATCTAACCCATGGAGAACACATATAATTGTAAGTACTCTATCAATTTATTTTTGTATAAATATTTATCAATATTCTTTTTTATATGGTTCATCATAAAGATAAAGATTTCAATATGTGGCTAATAATTTTGAGGTTATTAATTCCTATGCTGATAACTGTTGTATAATATATTTATGGAATATTTTGTATGTTAGTTCTTCCTAAAATCTAAACTATTGTCTTTGTTTGTTTAACCACATACATATGTATACATACACACCCAAGACAGAGCGCAAGTTTCAAACATAGAAATACATAGAATGGACATGAGGCTCTGGCAGATGAAGCAACCAGATCCACCATCTTGGAACTGCCCTGTATCCTGACACAATGTAACCATGACGTCACCAATAACAGTGATGTCACTTATAACGCATGACGTCACATCATAATTAGTCTATTGTACATGTCTCAGGGCAGTTCCAATATGGTAGATTTGGTGACCTCATCTTGAGGTGACTTCATACAGCCTCATGTCCGTTCTATGTATTTCTATGGTTTCAAATAAAGGATTTGTGTGTGTTGAACTGTGTTTGAAGTTATGCAAGTCAATCAAAGAAGCTCAAAGAAGCTCTGATTCAACTGAGGGGGTGACCATTTAATTTCCAAGGCGGGTTTGGAGGTCCTTGGCGGGAAATTATTTATTTCACAATAACGACGACCATAATTATATATTTCAAGAACACAAAGTCCCTGAATATTCGTTCCCATCATATCAAGCGACACACCTTATAAAGAAATACCCCCTCCAGCAATGATTTATTTCAAGACTGTCCATAGGAATTTGTTTATTTCACCAAAACTGAACAAGAAGTTATTTATTTTTAAAAAAGCTCCAACCCCCCCCCCCCCCCTCAGAATAAATTTTGGCCTCCAAATGGCAGAGATCTCAACAGAAACCATGGATCTCCCTCCTCTTGCTGCCATGCCACCTTCCGAGGGGCTGCCAATCGCTGGGTCCAGGGTTCGAATCCAGCTCTTGCCAGGTCACCTGGGCTTATGTTGGACAGCTGTTTCAATCATCCTTTGCCTCATTGACATGCCCTCCTCCTGTCCTAATTAACCCACCAAGTGCATAAATACTGGACATAATGCCCAAATCTTCCATCCATCATGTCACCTTCCAAAATAGTGATGAGTGAAATCAATGAACAGCCAAGTTTTTGATGAAATTGAGGCATATGGTTTTTTTATATAATATTGACAATTTAGGCCTATATGAGTGTTGAACTGCAAAATTGCAAAACCTGTCAATACGTCTGGGATTGCAACAGGTTACATTTGATTTTTTTAGTAAGAAAAATCTGTAAATATCGATTTTGTCAATGTGAATGTAATCCATTTCTTCATTTTCCTCATTTTATGGGCAATTTATGTGATTTTAAACAGTTTTTTCTTGTTTTCTTCGTACGTTAATATTATACATGGCCAATTGTGCAGCATACGTAAAATGTACGATGCTATTTCTTGCGTATTTCATATGAAAATCGGTTGTTTTCACAGATGAAATACGTATGGAAATTTACGTACGTAAAAAATACGTAAATTTTCGTATGAATTTCATACGTATTAAGTTGGTTTTTGGGGCTTTAACTTGATTTTTTTGCTGATTTTTTTTTTAGATAGGCCAATGCAAGGTCTAAACTTAAACCATTTATGATAACCATATTGCACTAAAATGGCCAAAGTAACTGAAAAGCACCTGTGTGCAATTTTTATGAATTAGTATGAACACATACGTACTACGGATTGGCTCTTTTTTGCGAGTTTTGTACGTAGAATTTACGTACATAATTCGTACGCTGCACAATTGCTAGTGTAGTTAATCAAATAATTTTCTATTTTCTTCATTATTATTTTGCTGGGTTTTTCTAAAAATATTATTATCCATCCCATAACTATGTATCCATCTTTTTTTTTCATAGACTATAAGCTTGAAGGCCAAAATTTCAGTTCCACGATGTCAAACCAGGAGATAATAGCGTAACCCACAATAAATGTTGCAAACATGGCATCTGCAGATGAGGCCCTCCTCAGCCTCTGCTCGAACTTTTTCGAGGGGAAGGAATCAATGGAATGGATTCACACCATGAATCTTTGAATATATGGCATTTGGTGATGATACCGGGTCATTTTTTCCCTTACAGATCTGTGGGTTGACAATCCATGAAGTCACGTCGGGCGCCAACATATTGGCTGCCTTGTTCTGTCAAACTGTCAAGTGTGTGTTGCACACCGGCCTTGCAGAATGCAAGCCTGTCTCAATCCCAGATCGAACTTTTCTAGGGGCAATCCTGGAAAATAGGTAATTTCACCATAACTCTCCAAATATGGCATTTGCTGATGCCCAGGGGCGGACTGGCGGCATTTCGGGCCTCGTGGCAAAACAAGTCTAGGGGCACCTGAAATTCTTATTATTTCAACAGAAAAAAGGATCATACTGCAGCTTCGTACTGTTTGGTGAAGTTATGATGATGGGGCCCCATGTAAGAGGCTAATGTCCTATTCCGATAATTTAGTTTCATCGCAAAATCAGGTATCTGATGTTTTATATTTCTTTACATCTTGAATGGGCCCCCCTGACTTGATGGACCCGTGACAGCTGACACTCTGCCACATAGGCTATAGTCTGCCCCTGCCGATGCCACAGGGTCATTCAGTTCGCTTCCACAGCGTCAGGTTGACAATATCACTCTTAAAACAGATTGGTTGATTTTTGGGAAAAGACCAACCAATCAATTGGTTGAGGCAAAATCAATCAATTATTGTGGTTGAAACTACCATTTTGACTGGTTGAGGGCAACCCACTAGAATTGGTTGAAAACTATTCAACCAACTCCAATGGTCAGAAAAATGGTTACGTCATATTTATCTGAATAAAGTATCTCTCCTCTACCCCGCAGAATAGAAGCCCCTTAAAATAAAGGCTGCCCTCAATACAGCCAGGAAAAGTCGTAATGTTGTACATGTAAAGACGTTCATGAAAGCCACTTGAAACAAAGGTCCATAGCTCTAAAAATAGAGAAAGGATGAGGGAGGGGATCTATTCAAGTTGATGTGGTACACAGAAGTTTAAATGAACAAGTGAGTAAGGGATCAGCAAGGAATCATTGAACTTATCAACAGTAAAAGCATAACTGAGTTGTAACAACAAACAAACAGTGTATAATCTGATAATTTATGCTATGATCCCAGCTTACACATCACAGCTGACTTAAAAATTCAACAGTTCCAAGGTAGTGTAATAAATAAGATCAGAGCATTTCACAACAGAAGAATCATGAGCAATAGAGAGTCGTGTGTCGCCATCTATAATCCACCTCAAGTCAAGATTAGTGTGTAACTTTGAAATTATGAAAATCCTGCAGGATGCACAGGCATGTCAATTAAATCAATGTGTCACATAACTATAGATACACTGTTTCCAAAAAAATATTAAATGAATAGCTTTTAAATGTGAAAGATTAGGTAGACTAAAAATTTTGTTGGAGAACCATGGTGACCAAGAACTTGAACAGTCACTCACATGCAATTGTTCTAGATCCCACAGGAGTGTCCCATACATGTAGTTAATATAGATTTGCAGTTACATTTCTATGCAAAGTAAGTGTATTTTATTATCTCAGTGGTGTGTGAATGGACTGTAGACTGCTTGGTAAAACAAGGAAGAAAAGTCTACTGATTTTTAGAGCCATCTCCAGTGCCTTCTGGTGGATCGCTAAACTTTCTCCATCTCTCTGTCTATCTATATCTATGATAAACTGTTTTTTAGTTGTCACTGTAATCTTTTTCTCTTTTCAGATCTCAAGCAAAAAAAACAAAAAAACAACCCTTTTCCCAACAAATAAAAAAAAACCCTCCCCACCCTCAAAAAATGAAACCCCTGATGAGTGAAATAACAACTTATTTATGAATAGCCATTCGGCTGGGGTGGGTGTATGGTCCTTAGCATGGTTCAATGGCTTTACATCCTGTATTTTTGCACTAGACACTATATATGCTAATCAGAGGCAAGCCATGGACCATGGCAATTTGATAACGGCTGTCAGACTGAATTCTACAGAGGGGTTGTCCTGGGACTGTGAGGTTGACTAACTATAATCCCATTCCTTATTAACCAATAAGGTTCTCTCATTCAACCAATTATTAAAGTTAACGTTTAACCAATTTCATGTGTTGAAATAACAGCAAGAGAGATTAACCAATTCAAATTGGTTGGTAGCTTAACCAATCCTGGTTGGTTGACTGCAACCAATAATTTGGTTGGTCCTATTTCAACATATAAAATTGGTTATTTTCAACCATTATATTGGAATATTCAACCAATCTGTTTTAAGAGCGTGCATCTGGAAAGGTCACAGATAACCAATATTAATTATGCGACGATGGAAGATAATCTGTTGACTAATAGTTTAATACTATGTTGGTTGAATAAAGGCATGCTACAACTGAACAACTGAATTTTGGAAGTTGGCAACCATTAAATTCCATGAAATAATCTTAACAATTGGCAAAACGCGTAAAGAAAGCACTTAAATTCTTCAGAAGACCACAAATTGCAACCAATATTTCAATATGAACAGAGACATTGTAATACAACTTGGAATTGACCATTTCGGCCATTAGGCTACTTGGGTATGTTCTTTTTTAATGATTTAAACAAATACTTTGCTCAAAAAATGTTATTTCCTTAAATATCAAATGCATCTTACATGGAAAGCTGTGGTGAAGATATACACTTGTCAGATGCTGACAGTAGGTATTTCTACATGTGTCTACTGTTTATTGCCCAATAACTTTACAGATGTTTTGTGAATCCTACTTGAAAAACATTGACTGGTGAAATCCTAAAAATCTCAATTTCCATCACTATTCAATGAAGTCAGCAAGGCATTTTCTCATACCCTGGTGATTCATTTGCCGCTTTTCTTTGGTTCAAGAAATAATAAGGCCGAAATGGCTAAGTTTATATTTGATTTTGACACATTGTAAGATTCACTGAGTTTGCAACACTCCTAAATGTTGGAAAGATGTAAAAATCAGAAATAAAATGTTTTTTTTCTTATTTTTTTAACCTGATAGAGTGACTTAATGTATAACTACATAAATTAAGATGTTTCAATAACACTGCAATGCCATTTGATACATCCATAACTGATATTTTGCATGCAACAAGGGTGTGAAAAACTAAAAATTTTAAATTTCAATTTTCTCAAAATTTTCCCAACAGATTTTTTTAATCTTTACATCATATCGAAGCTGAGACCACATACTACAACGCTGTGCTGACGGATTCTTTGTCCCTTTTTTTTTAACCCTTAAATTTGTTCAAGGACACTGTGTACATTCTTCATGCAATCATAACAATGGCTTAAATTGTTGTGACATCACAAAAATACAATGCAGCGCTACTCATGACTTAGTTCCCCTAAAATTAATTATTTCCACTGTTCTAACTTCATACAGAGGGTATTCCCAGTCTATAGAATCAGTGCTAAATTGCAGTTCGCATGCTAGATGAGACTCACTGTAGATGTATGGATAGTTTTTGATAGGTTTAAAGACATTTAGTGCTAAATGAACCAGAATGATTTTTTTTGCTGCACCAAGCAGCTGAGTATCTCTCTCTCTTACCTTAGAAATGACTAACCACCAGGGCTAGATCTATAATGCTGAACTATATGAGCATTTACTTGTGGTTCAGTACCTTATTAATACACAAATGACATCATGTAACAGTAAGCAGACATCAATGTTGTAAAATGGTGGAAGAATATAATTCAAACACAGACACTATTTTGCTTTTTGTGATTCATGGCACCATCAACGACATCTAATTTGAACATGACAGCTGAATTTGACAGTCACAACCTGCCTAGCAAGTGATCCAATCAGTCCGGCAAGTTGTTGACATTTGGGCTGACACGACAACGAATTATACTCCAGTAGGTGCACTCTGGAGAGCTCCCCAGTGTACATGTCGAATTTAAGGTGGCTCGCTACTCTTGCAAAGTGGTCGTTAGCGCGCATAGGCCGTGATAGTGGAACTCTCCTTTTTCCAGCTCTCCTGTGTTGACGAGCAGAATAAAACTATTTCCGGGAACAAGCTGCCATTTTGTACCATTGCTGAGTCAGTGGAGCTGGCATTCCAGGCCCCAGGGCACTTTTAATCCATTGAAAACATTACGGATTTGCATTGCCGAGTCTTAAATGGAATGTTTAGCATGGATTGCCACCATATTCCAGTACTGTCAGACTGATTACACTTTGTTACGGACCTTAGAAACCCCGGCTCCATTGTAAATTCCCAGGCTGATGTTTCCGGAAATAGTTTTATTCTGCTCGTCAACACAGGAGAGCTGGAAAAAGGAGAGTTCCACTAACGCCCGCTATTGACGCGCAGCAAGGCAGGCCCTATCTATGGTATTATCACCTGGTTGGCTGTGAATATTACTGTTTACAGTCAAAATATCAGGGCCTATGATATTGTAAAAAGTACCACCCTTCAAGGGCGATATTTTTTAACAATGGTTATGACATCACCGGCATTTCAGATGCCTGATGACGTCACAAACCAAACAATGTCCAAAACAACAGGATTGTGACGTCACCTCCTTGTTGCTCAATGGTGACGTCACATTTTTGTAATGGCAGAAAATAGTCCTTCTTTAAAATTGAAAATTTGAGGTAAAACCAGGTGATAAAAACAAAACAACCACACGTCAGGGCACTTCGTACAATATCACTCGCTGTTGTGTGAATTAATTCACACAACAGCTCGTGATATTGTTACTCAGTGCAGGGACGGATCCAGGGGGGGCGAAAGGGGCGACCGCCCCCCCACCCCCTCAAAAAAAAAAAATTTTAAAAATTGTTTTATTTTTTTTGGTAGAAAAAAACAATTATGTGGGTCTATACTACAGTTTGTTTCACAACATGCGAAACCGGTGTGTGTTTGGCCTGACTGCTCAGCATCTAAAGGTCACACAATAGAAAGACATACTCGTAGATAGATGAGCTATTTTGTGATTTTTTCATCCAATTTTGTGACATTTTGGTGCCGTTTTTGTCTGATTTTTGGCGACGACCGCCCATTCTAGAAATGAGACAGACTGTAACAGCACTTTCTACATTAGGCCTGTTTAATTATTGTTTTTAAAATTCTGATTTCTGTTAGATTTGTTCTGTTTGACAGACCAGATATTCGATGTTGTAGGCCTACTGTATAAGCAAACTCTGCTGTTCTTGTTAGTCTCACAGCAGTGTTGATGAAGCTTTTGTTTCAGTAGTTCAAACTTTAGATCATTACCTTGGTTCTTTTTTTCAATTATCTTACAAATTACTGTTTATTCTTCATTCTATCTCTATTTTGGCTGTGCAGCATAGACATGGAATACAGGGGACTGCAGGGGGCAGGGGTATACCCCAAAGTCAATGTTCACTCCAGTCAAGTCAGACTTGAGTCAGCTAAAGTCAAGTCATTGTTGCGCAACTTAGCCATGTTTTACCTTACAGAAATAAAAAATGCATTTCACACTCTAATAGGACTTTTGTAAAGTATAGGCCTATATATTCAAAATAAAAACACACTAAAAATTGACACATTCGAATACTACCTAATATTCTGTGTACAAAAATTCTGAAATTTCCGAAGTTATAATGTACCATTGAAAAATATTTAACAGAAAAGTCCTATGAAATTACATTAATTCAGCTGAGGTTTACTTAGTTCAAGTGAAGTCAGAGTTTAACAACTTAGCTGACTAGTCAGTTGAAGTTTTTGCAAGCAAGTCCAGAGTTTTAACCCTGACTGACTTTGGGGTACCGGTCTGGCTGTGGGAGGGTAGCGGCTTCCTAAAAATCTCCAAACATTATATTACATTTATACATATTAAATTGAAACAAAGAGAAGAAAAGAACATTTCTGGCTGAAAGCCCCATTACCGAACTAATATCCCCCACTTTACTCCTTAAGAATTAGCCTCTGGATTGGGTTTTGTGTCCCCCTGTCCATTGGCCTTTTTAACTTCCTTGTCCCTTTGCAGTTTTTTAATTGAAATTTGAATCCCCTGTCCCTCAGCTCTGGATTGGGTTTTGTGTCCCCGTCTCTTGGCCATTTTACTTTTTAATTCCCTGTCCCCCATAACTCCCCATCCAGAGCCTCATGAATTATAGAGGTTGCAGTCAAAGAAAAATGGGTGTTAACATGAATTTTTCCATGCAAAGAAATCATTGACGTCACTGCAGCATGAAGCAATCTGTGAGGCAAATTTGATAGCTTGGTATTAATATATTACATGGAGAAAAACGGATGAAGCCATGTATTTTTAATCATTTGAACCAATTTTAGATATTCATAAACTTTGATTGGGACACTGTTTCCTTGTGAAATTATCGATCAATTTGTCAAGATTGATTTAATTTGTCTCCAAGTAGTACCTGAAAAAGGTAAAAATGTGTAACAAAATTCTTTAAAAATATCCCCCTTTGAGAGCTCACAATGCGTCTCAGAAAATCTAAAAACCTTGAGCGGCCCCCAAACCCCCTGCCGTTGTGATTTCGGCCCTTCGGGCCTCATGAGGTCCGCCCCCCCCACCTAAAGAATCCTAGATCCGCCCCTGCAGTGACACTGACTAAGGTTGTTTTGTTACAACATCACCACTCAGCTGACACAGCTTCAAGATCTTTTGATACAAGTTTGGAATTTCATGCGGCGGCCGCTTCATTTGCAATTTGCAAACAGCTGGAGTTCCAGTTTGATACCCATAAGGTACAGGTGATTTCCGGCAAGCAGGTCTAATTTCTCAAAAATGACTTTGTGATACAAATAAATATGTATATCAATTCCAAGTGTGGTAGGAAGGTTTGTCTGTATCATTATATTGTTCCCCACTATTTGAGGAAGTTAAAGACTAAGAACTAGAAAATCCTATCTCCTCAATTTTTTTTTGCACTCTGGTTTATAAAAAAAATTAAGATTTTCAAAATCAAAACTTTTGTTCCGCGCCCCTTGGAAAGGCCTGTAAATCAAATATATATCCATGAAATTGTCTTTACCTTTTCCATAAGATTGTCTTCTTTAATTCCATGCTCCATTGCATGATATTGGATGCATTATCACTGAATGGCAGGGCTAACTTCACGGTAAAAAAATTAAGAAAAAAATTTTAATTTTCAAGTTTGCGTGAACCGACTTCCTTGTACATAACCTCAAATATTTTGACAAAAAGGCTGGTAGCGACCACTTTCCTTTACATATCCTTGCTATAAACTATATTTTGGATCATTTTAAACCATTTTTAAGAAATCCTATCTTGGAAAGTTCACGAGTATCGAGCCACCTTAACTGTCATATAGAAATCAGAAATTATCATTGTAGCTGATGAACTGTCATGATCAAACTTTAAGGATGGGAAGTTGAGGCAGTTTGATTAGTCATAATCAACATGATTTTTGTGTTAGAATGAGATGCATTAGTTTGTCAGACACCAACTCACTAAATAAGTCTCTTAAACTAAATCATGACGCATCATCAGCAATACAGTGCCGCCTGTGAGTGCTGTTTTGCTGCTGGATCAATGCTAAATATCTTTATCCAAACTGCTTGAGGAAGCATTATAATAGGGAAGGTTGATTTTGGAAAAAATTCTGAATTTCAATCTTGGACAAATTGGGATAGTGACATTTTCATGTCAAAAGGCCATATCCAAAATTTCAGGTCTCTAACTCTAATACTTTTTTGAGGAAATCCATTTAAAGTTTTGAGTTTTTAGACGTTTTTCGCTAGGTTTGCCGATTCGCGGTATTGAATAACTTAGTCAATTTAAGAGATAAGACAATGAAACTGGTATGGTTGGACTAGGCTCAACCAGACCTTCATTTTGAATACCAACATCAATGGTCTAAGCCAAATTTGAAGGTGTAAGTAACTTCACATTCTGATAACTTTTAATTTTTTTTGCTGGACTTGCCAATCAAAATATGACTATACATGTGAATGTAACTCCATTGGCTATTGAGATATCTGGCAATATTAGTGATCTTAGGTAAAGCACCCAGACCTATAATATAGTAGCCTTTGTCAATTCAATGATTGTCACAGGAATCCTGAATAGAACCACAGGAATTAAGAACTTGTAAATATTAATTGACCATGGGTATCAGGTTATTAGATTTTGTCAGTGAGTCATTTCAGAACCAGGTTCAGTATTATAATGTCCTAAAAAAGAGAAGGAAATGGAACCCAGGGCATCATTCTAACCAAGAAAGAAGTTCAAATAGAACAACCACCTGATTGGAAATTGTATATTTCTGTACCGGTGTGCGGAAGTTTTAACATGAAACTTCCCTGCTTTGACAATTAAGGTACTATAAAAATTATTTAAGCACTTCTTTACAGTTTTTAAATTTTCTATAATGGAACTAAGGTGTTAAAGGGAGGTCTTGATAGATTATCAGATAGCTCTTTATGTCATCACTGGAGCCTTACTGGATTGCGAATATTACGTTTCAAAAATAATATCAATGCTCAGAAAGAGAGAGAAAAAATACAATTTGCGTTTTTTGTGTGCCGTCACTGCCGTGCCATATAAAGACCAATATCTCAAATTTTAGCCGAGCTTTATGCTTGATGTTTGCTGTTAACTTGTTTACATCAATACCACATTGACATATTACTTCTGAGGTTTGATTTATTTAAAATGAGGCTGTGCAGCTGGAAAACCCGGCGAAGTTTCATAGGTTTGCCAAATGAAAAGTTCTGTTACTCCCCCATACCTCCGATATGGCTCATTGTAAGGCCTCCAATGCTTATGAGAGTAACCCAGTAGACTGACATAGCGTTGAATATAACCCGGACTACTTAAAAATCTTTTTTCAAGTAATTTTTTCCTGTTTATTACTGCTTTGAATCATCGGATCTGACTTTTTTTCTCAAAATAGTGAAATTTTGTAAGAAGTGCAGATGAAAAATTATTGGAAACCCTTCATGTTTGTATTCAAATTGTAGGTATTTTTGAGATCTTTTCAAATATGTAGGTTGTATTACTGTATGATGAGAAATGACAAAGTTATACGAAACCGCGAGTTTGCGAAACAACTGAAAAATGTTCAAAATGTCAAAAATTCAATGTCATTTCCTCAAAAAAGTTTTCAAGTTAGAGACCTCAAATTTTGGATATAGCCTTCTTATATGAAAATCTCACTATCCCAATTTGTCCAATGGTGAAGTTCCCAAATCAACCTACCCTAGCATTATAATTCCATGTATATATTTTTCATTATTTGGCATGTTCATAAATTTGTGGAGGTGTAAAATCGAGCGTGTGCAAATTTGTGGAAGTGTAAAATCCAGCACAAGGGCTCGTGTGTATGTAATAACTAACACTCGTAGACATACTTTATTACTTATTCGTGGACCTGCCAATACTAACTTCGTGGAGGTGTCACAGGTTTCAGTTTTAGGGTCAAAAATAGTTTTAGGTTTATAGCGGGGCAGATTTGTCATAAATAGGAGAGTAATATTGCATTTATACATAGAAGCATGAAACTTGGCACATCGTTTAAAAACATCTTAAGGAATAAATTTAGATAGGGAGCCACTTCAGATTTGACCTGGTTGACCCATGGCAGCCATTTTCCAAAATGGCGGCTAACTCGCTCATTTTCCTGCTTTCTGTGAAGTGCCTACAGTGTGACCATGTGAAAACAGTGGTCATTATTTCTTCTAAAGATCTAAAAAACACTATCAATTGATTCCTGGGTCGAACTGTGGAATTTTAGGGTGGTCAGGGTCCATTTTGTTATAACTGTTGAAGATAATGCAACATTTTCGCGGTTTTCCATAATTCTATGGAATCTCAATTAATATTTAAATAGACCACATATTTGAATTCCTTGTAAGAAGAGCTTTCAAATGAATGGTAGCATCACTAGTTTCCTTGAATTCTTTGTCAAAATGAAACTCAGAACCGAAATCTTCAAAAAACTTATAATTTTCATTTTTTCCATTTCCACTTCAAATTTACGAAAGCCATTATTGCGGGTACTCATTTGAAAGGTCTTTTTGCGAGGAATTCAAATACGCAACTTATTTTTATATGCATTTAGAATTGGCGAAACCACGCAAAACCGCGAAAATACAGTATTTTAGTTGATAATTCTGCCAAAATGGATTCTAGAAAGCCTGAAAATAGTTGAGGCTACTAAAAATGTTGTAGTAATGTTCTGAATACCTAGAGAAGGAATAACAAACACTATTTGCATGCATTTTATTCGTAGGAACCACACAGAAAGCAGCAAAATGGAAGAATTGGCGGCCATTTTGGAAAATGGCTGCCATGGGTCAACCAGGTCAAGTCTGAAGTGGCTCCCTATCTAAATTTAATCTTTAAGATGTTTTTAAACGATGTGCCAAGTTTCATGCTTCTATGTATAAATGCACTATTTTTTTACATACCTGCCCCGCTATTAGTTTTAGCCAAGTTTAGGGTTAGGTTAGAATGTTCATAATTTAATCTATAGAAATTTGTGAATGACAATATTTGACAAATCGACGAATGCCAAATTCGTGTACATTTTCGTTTTTGCAGGTTTACAAATTCGCCAAATGCAAAATATTGAAAAAAAAATGGTCCTCTTAATTCTCATCTGATGAGATGAAAGCATTGGGTTAGAGAGGACAATATTTGAGGCATGTGGGATACGAATGGCTGCCAATTTCCATTGTTGTGACCAAAGTAAGGTGTTATAATTCATTGGCTTGTGGTTGAGTTAATAAATTGACTTTCAAGTTCAGAGCTGCAAAACTCCATGTGTTTATTTATTCTCCTTCTTAAGAAGACTTAGTGCTTGCATACAATTGGCACCAGAGGGATTTAAGTCCAATCCTAATACTACACCCACGTGCCTGGTGGGCTCAATACTAACTGGCTATAATTGGATCTGGGTAAAGATCCAAGATCACAACATAAGTTATGGCTTAAAGTCTTTGATAAGTGGGGTTCACTTACTTACCAAAGGTTTTGACTATATGTAACTGTAGATCAAATAAAGTTGGCAGCCACTTGAATCTCACAAGCCTCAAGTATTTTCCTTTATGACCCCGTATGTTATCTTTGCATAAAATGAGTTTCCTTACTTCCACAGCTGGGCAGTGTGATCGAGGATGTTAAGCATTAACCAAATGGAAAAACATTGCCAGCTTTACTTACAGGCGGAAATGCATGAATCACAAAGTGCTACTTTCACGATGAAACTGTCCTCTCATTCCACATTGAAAATTAACCAGCTGTAAAGTCCTTTCTTACTCACCCCAGTCTCAACCACAACTTAACTGATTCTGTTTCTGCCTATGCTTTATCAATGTGAATGCCTGCTACTTATCAAATGATCTGTTTTACCTGCAGCAGATTTAACTCTATAAATCAGAGTGACTTTTTACCACTGGGAGAATGACTTATTTTACGTATAATCTGGAATATTTAGTTTCTTCTTTTTCTTAAATTAGATCCAATGATTTCAGTCTAATTCTCATATTTTATAGATTTTGTGAATGCTAAAAAGTGGGGGGGGCATTTCATATTATGTCCCCTGGAGTATAAAGTGTAGGGGGGGGGACATGTCCCTCACCCCCCCCCCACCAAATTACGCCCATGTGGCATGGTCTTTGGTCATTCAAAACATCCTGTGAGGTTCGTTTGGGCAAACCGCTCAGTCATTCAGATTATTTAAGAACAAAGACAAAATATTCTAAACGAGAGTTATGTGCAGATTTTTATTTTGGTGAGAGCACAGCATAACCTGACAAGAAAAAAGTTTACATTGGAAGAATTTACCTTTACAACAATAATAAGCAACACTAAGCCTTGAAAATTAATTTAAGATTATAACTCAGTTACTCAATACATGAATAGTCACACACTGGTGAAAAGCCTAAAATTTTGTAATGCAGTGACTTTTGCCGATGACACCACTATATTTGCTTCTGGTAATAATCCAAAATTTTTGTATAAAAAAATTAATTCAGATCTCGAAAAACTCAGTCAATGGATTGAAAGTAATTCCCTTACTCTAAATGCTGACAAAAAAAGGTATTATATTATTTCACAGTAAACAAAAGAACTGTAATTATAATGGAACGCTAAGTATGAATCAAACATTAATTGAAAGAGTAAAAAACATAAAATTTCTTAGAGTAACAATTGATGAATATTTGGAATGGGATTTACAGGTTAAAAATGTAATTTAAAAAATGATAGCTGGAAATTACAGTCTAGTAATGGTTAAAAATATGTTACCAGTTGAATCAAAACTATTGATATACTATGCAAATGTTAAAAGTCATGCTACATATGGCATCGCAGCATGGGGACCTTTATTAACAAAGAAACTATTGAAAAATATAAAAATCCAACAAAATAAATCTATGCGATTAATCTTTAATGTTGGAAATAGGGCTAATCTAAAGGTACTATACAGAAAAGGAAAAATCTTAATGATAGACGATATTATAAAGTTAGAACTACTGAAAGTGTCTCATAGACACAATGCCACATATATGACAAACTACTAGCTAGACTAACAAATCTATTTGACATAACTAGACATACATATAATACAAGAAATCGAACTAATTTAACAGCTTTACATCATACTACCCTACAATATAATAAAAGCTTCCTTGGTGCATCCCCTTATTTATGGCTCCAATTGTCAAATAATTTAAAATAAAAATGGAAATTGAAAAACTTCATCAAATCCTACTCAAAACATGTCTATCAGGTTTACTAGTAACTTCTATTATCTGTTTTATTTTACTCAATTTTCAGTGAAATATAAATTAAGATCATTTTCATCTTCATTTTCATCACTTCATTTTATTTTTATTCTATATTCATTTTAATTTTAATTTTTTCCTTTTTAAAATATATTTTTGTGTCCCACTTAGTGTTATTTACTCTTCATTGTTTATTGTTTAATGATTGTAATATGTATATATGTACTTGTCATATTGCCCTAAGTATTTTAATAAGTGAGGTCAGTGAAGTGAATATGAATGAAACAGTTGAAGCGAAGCAGTAAAAATTTTATCAACATAGAGCTCCCTCTGGCTGACAACTGGTCAGATATTAACAATAATGCCATGATTGGCACTGTGTTGTTGATATTTGCACTTTTTTTTAACCTTAAATATTGAATAACACAGATTAAACTCTTTGTGGAAACCATGATGAACTGTTCTTAATAAAAGGTTTCTGTTGAAAAGTCCTGATTACAATTTTATGATTGAATTGTATGACAAAAAGAAAAATTTATTCAAAGTTCACTGTAAAAATGGTTTGTTTAACACAGACTAAAGCAGACCTAGCTGGTATCTATTCAGAATCATTGTGTAACATCAGACAAAGCTATATATGCTTGTTGCAGACATGTTTTACATGAAATTAAACATATAAAATTGAAAGCTGACACACACAGATCATTTCGTTAATCCTCAGTCCATCCAGACACCAATGTTTCAAACAATTACTTTCCTTTAGTTAGGACTACTACTATCTCTATACTTGTGTTACACCAGATAAAACTTTAATGATCAAGTTTTTTGTTTTTTAGTTATGGGAGCCACTGTAACTGGTATCTATTAGAGCTAGGACTCATTCCCGTTATTTTATAAACGATTTAAAATAGCTTTTTATTTAAAATATAATCGATTTTTTAATATGATTATTTCAGCATCATCCAATGCCACCTCATATTGGACAAAAGATTCATAATTTTCACTATTGTCTGGGCCAAGTACTGCAATCTTTTAAGATGCTGAACAACTAGGACGACAAAGTACATTTAGTTACATTAAATTTTGTCTTATAGCATTGTAAACTGATGATGAATCAGAAAATTAATCCAAATTATTCAGACACGATTCATCGGAAAATTGTCTTAAATGCAGAAAACACATAGTTGATCGCTCAATCGATCGATTAATCGATTATATTGATTAATCGACAGAGCTTAAGTATCAATTCAATATACTGATGAACAAGCTAATTATATATTCACTAAAAATCAACATCCTCTTTTTACCTACAGGCTGTCACATGAATTTTTTAACATACATTGAATATTAAAAATGTTCAAGCTGATTACTCATTGTCCCCAAATTTGTACTATTATCTTATACTGACAGATGTACATAGAACATTGTTTGAGAGAAATCTTCAAACCACTCAAGTGCCAATTTCTAACATGGACAGTACATGTACACAGTGAGTGAACACACTTGATTATTTAAGATATTTACACCTATCAAGAGACAAAAAAAGACTTTAGAAACATGAATAAAAATGTCTAATTATCATTATTACAGGGCATTGTCTGGCCATTAACGCCTAGTTTGCGGGCGTTAATTGGTCAATAACATTTTTTTGGAGGGCATTATGGGGTATTAATCAGTTATGGCCAAAGGGCAGAAATCATCAACTTAATGCCCGAGCCGCCAGGCGAGGGCATTAAATGATTTCTGCCTGAGGGCCATAACTGATTAATACCCCATAATGCCCGACAACAAAATGTTATTATCATTATTATCATTTTGAATACAATCCATATCCAAGAAGATATTTACCTTTTTTTTTATTCATTAACGCCCGCTCCGTTGTTGTGATACCACAGAATCTAGAGCAAAACCGATTACATAACAGTGTTCTCCTCTTCGCGGAGATAATTTTAGGCTTTTAAATTTTTCAATTCTGACCATTTTTGGCCGTTTTAGCCCCAAAAAATCAACAACATCACCATGACGTCACTTCTGATGACATCACAATACACCAGGTGGCGTTTTCGCGGGCGTTAACGGCCATTAACGCCCGCGAACTGGGCGTTAATGGCCAGACAATGCCCTCTAAAATGATAATAATGGCCGTTAACGCTCGCAAAAACGCCACTTGGTGTATTGTGATGTCATTAGAAGTGACATCATGGTGATGTTGCTGGCTTTTTTTGGGCTAAAACGGCCAAAAATGGTCAGAATTGAAAAATTTAAAAGCCTAAAATTATCTCCACGGAGAGGAGTATACTGTTATGTAATCGCTTTTGCTCTAGATTTAATAAAAAGACCGTGAGAACACGAAAACGGAGCGGGCATTAATGACAAAAAAGGGTAACTTTCTTCTTGGATATGGATCGTGTTTACAGATGATTTCATATTTGTAGACATTTGAGATAGAAAATACATCATTTTTCTTGCAATTATCATTGGTTGAAAGAAGTTATGACACCGCTCTCGCTTGAAAAGTGACATAGCTTTTTACATGGGTGACCATGGCATTCCAAGCCATTGATCTCATAACAGGGACTGACTTTAGCAGTTTCAAGTTAACAGTTTCAGTTTGTGTTACACACATTTTTAGTACACACATTCTGCAAGTTCAATACTGTGCATTCAGATGACTGGGATCAGGTGATCCATTTTATGACTGTTTATACAGTAAATAAACATGTATAATTGTGAATGTAAAATTTTCTCAGAGGAGGGGCCCTGCTCAGGCAGCAGGACAATGTCAATGGGCTACCAGTCGTGGGGTTCCTGGTCTGATTCCCACAGTGATTTTCTTATGAATGTTAGCCACATCACAGGGACCATTCAGAATTTATGATTCGGGGGGAGGGGGGAGATCGCATCCTTCAGTCTTCAGGGCTAGTGATTCCACCCCCGACAGCATGGAGGATGGGAGTTCGATGTTTTGTTGGAACTTTCTGTCAGAAATGTATACCCCTCTTTGGTTTCATGCTTATTTGTACCTCTCATACATTCCATGCAAAGTTTAAGTATGTCCCCTTTTCTTTATTAAAATTTCATATCCCCCTTAAGCATGTTGTGAGTAATAAATACCCCCCTTGAAACATGAGTGAAAAATTTGTGCTTCGTCGTGCAAAACTTCCATTCCCCCCAAGTCATAAATTCTATTTAGCCTGCAAAGCACATAGATTCCAGAAAAAAGGTAAAATTACTACAACCCCCCCCCCTTGAAGCATGTAGCACCTACTCAGGTAAACTCCAATACATCCTCAACCCGGTCAAACATACTAGTCTAGGCGAGATTCTCAAAAAAGCCTCTGTAAAAAGTGTAATAGGCATTTCTTGTTAAAAGTCGGTAACAAGTGGTTTTAACCTAATTTGAGGGTGCTGATTCTGAATCTGCTTGTTACCAAGCTGGATTTTTAATTTTAAGGGGTCAAAATGGCAAATCAAAATGGCCGCCAAAACAACATAAATTGTGAAAAATATGACAATATCACCACTCATTTAGCTTTTTGTTGCAAATAGCTCCCAATGACCAACCTAATTCATTAATTCTAGTATAAACAGAGGCTGTTGGGACTATTTCACTAACATTTAGTGCTCTAGTTGTAGCTTTTAGGGGTTCAACAGCCTGGAAAACAAAAAGGCCGACAAATACTCAAAAATGTTGGTTTTGGTACTACAAAACCAACTCATTTGTGTTATAAATCATACCTAAATTATTCATGTCATTGCTCCAGTATAATCCTAGGCTGCTGTATCTATTTGATTTAAATCTTTTAAGTTAAGGGGTCAAAATGGAGCCTAAATCAATGTTAGGGTGCAAATCGCAGAAACTCTGATTTTTCCATTTCCATTTTGCATTACAACTGTCCATTTTATAACATATTTTTAAGTTTTAAATGGTTTTTAAACAGTTAAAAACTGGAAAGGCAGGGTGGGATCCTTGTCAAAAGGTTAAAAATGTGCATAAATCTAGCTGCACGATGAAAATGATATGTTGTGTACAAATCATTTTTCTCAGCTAAAATACCACTTATGTGTTGTATATTTCATAAATGAATATAATAATTTGTTAACAGACAACTAACAGACATGAAATTGAATTTTAAAGCCCCAATAGGTCAAACATGGCATCTGGGAAATGTCGAAAATCCCTGAAATTCTGCAGCTTTGAGCCTCAATTGTCAATTTCTGTGCAATTGTGTTAACTCATTCTAATTTATCATTTATTAACTCTGACAGTATATGTTTGTTGGACATTTATGTCTGTTTGTGAATTTATTCTATGGAGACTTATCTGAGGTTGATATATGGCGGAACAATACAAAAAAGAAACCTACAACCTTATGGTAAAATCTTGCTAAATTGGATGCTTTCAACGTTGGAAAATGACAACTCTTTGTTGTTCATTATAATTAGTCAAATCAACACAGTGTTTTCTTACTTTTGATGGTCTATACACTGATCTGGACAAATTATACAGCCTTGAAATGAAGGTTCTAAAGACATGCAATTAAAACCACATTACAGGTTTATTCTTGTTTTCATTTGCCTCAGTTTACAAAACTTATTATGATTCTATAGTGTGCTTATGCTTTTGTACATTCACACATTGGGATGGATTTTTTTATTTGTGCATTTTTTATTATAATGTTACCAGCCAGAATAGCAAAAATCATTCCTAATTTGCTTATTGACGACAAATTCAATGCTGTTAACAACCAACCATTTTTAAATGGTACCTGCAATGAACACCACGCTGACAGCATCCTCTATGGTATTAATCCATTCTTCTACTTGTATTCCCTAGTCTCCAAGTTTCATCTTCCTTTGTAATCTCCTCCTTCCCAATCTCTGCCCTCCCTCCTCTTTCCTAGTCTCCTCCATCCCTTCTACCTGCCAGTCTCATCAATCCCTCCTCATAGATGGTCACCTTTATCCCTTCTACTTACTGGTCTCCATAACTCCTCTTTCCCATTTTTTTACATCCCTTCTACAACTTGGTCTCCCCAAAGCCTCCTCATTGCCGGTCTACACCACTTCTCTTAGATATATATATACTACATACAAGAAGGTTTTTATAGAATTAGTGGTGGGAAACAGGACCATGTCTCTTTCCTCCATCCTACCTCCTTAATAGTCTCCTCTCATTTCCATTCTGTCTTCTCTTTGTTGGTCTCCTCCCAGGACCCCCTACTCCACATTCCCAGTCTCCAGCTTCCCTCAACCTTCCTTGATATTCTTCTGCTATCCTCTTTTTAAGGCTCCTTCGATATGTTTACTGGCTGTGTTTCTCTGTGTTGTTCTCCTTCCTTAGTTATTTTTAATATCTTCCCTCCCTCCTCTTTTGTAGTCTCTGCTTTTGGTCCTTCCTTTCTTACTCTTCACTCCTGCCAGGCTAAAGCAGCCTGCTTGATTTGCGACTGGATGGAGGGATCTCACCTGTCTTACAGGCTACTGCAGACAGGCTTGTCAATCAGACTTCCCTCCATTTTGTTGCTTTATTCCCGGCTCTTCTTATTCATCTACCTCTGTCCTCTTTGAGTATTTCCACTATCCTTGTGTCACCTGTTACTCCTTGTCAGGCTCTTCCATCCCTCCATTCTTGCAGTTTCCATCACTCTTCTTTCCTGGTCTCTTCCATTTATCCTCCTTCCTGGTCTCCTCCATTCCTGCCTTTTATTAAGTATCCTCCAACAGTACTTCTCTTTCCCAATCCTCCCCATGTCTAGTCTTCTCCATCCCCCCTCCTTCCAAGCCTTATCTCTCGCTCCTTCATACTCGTCTCATCCCTCCCATCTAATTGCTGGTCTCCTCTATCCCTCCATTTTTGTAGCCTCCATTACTCCTCGTTCCCAAACTCCTCATTCCTTGTCACCTCCATCTCTTCTCCTTCCAAACCTCACCTCTCCCTCCTTCTTTCTCATCTCATGCCTCTAAATAGCCTGCACTGCTGTTGATGGGGCATAAATTATACTCACTCCTTATTGTCTCCTTCTTTATCCCTCCCATTTGTGTAGTCTTCTCAATCTCTTCCCTTTCCTATTCTTCTCCAACCCTCATCCTTGCAAGTCTCCTCCTTCCCTCCCCTTTCAAGTCTCAACTCTCCCTCGTTATTGGTCATCTCCTAACCAGTGTATTTGGGCAATAAATTCTGCCTTTGACCAAATAAAGCACAAACCAATTTCAGCATGGTACATGGAGACTTAGAGGCAAACAGTATAAGATTAAGATTTCAAGGAATGATATCACACAATATTATGAGGAAAATACACATCCTTACAGTTTATAGACATAAGACATTAAATTAAGTCCAGCCCCTCTTGCAGGTTTTCAGCTCTGTTGTAGCATGCTGGGCTGCCAATCCATGGGACCTGTGTTCGAATCAAGCTCTTGCTGGGTCACATGGTGCTACGCCGGATGGCAGTTTCAATCATCCTTCTCCTTGCCATGCCCTCCTCCTGTCCTAATTAGCCTACAACGTGCATAAATACAGGATGTAAAGCCCCAATAATCCATCCATCCAGCCCCTCTGGCCCATATCAGTTGGCAATTGGCCAAGTTATGCTGCAATAGGTTTATATTGGATAGAGATTACTGTCAAGCTTGGATCATTCGCATACATAGTTTGCGCAGTGTAAAAACTTACAAACTTAACAGGAATTGTTGTCTTTGCAAAGATCAAAGGTTCAAAGCATCCAAATTAAACAAGTTGTACCATTAAAATAATTATTATCTATATTTCATTCACACAATTCACTACCAAAGGTACAGTAAGCTAGTCTATCAGAGAAAAAGATTTACCAGCAACATAACTTCGTCCACATTTTAAATTCATTGCTAATCTTTTAAATCCTTTGGAACTGGAAAATAAACTTTAAAATGGACACTCAAAATTCAACAAATATACACTAAATTGGTGATTATGGATCTTTTACAATAGAATTAACAAAAATCCAGATTGAGTGAGAAAACTACATAGAAATCAGAAAATTTGATTTGATTTTAAACACAGATGAGTTTGTTTTGTGGTACTAAAACCAGCATTCTTCATAATTTGTCAGCCATTTTGTATTCTTTGCTGCCGAACCTTAAAACTAAAAGCAGAGTTCAAAATGTCATTAAAATAGTTCCAACACCCTCTGTTTATACCAGAATCAATGAATTTGGTAGAGTATGAGGACCTATTTTTACTAATTATAATGAGGA
Organism: Platynereis dumerilii; assembly: GCA_026936325.1. Classification (NCBI taxonomy): domain Eukaryota; kingdom Metazoa; phylum Annelida; class Polychaeta; order Phyllodocida; family Nereididae; genus Platynereis; species Platynereis dumerilii. The sequence continues at coordinate 7,376,445 of JAPTHN010000024.1, forward strand.
ACAACAAAAAGTTGTCATTTTCCATTTCTTTTTTGTATTGTTCCGCCATATATCAACCCTGTCTCCATAGAATAAATTCACAAACAGACATAAATGTCCAGCAAACATATACTGTCAGACTTAATAAATTAGCTAAATTGGAATGAATAAACAAAATTGCACAGAAAATGACAATTGAGGCTCAAAGCTGCAGAATTTTGGTGATTTTCGACATTTGTTTGACCTACCAGGGCTTTAAAACTCAATTTTGTGTTTGCTAATTATGTGTATGTTAACAACATCATTATATTCATTATAAAATGTATATTTAGCTGAGAAAAAAGATTTACATGTAACGACACAACGTATCATTTTCATCAAGGAGCTAGATTTATGCACATTTTTAACCTTTTGGCGAGTATCCCACTCAGCCTTTCCAGTTTCCAACCATTTAAAAACCATTTAAAACTTAAAAATATGTTTTGAAATGGACAGTTGTAATACAGTAAATACATAATAACTTTGTGATTATGTGTTTCTTTGAATATAATTAACAAAAAACCAGACTGAGTCAGAAAACTGCATTGAAATCGGAAATTTGGAAAAATCAGAGTTTCTGCGATTTGCACCCTAACATTGATTTAGGCTCCATTTTGACCCCTTAACTTAAAAGATTTAAATCAAGTAGATGCAGCAACCTAGAATTATACTGGAATGGTGACAAGAATAATTTAGGGATGATTTATAACACATTTTTGACTATTTGTCGGCCATTTTGTTTTCCAGGCTGTTGAACCCCCAAAACTACAACTAGAGCACTAAATGTTAGTGAAATAGTCCCAACAGCCTCTCTATACTAGAATTAATGAATTAGGTTGGTAATTAGGAGCTTTTTGCAACAAAAAGCTGAATGTGTGGTTCATATTGTCGTATTTTTCAAAATTTCTGTCGTTTTGGCGGCCATTTTGATTTGCCATTTTGACCCCTTAAAATTAAAAATCCAGCTTGGTAACAAGCAGATTCAGAATCAGCACCCTCAAATTAGGTTAAAACCACTTGTTACCGACTTTTAACAAGAAATGCCTATTAAAGTCACAATTTCTGGAATCTCGCCTAGACTATACTGAATAGTCCCTAATTACTGATGTCATAGACAATGCTTTTGGTCAAGGCATGATGATTTAGTGTAAATAGATATGAAGCCATTCAGAGTCACTTTGAAACTGATTTAACATCAACTTGAAACAATCAACAGTAGTACACAGGAGTGTGAAATACAACAGTTGACGAAGAAATTAAAGAGTTAATGTGGATTGCGGTTTGACGTGTGTGAACAAGTACTACAATACCAAGTTGGCCTTTGCAGTATCCTATTGGTCAAAATTATGACATCATTTTTACAGCAAACATCACTTGCTTGAAGCAAGCTGAAAAAAGTGACACTCACTTGACCAATCACCTGGCAGAATTTTCTGATGTCATTCCAGAAATTTTGCAAAATATTTTGTTATTTGATGAAAGTCTACAAATATGAAATCATCTGTAAAAATGATAATAATGGTAATAACGTTAATTTGTCTGTCATTATGGGGTATTAATCAGTTTTTGCCCTCAGGCAGAAATCATTTAATGCCCTCGCCTGGCGGTTCGGGCATTAAGTTAATGATTTCTGCCCTCAGGCCATAACTGATTAATACCCCATAATGCCCTCCAAAAAAACATTATTGACCAATTATACATAATATGTAAGCACAGATCAAAAATTCACTTTAAGCTTTCCATTGAGGGTGTGTACAGGTCCTTGTCTGCAAGATTAATTATATGTCACTAATGGTCTTGTTAAAACTTGCTCTTTAACTGACAACATGTGAAATAGATATCATTTTATCTACAAACATTTTTGAGTCTCGTGTTAACAGACTATAAAGCAGTATTAATAATAATATTGGTGAATGTTTTCGGAGTCACCATATGGTTATTTCATGGGTTGGACCTGTATTTCCCTGATATTTTAACCCGAGACCCTGTATTTCCCGAAATTCATGTAATTTCCCTCTGCTGTTCGTATAACCCAGGGAAAAAGTTCTGTATGAGGGAAGAAATGTACCTAGACATGGAATAATGATTGGTATGACTGCCGCATAGTCTGGTTAGTGCCGGTGAGCAGATTTATCTAAAATGGGCGCTACATAAAATCTTACTGTGTTATGATTATTGCTATTAAATATTACAGGAACGTAACTCTTGCTAAGTGCTTTCATGGTGTTTAAGGGTTCTTATACTAACAGATGTGTGGCTTTGTTGCAGCACAGTCTTCATAACTAGCCTAGTGTTATAACTATGTTTAAGGGTTCTTATACTGACCAATATATGGCTATGTTTTAGCAGTCTTCATCATATCTTGCCTAGTGTTTTAACAATTGCAAATGGATCCTTTTCAGTGGCTTCTGTCCCCCCTTTGGCAGGAAGCCCATATCCCCTCCCCTCCCCCCTCCACAACCCAGCTTACGATACTGCAATAGGTCCAGTGCCGTGAGTTTTAGGTCATATCTCAGCCCCTCGGAGGAATTTATGCCAGTATTTTGGATCATATGAGAAGCAAGTATTTCTTCTTTCATGTGAATATCAGTAATTTTATCCATTAGTCACTGGTCTTGAAATAACGAGCGATACATGATTGCGTTTAGTGAAATTTTTAGTGTCCCGTCTGGACACTGCATGTAAAAATTGTGCATACAACTTTCAAATACAGGAAAAGAAATTAATTTAGGATCAAACTTGCAACGCAAATTGGATGCTTCTATAGTTTTTTAATATACCTTTTGTAATCCTCGGTTGGTGTGTCCCGGGTGAAGTTAAAAAGTGCAACGAGATTTTTGATGCACAGAACAACTGATGATCCATACTTTTTTGAGTCATTTGATTTACCAATGTAATGCTCATGACCTTAATCATTTAAATTGGCTGAGGCTATTTTGCAAGAAGCTGTGATGGCTTGAGTAAGACTGACAACAGCGCGACGCTCTTATATTCCGCAAATATTTTGCGGGACCTCTTTTGTTCGGGTACTGCCCGATGAAGGCTTGTTGTTGGAATTCTTGATTCTTGGTATTTTTGTCATGCTCTATTAGTGTATAGAATAGGGTAGAAAGTCCAACCTGTCATGGCATTAGAGCCCTATCTTTGAGACTGACAAAAAATGCGACGCTCTCAAATTTTGTAATATTTATAATATCCTTTCTTCTTTGCAAGCTTCTTGATAAAGGCTAGTTAACTTTTCTGATATTATTTTGTTGCTCATGAGCCCAAGTTTCTGTTGGTGTATAGAAAGTATTCGTAAATGCATGCTATCATGGTATAAGAGGCCTGTCTTTGTCACTGACAACAAATGTGGCACTCCCACATTATGTAAAAATGCCTATTCAGATAAGGCAAAAAATGAAAAAATGGTATTTTGTTTGTTTTAAGCATATTATTTGACAGAACTTGTGCAAGTTTCATAGTGATATCTCAAAAAGTCTTTGCTGTAGAGGTATTTGAATAAATCAAGTTTTGTTTTGGATAAACTGCATTTTAACTTAGTATTTTCTTCACATTCATGTTTAAATTTACTGACATAATGTTGCCTGGTCATCCTAAAAATGTTTCCAATCCCTTCGCTAAATTTTTTTCCAAATTAATTTTTCACCCCAAATGTTTTCGCCATTTTCCTCCCAAATTTTTCTTTTCACTTTTTTTCATTTTTTTTTTTTTCCTTACATTGTTTCCACATTTTGCTTATTTTTTTGTAAATTCCTTTCCTTCAAGTAATTTTCAGTATATAAAACATGATTCTTTTCAGATGCTTTCATGTTATCAAATTAATCCCGAGTGAAAAATTATTTGTAGCTGTTTTTTTCTCTCAAATCCTTCTTGTTTTACTATCTTTTTTAAATCTCTTTAGTTTTTGTTTTATTTTGTTTTGTTTGAGGTATAAGTAAGTTATATCCCTTTTTTTCGTGAATATGTGATAATCCTCGGCTAACGCCTTGGATATATCACATATTCCCTCAAACGTGGGATATAACTAGTACATACATATGGGTTTGTAGCTACACAGTCTTCATAATTTCTTGCAGAGTGTTTTAACAATGGTTAAGGGATCTTATACTGGCAAATGAAGGGCTTCGTAAGAGAACAGTCTTCATCAAGCCATTTTCCACCATCTTGCACTGACATTGCCACACACTGTTGTGAATTTATTCCTCCATCGGGTTGACCTGTTTTCCAGAATGTGTTTTTGCGAAGGCCAATTTCATTCGGTTTGTCCATCCAGTAATACGTTCCAGATCCATCAGTGCGGAGTCCAATCCAGAAACTGAAAATAGAAAAGCACACAGATGTATACAAAAAAGAATATTTAATTTAAAAAACTTTTTGATAGTACAAAGGACACGATACAAAACCAGATATTGTTATTCATCTTTAAAACAAATTGCTCAACATACACACATAAAACAGATCTATACACTATTGATCAAAATGCTGGAATAATTTGGATTTTGAAGGTGTTAGGATTTCAAATTTCTACAATTGGTGATTGAAAGTGTGGAATCTCAAAGTTTTTTTCCTCAGCAATCAGATTAAAGTTTAGATTATATTATAAACCGTTCTTAGTTGCTGAGCATTACTTGAAAAATGTTTTGGGTGACCCGGAAAAATTTATCATTTTAATAAAAAATCATCAAAAATCGCATCATGGCTCAACAACACAGACACAAAATTTCAACATATATGCAAAAAATACCAACTTAATCTTGATGTGTACTATAATAAAACCCAATGACAGTGTAGTTCACGGCAATGAACGTCATGAGTGTCAGGTCTGCTTCAGAACTGACACGAGTCCGAAGGACGAGTGTCAGTTCTGAAGCAGACCTGACACGACAAATTTCTTGAGAACTATTTCCCGTCAGTGGATCAAACGTGGCGCATGAATATCTCATCAACCAATCAGAACAGTGTATGACGTTCCTGAGTTACTACAACTTACTACAGCAGCGTCATGAATGAAATTCCTGAATGAATTCAACACTGAGTCAATCCACGATCTCAAAAGTTTATTTTTGCATCATTGAAGCTCAATTAACATGTACACATATTCATAACAATTTTATAGGCCAATATAACAACCCAGTTAAGGTGGCTCGATACTCGTGAACTTTCTAAGATAGGATTTCTCAAAAATAGTTTAGAATGATCCAAAATATAGTTTATAGCAAGGATATGTAAAAAAAAGTGGTCGCAACCAGTCTTTTTTTCAAAATATTTGAGGTTATGTACAAGAAAGTCAGTCCACGCAAACCTGAAAAACTCAATTTTTTTCTTATCTTTCATTCTGTGAAGTTTGTCCTGCCATTCAGTGGTCATGCATCCCATATTATGAAATGAAACATGAAATTAAAGAAGAAACTTCAATGGAACTGCTGATTGCAATTTCAAAGATATATATTTAGTTTAAAGGACTTTCCAAGGGGCTCGGAATAAAAGTTTTGATTTTGACAATTTTAATTTTTTTTATAAACCATGGCGCTAAAAAAAATTGACAGGATAGGATTTCTCATTTTTTTGTCATTAATTTCCAAATATTGTTAGGAACAATAACATGCATAAGAGAAGGTTTGCTACCGCGATAGAAATTGAGATAAAAATTTATTTATATCTCCAAGTCAATTTTTAGAAATTAGACCTGCTTGCCGAAAATCGCATGTAAAAAGTTTCTATTCGGACTATAAAGCTGAATCTCTGGCATGGTATAGTGCTGTTCATAGCGCATCTAATGCTTCAAACCAGAAGTTTCTAACCCTAATAGAAGTGACGCAAATGACAAACGAAGCGGCAGTCGCACGGAATTATAAAAAACCAAAAAAGCAGTCCACAGAGCTCAGCAGGCTGCTGTTGCTATGGTGACGCCGCCATTGCTGCACCATGAGTAGCGAGCCACCTTAACTGTTCTGCTGATTAGGCATACAGATTGACGGCAATCAGGCTGGGCAACAAATCACGCAACGTGTGCAGGGCTCTCCCCAAGCTCAACTGGCTGCTTGAAGGATGCTATTATTGTTCATAAATGAACGACTTTACTTTGGTGCTGAGATGTTAAGTGTGACTTGGGCATTAAAAGACACAGTGCAATTGCTAAAGACACCCTCAAAACAGCTCTTTTGTGGTCTGTTTACAACAGTGGTGGAAGCGCTGTTCAAGTTGTTGACATTTTGATTTGTTGACGCGCTTGACAATGCACCGAATGACCTGTCAGATGTCTGTGCAAACGAACAATTACTTGATTCAGACTGTGGGCATGGATTGAGCAGGATGTCTGACATTTGCTTTTGCTTATTGATGCTTGTTGTGGCATACGAATTCAAGGAATCTGAACTCTTGTGCCCTGTCAACTGGCACACATCGTTGGGGTGCACACCTGCATGCAGGAGTTGGTTGCAAACTGTGCGGCGAAGACTGTGATTTGTGAACTTTCCCTGAATATGGGCCCTCTGACACATGCGTTTCATAATGGATTCGAGGGTGTTTATACCCATTGGAGTGCACTTGTACCATATCATCCCTACAGGATTCTTAATAACGGAGATGAAGAAAGGTGAGTCATGATTAAGCACACTGTCTGGTCTGTGACTTGCAAATTTTTCGTAGGCATTTACAGGGCACCTGTCTTTAACTCTGGTCTCAAATATTTTGGGCCTAAATTGCCTTTCGTGAGGGGTATCCCCTGTTCTTGTTTTGGTTGTTCTCTCACAGAACTCTACAAATTTCGTGCCATCATTCCCAGTGCCCAATTTAATATCCCCCCACAACAGCTGTTTTGCCTCTTGGCAGCCACGAAAGCCAAACCCCTTGGTGAAACAAAACCAAACATAATTTTGCAAACTCTCTGGTTCATCAAAACTAAACTGTCCAGTGGTGAATAGTTTTTCCTCGTCTTTGTGTGTTAGGGTGTCAGCCCTATTAGGCTTATTGCCCTTCCCACTGCTTTTCAGAGCCTTCTTTTTTCCTGACAGGACTTTTCTTGACAGCTTGAATACTTCGTCCTGGCCAATGTCGTGCAGGTAGCCACTCTGCTCCAGTTTGCGTTTTATGTGGCCATAGTAAGCAACCACTGAACTAGGCTCATAGTCCTCACCATTGTCCTTTTTCAGAGCAATTAGCCAGTGTCCGAGAAGGCCATCAAGTTTTGTTGGGTCCATCTTCAGCACACTGTCAATGTCTTGTTGACAACCTTCTCTTTCTGACATGAATTTCATGAATTGCTTAAACACCTGATTTGTTCTTTTCAAGGTGCTCTGAGCTGTATTGCTCTTGATATAATCAAGTAATTCATTAGCATCATCATCAATATTTTCCTTGTGACTTTCGAGATCTTTGTACTGCTGATCTAGTCTTGCCATTGGCATTGATGAGGCAAACAGGTCCAGCTCTGCCTCAGCAGCCATCATCTCTTCATCAGTGACAGAGACATTGAAGCTTTCATCTGCGAAAAAAAAGAAAAAAAAAACATAAAAATTTGTTGTACTAGTATGTAGACATTACACCAATTTATATGAATAGTTTCAGTTTTTACACTCACCTGGGTCTTCTGCCACGATGTCAAAGTTGTCAAAAACTAGCTGGAAGCTGGCCATTGTTGTGGTTGCTAATGCGAAAGTAGTTCAGGTCATTCTAACGTAAACAAACACTTCTTTCCATATAAGGGATAATTTATTTCATTGAGTTCACAAGGATGAACTCTATGGTGTGAACTCAATGGGTTTTACATGGTGTGCACACAGAATCGCGGAATATAACCAAAAAACATAACAATATCATGTTGAATGTTACACGCATAGACCAAGGTTTAGAAGGATTTGTAGTGCCCTACAAGCTTGAGCATTGCCATAGATTGATAAAATGTTTCAACTGAAGTGTTCTCTACGCTGCTTTATCATTTCCTCTTCCAACAAGTGTACACTCTTGACAAAAATGAAAAATTTCAAGTAAATTCCATCTGAGTCAATATATTCTGGTACATGTTTCACAGACCTCATGGAGAGATTTTTGTGTGATGGGAAGGTGCCAGATACTGTCCGGATACTGCCTCGTAGACACAAGGTCTCAGGTTGGTGGTTCAGTGCATGTTTTGGGTGTCATCCATTATGATGGAAATTTGTGTCTGGCAGTGCGGTATAGAAACGTCCTGGCTGTCTCCTATCTAAGTTTGTTGGAAGAGGGAATGGTACCACAGTATAGAAAACACTTCAGTTGAAACATTGTATTGATTTATAATATCATTTATGTGTAAATCTAATGTCTGAATATAAAATATTTGAAATTCCATATATTCAATCACCAATTTTAGAACTTAGAAGTCCTGACATTTTGATCAAGAGTGTGTTACGTTGTTACCTACGTTGACAGAACAATAGTGAATGCTGAAACATGTTAATAACCAATATACTGTTTTATAAATGTTCAAAGCAATACATTATTGTGGGACTGATTCTATATAGCTATCAGTAAAGAATGTTGGAATCATTCCCTTTGAAATATTCCAAAGCTGTTGTTGCTTTTTTGAAATTTAAATTTCAGCCAACCTTTGACTTATAACTGGTCAGCCTCGTTTGACCAAATGTCGTAATCAATCGATCTGTAGGGTAACTTATTCCATAGAACTACAAAATTCAGTCTTGCTTTTCATATCCTCATTCCTTTGCTCGTAACAATTGCCCAAAAAATCGCCAAAAATGTATGTCTAAAAATGCTCCCCATCTTTGAATATATCCATCATTGGAATAATCATATTACTTTCAAAGAACCTTTGCCTAACACAGTCTACTGGAACTGGCAATGTAAACAACCACAAGCAACATGCTAATGAGCAAGATATGGCAGAGTGAACCTGCATAGGCGTATCAAAGGGGGGGGCAGGTTGCCCCCCCCCCCCAAAAGTTTGGGAAACAATAAGATTCGGGCAAAAAGGCTAAAAAATTTGGGCAGATAATTAAATAAACACTATTGAAAATTTATGATTTCCAGCCAGTTTTATTTGAAATGGTATTAAATCTAGATCTTGAAATTCGGGCAGATGTCAGTCGTCCCCCAAAAAATTGCTCGCGCCGTACGCCTATGTGAACCTGGTACCTAATTGTTTTCTTTCATAATGTGGGAATCGTTTATTGTTACAGACTAATAACAATAGCATTGGACAACAAAATGAATGTTTATACTTTTAGGTTATCAGTGCTTCTGTGAGTTATACAGTGGACAATGGCAGAATAAAAACAAAGTTACATAACAAGTTTAGATAATTAATCACACAAGGTGTTTTTGTACATAACAAAAAGCAATGTTCATGAGAAGTTACATAACCAATTAGTTAAACATTTTTTGGAGAATCCTAACAATCCAATTCAAGGAGTCCCTCAGACACTTCGTGTAATTGTCAAAAATAGGGACTCATGGAGTCTGTGTCTAACATATGTGAAACATCATTAATGAACATTATTAGATCAGGATTAGGTAATCTATACAGAGATACTTTATACAATACTCCTATGGATATTAGCACTTTCAAATATAACAGGTCATCTTACTATAATGTTTGGTCAAAAGCTATTATCCTTTATAATTATATTGATCAACAGATGAGTGCATGATTATTGGAGGGGGTGGAAGATAATTGTTGTGATAGACAGTCACAATTATTCCTGAACAAATCTTTTAAAATCCTGTCTCAGTCAACGTAATTGTGTGATTAAAATGATTATTAATCGAATTAAGCACTTACTTGTTGGGATCATTTTCTGATAAAGCTCCTGCTATCGCCTGAGTGTAGGCCTTGGACCTTTCAGACCACAAATGCTGATATCCCTTTGTTACACAGTATTTGCCTGCTTCTGTGAACTTTTTCCAAACGATAGTGCTTCTTACTTGCCCAAAACAATGACCTGCTGGAAATGGAAATGCATAACCCACTGGACACACTGAAAAAACAACATCATTTAGTTATCAAAACAAAAGTGAATTTTATGATATCCCAAAGTTCATGAGCTAATAAGTACAGTGCACCAATAAAGTTATGGGAAAAATAGCATTGGGTCTGTTTTTGTCTCTAATTACTCAATTATTCATTTCAAAAAGGCAACAATTTCACTTCTATACTTTTAACAGACATCTTATGAACAAATCTGCCTGGTTGTTTTGTCACTTTAATCTATGAGAGACATTATCTTAAAGAAGTTTATCCTCCAGAAGTCAACTTTTTTGAGGTCAAAAATGGAAGTTGCCACAAAGGACCTCCTCGCATACCCAGTTTGTACAAAAGACATCAGTAATATGTTATTACACTATTTAGGTCAAATTAAACATATTTTGTCCTTGAAAGGTGTTAAAGACAATGGTTTTTTGTCATTTTTAACTGATGTTGATGATTTTTTAAATGAAATAGCTTAAAAATTTAGGGTCCTCTACTCTTAAAAAACATGTTCTGTAGGCTACTCAGTGCCCAGTTACTTCAAATAAATGGTGTTAAAATTATTCTTGAGCATGTATGAGTTGTCTCTTTGAAGTGAAATTTATGAGCAGTCCACTGAATGATCAATTCCTGTAGCAAGATAATATCTTACAGCATAACACAGATGGTAAATGTGATCCATATTTACCATAATTTACTTGGTATAGCATGTCAATATGATGCCTACGCCTCGCAGGGCCTTTTTACAATGTTTCAAAAGTTTCCAAAAGGATTAGATAGTATAAATTGGTGACTGAAGTATATGTTGCAAATTAGCGGAATATGGGACAAACAATCAAGATGCCATAAAAGTCAAAATTAATTTTTATGTATGATTCCAATTGATGCAATTTGATGGATATTGGGTGAAATAAGTTTTCAAACCTTGTAAATTCACAATAATGCATGGCATGACCTTGAATTTGGCAAAATGCGTTGGGAGCATTTGACTGCTTTCGCAATTAGTTGTGAAAGTAATTTGACTGGTGCATGAAGTGGTGGCTTCAGTAATTTCTGTCATTCAAACTGCCTGGACTACTTTTTCACTTACTAAAGTCATATTTCAATGCAATGTCACCAAAAATAATACACAATTTCTAAAAAATTACTGAGGCTGAACACCAGTACGAACACACCGGTGGGCATAAACTTTGAATTAACTTTGTATTGGCGAAAATATACCACCTTCTAAATAAAAACGAGAGCTCCTACTGATAGATTTTGTAAAAAATATTGTGTCAACACATATTTTGATGATTAAATTGACATTTGGTTACTATATAACATTAATCTGAGAATTATTTCAAATAAAATTATTAATATCATTAAAATACATATTTCTTAAAAACTTAAAGGCGAGATCCCCATGAAAAAGTGTTCCTACGTCCATTCCCTACTTCTAGAAACTAAGATGACAACCCCAAGGCAATAATTTGTGCTTCTATCTAAAATTCTTCTACCCTACTAAAATTTCCCATAACTTTTCTGAGGGCAAAAATGGAGCGCCAATCCAAGATTCACTGGCATAGCTGTGTCACAGAATAAAATCGCAAAACTATTAGCCAGACCTATTCAGGAGGTGTCTATTGAAGGGATAGAACATCAATTATCATCACTGCAAATGCCTTTTTTTGGAAATTAGAGGCAAAAACGCGAGCTATACTGCGTTTTTCCCATAACTTTTTTGGTGCACTATAGTTGTAGTATCCCATTTATTATACAAACATGAGGGTTTACCATCTTTGCTGCGTCATGTCAATTGTGACATTCAAAGGGTTACGTACACATCATAAGGAATATCAATAACTTTACTCATGATTTCTGTGAAAACTGTTCTTGCTTCATGTAATTGTTTTCAAACATCGCATCACTTAACTCTGGCAAGGATATATCTTCTTCTAAAAAAACACCATCCACAAAAGACTAAATATATTTATTTGCGCTTAAAATATTACAATACACTTATCAGGTATGTAAACATTTTCTTTCCTGCACCACAAATTTTCCAGAATGGATTATATTTCGACATGTATGGAGAATCAACTCATTCTGATTCCATGTAAAATTTTCAAGAAATGACATCGTATGACTTCATGTCTTTACTGAGATTGATATTTAGTCACCAATCAGCGAAAGAACGGAGTTTGTAGCTGGCTTAGCACTTATTAGCGTAAGAACTGCTAGCTGCCAGCTACTATCAGCGAAAGAGCTGACTTTCTAGCTGGCAAATTTTTCCAGAAAACCCCCACAAAATGTTTTTGTCACATTTTCACCTGCATATCATAGGATGCATGCTTGTACGAGGGGTGTCCCAAAAGTTCTGACCAATTTTTTCGGCAGACCTTTCTATTTGAAATAGCTAAATGAGATTTTCACAGAATTAATTTCACGTATTTGTTCTGTTACCATGGTTACCAGAGGTCAGTGCACCCAGCGCAGATCAATTTCTAAGACGAAATTCAGCAAATTAGCTGTGTTAAAAGTCAGAGAATTTATAGTAAAACATAGGCTGAGTAGCAGCAAACCTTCAGCGAATAACACCTTTAGAAGATTACAATAATATCATAAAATTGATGCGTTTACGAAATTGCTTATAGGTAAGCAATAGCGGTCGATTAGCGGCTTTCGATTGTCTCTACTTGCCCGCTGCCCTGCCATCTACCCATCTGCTTGCCAGGATTTGTAAAATCAGGGAAAGGCCTTATAAAACTAATTTACGCATATTATGGTGTAGTTTCATGCATGTACAAAGTATAGGTTATGAGTTGTCGGTTGAAAACCAATAAATATAATTCATAAACTGTTATACGCATCAAAAAGCACTGGTACATTGCATAGGTGATTTGTTCAGAAAATTGCATTACTGTTTATGCAATAGTGGGCTAGTTTTAGCTCCAATATAAAAAAAATGTTAAAATTTTTTTTTTTCAATCTGTCAGACCATGAAAAGGTACAACTAGACCATATAAGCCATATGTGTACCAAACTTCATCATGTATATGGCTGCAATCTATGGTGACTGTTTGTGAGAACTTCGGCTTGAAGTATGGCATGTTATCTAATGTCAGAAAAACTGTGTGCATACTTTACACCAGGAAAAAAGGACAGCCAAAGCCTCAAGTCATGTTTGGTGGTAATAAGTTGGAATTGAAACCCTACGTGAAACATCTTGGTAATTTCTTGACTGAAGATCGAAAAGAGAATGTGGAGATCTCAAGGAAGAGAGGGGACATCATCGGTCGAATAAATTTGATCAATGGACATCTTGGTGGTGTGAGCAGCAAGCACAAAATCAGAGTCTTCCAGTCGCAGTGCAGCTTTTATGGAGCAACAGCCTGGCGCCTGGGAGACAAAAGTGTGAAATTGTTCCATAACGCATTCAACCGTGGTATAAGAAGAACTATGGATTTACCGTATGCCGTACACACTAGGTATTTACCAGAACTGAGTGGATTACCAAATTCAAAAGATAGCATATCCAATAGATTCATGAAGATGTACAAGTCAATGTCAGTGACAATGACCATGTAAGACTTATTGCCCTTAGGGGCCAAAGCACTGCTGCATCCATTTTAGGTGAAAATTTGAAGCTGTTGAGTAGAGACTATGGAGTACCAATTGACGATTAACTCAAAGCCAAGCTGCGGTCAAACACCTGTAGCATACACAACTCCAGTACGGTTCAAGCTGTAAAGGATATCCTTGATGGCAGCCTCCCTGATTTCTTTACTTGTGAAGAAAAATGTGAATGGCTTGAGGACCTTGCTGTGAACTAGACTTGTATTTAAAATGACTCTTCAATTTATTCTTATTTTTTTTAAATTCTAATCAACCGCTCAATTTTTCTTTTTCCACAAATGTTTGCAACATAATATACCTTTGTACGAGAAGTGTATAAAAAACAATATAATAATAATAGTGACCGGATTTTGGGCCAGAAACAAAAAATAAATGTTTATAATTTTTTTTATATTTCAAAAAGAATATAATATTTTCCATCAGACCTTTCAAAAGGCACAAATAGACCATAATTATCATATGTGTACCAAACTTTATCCACATACATGCAATAGTGATGGAGTCTTAGCCCAAAAAACAAAAAAACATGTGTTTTTAACTTTTTTCTCTTTTTTTCGAAAAGTATAGAATATCTGTCAATGAGACCATAAGAAGGCACAACTAGACCATATAGGCCACATGTGTACCAAATTTCATCCATGCACATGCAATAATGACCGAGCCTTGGCCCGGTAACGAAAAAGTTTTTTTTAAATATTTTGTTAATTATTTCGAAAAGTATTTTAGATCTGTTCATCAGACCATCAAAAGACACAACTAGACCATACAGGCTAGATGTGTACCAAATTTTATACACGTAAATTCAATAGAGGCCGAGTACTGGTCCGGAAACGATCTATCTGCCCGCCTCCCGACCGCACGCCCGCACGACCGCGCGCCCGCCCGCCCGGCGGACAGACAGCATTTTTACCCAAGTGATGACAATACCTTCTTTGAACTTCGTTCGCTGAAGGTAAAAAGAAAATGATTGCAAGAAAATGTATTTCCTGATAAGTTTGCAGTCTTTCAAGATATCTATAATTATATCATAAACATTTATTTATATTTCAACCTGATCGGCTGAGGCAATTACCAAAGGCTTTTTCCAGAAGTTGCCTAACAGTGCTTGAGACGTTTTGGCTGAAACAATCTGCTGTAACAATCTGCTGTCAAGAAGCAATGCTCAAGAACCATACGTGCAAAACCCAATGTCATCTGCTTTAATTACCAGATTTAGCCTTCTGTAACTTTGCGTGATACCAAAGTATATATACCAGTTCAAAAATTAAAGAAATAATAGTCATAATGAGAAATGAAGCAGTCGCCACATAGCCTACACTGGAATTCCACAGTTTAGGAACAGCCCAGTTTGGAGGACCCAGGTGATCGCCTCAGTACATGGGTTAAACTGATTCACAGTGACTTTAAATGTAAACGAAAAACTTTGAGATACTGTTACGTTTCCAAATAATATTTTTCATGATCATCCATTGCATATTTGCAGTAAATTCCTTGTAGTCCGGCAGAACTGTGGGGTAACCCAAAAGTCCCGGATATAGTTTTTTTTACTTTGGATTATTGTTCTATAGGGTCCAGGCTAACATTTCTTGGGTGATGTGAAACTCTCACCTTCGGGCAATTAGCATAATCCAAGATGGCATCCCAAGATGGCCGCCGATACCAAAATGCCCATATCTCAGCCCCTAATCACAGTAGAAAGATAAACAAAACATAATTTTTAGGGTTTTCTGGGCCAAGGAATTGAACTACAGGTATTATAAAGTGATTGGATCAATTTTAAGACACATAAAACACGAAATATTGATAAATTAGCCCAAATTGCAACTTTTGAGCATTAAACTGAGTTGGCTCAGGGAAAATACAATCACAGAGTGAATAAAAGCATGAAACTAAATACAGAGTGGCATAGGATTCTACTGATTTAACTGAAAGGGACAGAAGGGGGTCAAATGAAAATATTCATGCAGGTAAAAATTCCAATATGGTGTCCAGAATGGCCGTCTAACGGGATATATTTGCCCAAGAAAAATTATTTTCTGTCTAGAAAGGAGTTGACATTTGTGGCACATTCAATTTGCAGATTTTGATTCATGTCCAGAGATTATCACCATAATGATTAGCATGATGGCCATTCAGTATGGGGGGTGCTGGTGTGTAGATTTATATCAAATGGGGGTCATACATAAATCATTGTCTATGATTTTGTATGATGTTATTATAAACAGTTGCATTTGTGAAAATCTTGTGACATCATGTTACATGTACGTGCAAGGTACAGATGAGCATGAGTGTCAACTTTTTCTTGCGGGCATTAAGAAACATTGATGTATAATATCGATACGATAAAGGTGCACACAATTGAGGAGGCATTGAAAGTGAACCTTGGTGGATGACTAGACTGATGAAGGAGACAGGGAGGATAGGCCCTGGGAAGGAAATTTTTGTTGTGACAAACTGCAAGGAAGTTCGAAAGGAAGAGGTGTGCTGGAGTTAGGAGGCATACAGTGTGGAGAAAAGAATTGAAGAAAGTGGTAGAGACCTTAGAGTGAAAATAAGACTATAGGAAATCGGAGAATGGCAGAGACGGGGAAGGAGGAGGCATGGAGGGAAGATGTATGGAAGGAAGTGGCACAGAAGGTGAATGGCTAGCAGAGGCATGAAGAGGTGACAGGGATGGAGGAAGGGAAAGATGAAACCAGGAAAACTAAGTAAATATTACTGGGGGTATGACCAGGAAGATGATCAAATGAAGAAGGGAGGAGACATGTGGAAGTAGAATGAATACAGGGAGGAGGATGCATGGTGGGATAGGCCAGAAAGAAGGAGATGATCCAGTGAGCCAGGATACATGGAGGCAAGGACGTACAAAACTGGTGAGAGGATAGGAGGCAGCAAGAAGTAATTCAATGCGCAGGGGAATATACATGTATGGAGGAGCGAGGGAGAATGAATGGTATCGAAGGAGCATGTACGATGGAAAGATGGGGAAGAAGCAGGATGTGCTGAAACAAGAGATTTGTAATATTAAGAAGACAGAGGGGGATGAATAGATTAAAAGAGTTTGCAGATGATGATGGATGGGAATTTAGGACAAGTAGAGAGAAAACCATGCAGGAGAATGTATTGAGGGAAGAAGATAAAGGGGGGAGGAGGTTCGGATATATGGAGAGGGCAGGTCAAGGAGATTCTAAACAATGAAAATGTTCCATTCCCACCTGTCCTTCTGCTCCTTGTACTCCACCCCATCTCAGTAGTCTAGCATGATTTCTTTTTGCCTCCTCAAGTCCTCTTTCCTGGCCTTCACCCAGATGCATCCTGTAATACCAACCCCCACTGTCACATCTGTCGATTCATTTGCCCTCTATGCCTCCTTCTGCCATATCTCCTCCATATATACTAACCTGCATATTCCTTCCTTTACAGTTTCCTTGTCTGCCTAATTCTCTCTTGCTCCACTACCTTTTTCTTTCGCAGTTTCTGCCCTACGTGCCATCGAAACTACAACATTGTGGCATCCTCCTGTCTGTCTCCCTTTTCCCAGCACGCCTCTTTGCTCTGCCCTCATCCTGTTTATCCTCTGGATGTCTCCTCCTTCCTTGCTGAATCCCCTCCCATGCTTCCATGGTCATGCACTTCAAGAATGTTTGGATAAAACCAGCATTAACTGTTGTCTGTGCTTCTGCGTTTGCGAAAAATTGGACAAAAGCTACGCTCATTTAAACATTTCTTTTAAGAAAGTGCTGAATAAACAATTCCCATGGCTGTTTTGCACATTCAGAGTTACAAACTCTTCCTGTTCTCATCTTACCCTGTTCGCCACTGTCCATCACACCTCCCTGCCTTGTGCCCATTCTTATCTATCCTAGAACAGTCACCAACATTTCTCCCTTTGAATTAAAACTTCATTTGAGGAAAGTTGGGGTCACAAACTTATACAAATAAAATACCTCCAATAAAAGAGTAAATGATTTTACTTGAGTTTATATGACAAAAAGTTACAAATGTAGAAAGCAGTCTCTTCCAACAAACACATACCAAAAATAGTTGTGATTTTGGTACACTATACCTATTTTACCCTTGATATAGATCGGAAAATTACTGTCTTTTCTAAATAAAATGCATTCTTTGCCTCAGAAAACATCAAAAATCATGTTCCAAACCTGCATCCAATGCAAAGAGGGTAGTCTTATTTCCATGAGGTTTTTATCTAAATGTACCAAAGTCTGTTAGTTTGATGTGTCACAAAGTAAGTCCTTTTTTGACACAAAAATTCTTTACTTGAGCAAATATATAATGTTAGACGGCCATTCTGGACACCATCTTGGATTTTTCACCTGCATGAATATTTTTAATTGGCCTCTTTCTCCTCAATTAGTTAAATCAGCAGATCCTTATGCCACTCTGAATTTAGTTTCATGCTTTTATTCACTCTGTGAAGGCATTTTCCCTGAGCCAACTCAATATACTGCCGAAAAGTTGCGATTCGCCCTAATATGTCAATACTTCATGTTTTTTGTATCTTAAAATCAATCCAATCACTTAATAATGCCTGTAGTTGAATTCCGTGGCCCAGAAAACCCTAAAAATGATGTTTTGTTTATCTTTCTACTGTAATTAGGGGCTGAGATATGGGCATTTTGGTATCGGCGGCCATCTTGGGACGCCATCTTGGATTATGCTAATTGCCCGAAGGTGAGAGTTTCACATCACCCAAGAAATGTTAGCCTGGACCCTATAGAACAATAATCCAAAGTAAAAAAAACTATATCGGGGACTTTTGGGTCAGGTCGAAAATCTTCATTTTTCTGCCGGACTAGTGGTTATTTGCAAGCCTAGACACTTGGATTCGGCCTAAAAAATTGAGCTGCGCTGGTTGCACTGACCTTCTGTTTCCATGGCAACAGAAAAGTTATTAAAAATGTTCGAACAGGTACCATATTTTCAAATGGATATAGTGAAATACCTGAAATTGATTCTGTGAAAATTTCATACAGCTACTTCAAATAGAAAGGTCTGCCAAAACAATTGGTCAGAACTTTTGGGACACATCTCGTATAAACTTTCCAAAGCATCAAATTTAAATAAGCTAGTTCGGAGTTTGGCCGCACGATCCACTTTTATGTGAGGTCAAAGGTCAGTGTTACCAAAAAAAAACATCATGTGCGTAGAAATAACATGACGAGAAGTGAAAGTTCCAAGTTTTGGGAATAAAATCGCCAAAATTAACATTTTTGAAACCGAAAAAAAATGTCTGTGTTTGTAATGGGTAGGATCACCCATTTGCACTAAATTCCCGATGATTTGTGAAGAATTTTTCGTGCTTAAACATCCGTGAATACAACGATATTGCAGCTGTCTGGTGCACTGCAATCTGCATGCTGCAGCAGACGGGACTAAAGCACCTGACTTCATATCGCAATGCAGCTTGACTAAATTTCCTTATCCTGTAAGTGTAACCTACATTTGCATTTTTGCTCAGTTACCCTCGGTTACCCTTCACAATACAACTGTTAGCCTGTGAGGCCTCATTGGGGGATGCACCCGGCACCCTCTCATAAAGTTGGTACCCTCAACTAAAGCCCTTTTGCCCTCAGACTAACCGTTCAACCTCTGCCCTCTCAACCAACCTCATAAGCCCTCACCTTGTAATTAAGAAACTTAACACAATGATGTACTGTTTGCGTAAACTCCATCAATTTAATGTTAGTTCTAAGATTCTAGTCATGTTTTATTATTCTGTGATAGCCAGTGTGTGGCGTAACTGTTTGATCTGTTGGGGTGGCAATATAAGAAGCTGTGATAAATCCAGAATAGACAAAGTCAACAGAGAAGCTGGAATGATTGTTGGTGGGTTGCTGCATAATTTGGACACTGTATACAACAAGGAACTGTCTATCAAATCTAAGAAAACAATGGAAGACCCGCATAATCCTCTTTACGAAATCCTCATTAGTCAAATAATAACCAGATCAGGGAGAATGAGGCTCCCCTATGCAGCAACCAACCGACATCCTACCTCATTCATTCCTCGTGCCATAAAGAGACATAACTGTGTTTTAAGTGATAAACTTTACATCATATGCTTTTAACTCCTGTGATAATTATTTTTCTACCATTCATGTTTTAACTGCCACATTTTACATGTTTTTATTCATTCATTCTTTGTATTTTAAATTATATGCATATAGAATCATTGTGTTGCATGTACCAAAATTACCCCGGGTGGGATTCACTAAAGTTATAGTCTATTCTATTCTATTCTTCTATTCTCTGGCCTCTAATTCCTTCAACTATCCTCGGCTTCCCTCAACCAAACTTGGCTTCCTTCAAATTAAATCCCCCTCCCCCTCAACTAAACTCACCTCAAAAAACAACACTTACACCGTGGGGGCGAGGGTGTATCCTGCCATGAAGCCTAATTATAAGCTTCATACGACATGTAACAAATCCAAAAGCAACGGAAACAATTTCTTTTTAATCGGCAGTCTACCACCAAAGTGAATTCGAGAATTAAGTGGGCATGCATCAGCTGAGATCAGGGTGTTTGAACTTCACCAAAAGTTCAGCGATTCAACTTCAAGGCTCTTCAACTCCTCTATATAACTTGGCCTTCAACAGTATAGTACAACTGAACTTTAGCTCTTGAAAGGATATAGACTCATCGGATGTGACACCAGACTTTGACCTCAAAGCTAAACAGATTCGAATCCAGAATCTTCGGAGGAGCATGAAAGAAAGCATCTATTCCTTGTTCACAACTAGCAATATAACACATTGATAACAGAAAAACTGAAGCGCTGCAATAGGCCTGTTGCTTGAGTGATGAATAAATATCATCATGAACCAAACTTGATGACAAACAAAGTTCTGACTGAGGAAATAAAAAAAGATTGAGACAACTGCAATCTATTCAAATGCCAGGCTGGAAGTTTGGCAAGCAGACCAAGTGCTAGCGGTCAGTTGTCGCTGAAACGCCCCGGCTCTTTTTTTTTTTTTCATTACCGCAATGACATTTGCCTATTTTTTCCAGTCTCACTGGAAAATAATATTATGAATAAATAAAATTCCATCATCAATTAGAATAAGGGGCCAACTCCAGGGAATTATACAGAATTTTAGACCCAACACTATGGATTTGTTTGCAGAAAAAAGGGGGCAAACTGAGCCGAGCACATTTGAAGCAATTTGAATATGGTGGGCTGAGTACACACCCCCCCCCCAGCCTGCAAGAATGTACCCCCAAGCTGCAATGTAGGCCCTAACTATCTACTGTCACTTACATCGCACCTGCCACTACTTTCACAGCCCTTCTTCACTGTATGCTATGTTACTGTCATAAAGTTTGTCCCCAAATCTTTAAACTAACATTTAGTGGCTTTATTGTGACACTTTGAAAGTATTTCTTGCCCAGTTCTACACACAGTGTCACACATGCTCTCCCGGTGTGGCTATGGCTGCATTAACCTGGTCTCCTGGCCCGTATGTATTCACATAGCAGGGCACAGGACTATGGCGCATCACTATCACTATTGAGGGGGGCACTCGCTTTCAATTCAGTGAGAATTGTTTTCCAGCTTTTTGGGTTCCTCTCTGATGGCAATTGTCTAGCTGAGTTTATTCAGACAGACAGACAGACAGTTTTAATTTTTGCCAAGGTTGATGATTTTGAAAGTATTTCTTGCCCAGTTCTACACACAGTGTCACACATGCTCTCCCAGTGGCTATGGCTGCATTAACCTGGTCTCCTGGCCTGTATGTATTCACATAGCAGGGCACAGGACTATGGCGCATCACTATCATTATTGAGGGGGGCACTCGCTTTCAATTCAGTGAGAATTGTTTTCCAGCTTTTTGGGTTCCTCTCTGATGACATTTGTCTAGCTGAGTTTATTCAGGCAGTCAGACAGACAGTTTTTATTTTTGCCAAAGTTGATGATACAATAGAAGGTACAATAATTCACAATATTGCAAAAAAGGAAGTGGCACAGGCGATGCTTCATTTGCCTAAAAAAGGCGCTATCTTAAGCACCCCCTGTTGAAATTGAAAAATGTTAAATAAATTAATTCACAATCACTGCAGAGAGCTGAAGGCAATATGTAATTAGATATGGATAGAACATTTTGTTGTCAGTAATTTAATGATAAATAAAATAAACTAATCATGTGGTAAATTGAAATTATTCAGTAGTTCCAAACCATCAATTTGTGCCCATTTTAATTCAGTGTATTAAAGGGACACCCAGCAAGTTATTTTGACAATGCATACATGATTCAACCATATAATTACATATATTTAATGCATAGGCCTATGAGACTAGGGGGTCACTCTCACTCTTGACAGCACATCACTCACCGGTTTCCGGTTATGACATGTCTAGTTGCAATGAGAATTGTCAATTCTATTTTTAAGTTTTTCAATTATTGAATTTGAGATAATCTGTGACATGAGTTCAAAGTTAAGTGTATTACTTTCCTGTCAAAGTAATGTGCTACCTTGGACACAGCGAGCTTGAACAAACTTTGGGGTTAAAAAAATTGACCAAGAAAACGATTAGCGCAGTGATATAGAGGAAGATCAGACGAACATTTTGATGTATCAAACGAAAAAATCTGTTGGGAATTTCTTGAGATATTTGAGTTTTAAACTTTTTATTTATCACACCCTATTGTTAGCATATAATCTCCATCTAAAAATGATCAAACTGCCCATTTTTCCTCTTAGGTAATATCTAAGATAAAAGTCATTATCCAGAAGTAAAAATATGTGGTCATTGCCACAAGAGAAAGTTCATACCACCTCATTCAGACTGACAGAGTGTGATAAACCTATAACAGTAAACATTTCTCAGAAAATTTGTAAAATATGTTTATTTGCCAGTTTGTCCTCAGTTTCATCATTCCTGTGAATAATTGTAGTAGAATCTACCTCACTTTTAAACTCTATGTTGTATTATTGAGGTTTTTATTTGTTTTTCAAGAATTTCACCACAGTGAAACAAGTACTTTTGCAACCATGTAAAGTGTAGCCAATGTTGAGTGAATCATCATGAAACGCATAGATAGAATGTTTGGAAGCATTTAGTTATATATGGAGTAAAATACTTTGACAGTACAGTCTTAATGTGCAATAGTTGTTCATGTTTGTAGTAACTACATTTTCACACAATTTACTGAATTTATGCTATTTTTGTTGTTCTATCCAATTGAAGATTTGTTGATTTTGGATGCCAGATAACCTACATCAACATTAAACACCCAACATCCATTTTAAGCACTCAAAATACATTAAGCATGAATATTACTGTTTATTTATAGCTTTTAATCTTATTTTTGTCTTTTTGTCCAATTGCAAAGACTTTTCATGTAATATCAGGCGATTCAACTTCATAGTGAAGCAGATACCTACAAACATTTTATACATGCATTGTCTGATAATTCACTCAACTTTGTCTGTCCCTTTACATTGTTATGAAAGGCTTGTTTCACAGTGGAAAAATTTGTGATAAAATGCACAAAAAACTCAACAAAGCCTGTTACAATGAGATGATGAGACCAAATTTGCTAAAATTATTTACCAGAATTATGAAACTAACACAACCTGGTATTGCAAACATTTTCTCAGGCCTTTAGCCAGAAATGTTAGCTGTTATAGGTTTATCACACCCTGTCAGTCTGGATGAAGTGGTACATACTTTCTGCAGAGACAATGACTGCATATTTTTACTTCTGAATAATGACTTTTATCTTAGTTATTACCTAACAGGAAAAATGGACAGTTTTGATCACTTCTTCATGGAGATTACATGCAAAGAATAGGGTGTGATAAATGAAAAATCTAAAACTGAAATATCTCAAAGAATTCCCAACAGATTTTTTCGTTTGATACATCAAAATGTTCGTTTGACCTTCCTCTAAATCATTGCGCTTATCGTTTTCTTGGTCAATTTTTTAAGCCCCAAAGTTTGTTCAAGCTCGCTGTGTGGAACTACCTGTGTAGGCCTACCTAGTTTGAGGGCATCTAAAAAGTGTAATGACAATGACATCAAGTAAACAAGAACAGTATGAGTTCGTTCACCAGTCATATTGATGGTGTAGCATGATGATTGCACTCTGATGTCATGGCTAGCTTATATTTTCACTAGGGTGCATCGTCTACCCCATCTTCAAAACATCATGCACGTTTGAATGATTGTTCTCTTGTATCATAACAGAAGCCCTGCAAAATTTAAGGAAAAAATTCTAATGACAAAGGGTGGCACAACAGCCTTGAATTTTTAGTATCAAGTCATGTTTTAGCATTCTGCAAATATAAATTATATCGTCAATTTTAAGTAAAATGAATTTTGGATAGCACAGTTAGATTCCTTAGAAAGAGAGTTTTAATTTAAATACCAACACCAATGGTTTCCATTGAGTAGATGGCGAAATTGATTGGAGATATTTTCTTTTTTATCGGCAAAAAGCGATAAATAAATAAAAGGATGTTAATATGACTTTGGGAACTCAAAGAAGTCTACAAAGTGGGGATATGGTCTACTACATCATCTGATAAAACCTTGATTGCATTATGATGTAGTCAGAAGAAAAAGAGAAGCAGAACGGTGTCTCAATGAACTGTTGTATTTCTCATAGGGCCTTTTTACACGTAAATATGCAAATTTGCACATTTGAATTTGATAAATAACTATCAAGGAAAATGTTACATTTTCTACTTTCTTCAGCAAAGTGTTCCTTATGTTTTATTCTAATAATTACGTGAAAGTTAGGCAGAAGTGGACATAGTCGGAAACTTTATGCTTTCAAAAAAAACTTAGGCGTAAGAAATATTCAGACATATAGCTTGGTACCATTCAAATTAAAAACAATTTACTTCTGAGAATAATGGTATATGAATTGAAATCATACAGCCAACCACAAGCTAGATATTTCTAACCGCACCTTTTCAAAGCATATCTTTTTTTACAATTTTGGACTCAACCTTGATACAAAAGTGCCACCCTAAATTTAGCCACTTCCGATCTTATTGAAATTTTGCAGAGTTTGTTTCTAATGGAAAAGGAACAAAAATGGCAAAAGTGCAAATGAATATTTCGATATTTTAATTTTTAGAGGGCAGAATGTTCACATAGAAAGCTGGAATTTGAGCATAATGAATTTCAACCTTTGAATCTGAGTAATTGTAATATATAACCCATACACGAGCAGCTAGCTAAAAGCTTTGATAGCATAAGGTGTAAGATAGCAAACATTCACGAGTCCAATATGTGTCATATCGTGCACATACAAGAATAGGACATGTATCATTGTATCTGTTACATCAGACATATACACTACCAGTCGTATATGTATCATATAAGCCATGTACACTACAACTGCTACTTCTCTCATATACACAACCAGTATTGTTTATGTAATATATCATATACATGACTTGATGGCGATATATATTTGACACATTCACGATTCAGAAAAGTGTTGGAAATGCCACATCAACAAATGGGCAATTTCTGTATGTGTGCTTTCTTGCACTCATATGATGGTTAATGGACCACTAACCTCCTGCTTCTGCCACGCCAGCACAATAGAACGGGAAAATATTTGAGCAATCTGTCTCATTCCAGACTCGATGATGGAGGGTAACACACGATTCTTGGCCAGGTCGTTGGTTTTTTCCATTTGGAAATCCTACCCACGGGTTGTCAGGTCCGCAGTTTACGGAGTCATTTGTGATCCAAGGACAGAATGGTCTCCCATCTCGCCAGGCAAAGGCATCATTTCCGGTGTCATACAGTCCAATCCAAAGGCTAAAAAGTGATTACACTTCTTTGAGTCAGTAGAAAAATGGATTACTACTCTGAATATTCTCGCAAAGCAATATCTAGAAATGCCATTATAAATCTCTAATGATTTAATTATGTTCGAATTGCGGAAATTGTCCAAATAATTCAGACCCAAGTTCAGTGTAGTGAACATTTTCATCAATGCATAAAAAAACCATAATCAATTAGTTTTTTCTGGCAAACGTCCTGCTTATATACAGCCTATGCTTAAAAGATTATTTGACATGTTGAACTCTATCAAAACTAACTCATTTACCAAAGAATTCAGGAAGTAATTTATCTGAGAGATAATTTGACATGTTGGCCTCAATCTTATGGATAAATGATACATTTTCTAGTAAATTGTTATAAGTACAGGGCATTTGCATAAAGTGTGGATAATGAAATCCATCAAGGCTCACCCATTTGTGATTGTAGCCAGTCGGGCTTGGAAGAAAGTCCGAATCCAATTCAGTGTAGTTTCATCTCTGATGCTGGCCAGACTACTCACACCTGGATGGTCTGAGGCGTGGTTTGCACATTGGGTTTGAGCATCTACCCCACTCTGCAAATCACTTTCCAGAAGTCTGTAGCAGTAGTCAGTTCCAAGTCTCCCTTGGTAATTGTCAGGGCAGGCTGGTTGTGCTTTAAAGGTAAGAATTAAGATAATTTCCATCACTATTGTTATATTTATATATAAAGCAGTTACAAAATAAGTATATGTGTTATACGGAGATTATATGCAGCCGAAGTGGTAAATATGACCCAAGAGCATACTTATTGATGATGAGATGCGAAGACTGGGAGTCTGGTACATACCCTATCAGGGTCTTAATTAACTTGGAATACAATTTATATGTTACGTCAGTTGTGTTCAAGGAGGCAGTGACAAGTTGATATAAACAAGGCTGTTGTCACTGCCACCTTTTTTTAAGTCCATTAATTTATGACAATTTAAAACAACATATATTGTAGTTGAAATTTTCAAAAATAATTTTTTGATGGGAAAAAAAAAATTATTATGCTAGGAGATGACGTTAGATGGGGAAAAAAGAACTAAAAGAAAAGAAAAGGCCAGAATTCAGATGTTTAGATACATCATTAATAATAGATAGCGTATTAAAAATTTATATTGGATTATAAAATTATTAGTTGTACAAATATAATAGTTACTAGCTGTTCGCCCATTGGGGTTTGACGCTTTTCAAAACTGCAAAAAAGAAGGCCAACTACCAGAAACTACATTTCAAAGATGATACTCCAATTTTTTTTTTCCAATGAAATAATGATGTTTATGGTGTCTTTAACATGTTAACATCAATAGGAAATTATTTGGGGTTCACAGGTGGAATTAAAGGGGTTACCCAAGGAATACTCTCAATCCCATGTTTTTTTTCTGTGTATGGCTATAAAAACTGATGATAAACAAGAAAGTCTGATGAAACTAAGTAATAAACTTCATTATCATGTCTATTTGTCAGAAAGAAATGAATTGGCAGGTTTTGTTAGATTATTTTGTTCAATATGCAATTACAAAATTCCCGAAAATAGTGACATTGGCAGAACCAAACTGAAAAAATCCTAATCACAAAACATAATTTTGCCACCGTGGACTATGTGACAGTGAGTGGTGAAGAATAGGTGGTAAAAAAAGTTTCTAGAGAGTCATTTATTAAGAGTGTTAGGGGCTTCAATACAGCAGACTTAATATTTTTCAATAGAATACTAGATATGTTATCCATGTGAGTACATCTTTTGGAGGGTAATTTATTAATATCATTTAAAATTATATCTTCTGTGATATGCTATAATGCAATTCTCATTAACAGGATTGTTTATTTTCTTAGCTTATTCTGGACCAATATTGGTAACGAAATTATTAAATTGATTCGCAATTTCTTCATCAATAGTAATTTTGTTATCATTAATAAGAAAGTAATTAGGTATTTTTTTCTGGCGATTATATCATTCATTGTCATCCATTTTTTTATATCATTTTTATAGTTAGAAAATTGATTATGGAAATAATATTTTTTTGGCTTCTCCCTGAAGTGCCGATGCATATCTGCCTTCCTACACTGCAGGTGTTTGCTCACCTCCCCCCAAGACAGATGCATGTCTCTTTGATGGACATTCGCCTTCCTTCAAGTTTATAGTTGAGGACTCAAGAGTTTGTCGTCTTACACTCATTGAATTCCATATCATATTAAAACAATGTTGTTTGTTAAGAAATTGTCCCTATCAAGCTCTATCATTTAGGAAAATGTTTCATCGCGATAGCATGTGAATCTCAAATAAATGATAGTCGTTGGTTTCTGAGTCATGCTCATAATAATCATCTGGTCCTGGTGGATATTCGCAAATAAAATGTTTCTGGTCATAGAATAATCTCTCCCTCTCCCTGGTTGTGATTCAGCTATTTCAATACATTATGTTAAGTTTGATATTTTTAATATGTCTGGTTTACATAAAACTAAACTGCTGCAATCGTGCATGTGATTTTCATCTAATAAAGTTTTATATATATACATATATTATACACAGTACAACCATCATAAAATGGCTCGTCAGTTTTGATGGACACTTATCTATCGATCTATAGTAATCCGTGGCGATGTTGGTTGATACAGAGTGATTGATCTGGAGTGATCTGTTGTGATCTGTATCTATAAATCAAAATTAATGTTAAAAAATTGTATTTTCTGTTCCAAATAACTTCTGGATACTATGTTTCCTTAATCAATATGTTAAATTGTAATATGGATTTTATCTGTTCTTTGACTTATAATCCTGAATAATTGACATAATTGATTTTCACTAAAAGTGGATTGGTAGATCACTATAGATAGAGTTATATCATCTCAGATCACTACGGATCACTCTTTATCCGGACCGCTCTGGATCACTTCAAGATGGTTGTATTGTATGTTTTTAATTAAATCTTTTAATAGAATATACATGTGAGATAACTTGGTTGATCGTGGGTCTTATGGCTCTTTTTAACAAGTGGGTATGCCTTTGCTTTTCTGATTCATGAGTTCAAATTTTAAAAAATGAAAATGTTTGTTCAAGAGCATGTGAATTTCATCTTTTTTGGATCTACAAACGTTACCTTGATGCTTCCTTCATAAGAAAAAGAAACTGGAAAAACCTTCATTGAGTTATGCCGCTACTATATGTTTCATTGAACTGCCTCCCTTGCCTAAGCCTCTCCTTAACATGTCTAGATGGGCACCTCGTCAGTGTCAAGTAGTTGCCTTAGGGGTGTCCTCCAACTGATGCAATGTTTTTTTTTAATCTATGTATAACGTATGGCAATCAAACATCATAGATTCATAGTGTATATATGTCATGCATTTCATGACAAATAAACTTCTTGAGTCTTGCGTCTTGTACACTTTGAGCTATCCTGTTGGCATTTGACATTGATGGGTGTTGATGCTGCCACGCCCTCCCATGTTTTCCATACACCAGCTGTGGTGTTAATCCCTCCCTGGCCAGGTCAACAAGGTACCGGTGAAGACAAGCTGAGGAAATACTGTTATCGACCTTGTGGCCATAATATAAATGCCAAAATTTATTGGGGAACTCCATGATGATTCAATGGGAGGGATGTTGTTCACATCCATTTAAATAAGCAAACTTGCAATATAAAAAAGCTCAAAGAAGTTTGCACAGGAAATAAAATTCTTGTCTGAAACAATAAAACATACATGAATTGGACAGTGCACGGGTATGCTTTCTTTGTTTCAAAATATTGCCAATCCAACTATGCCAATCTGACTATGCCGATCTGATAACACCAATCTGACGACGCAAATCTGTCTCTCCTTCCACCCGATACTTTGTGACATACTTTCACTTCCTACTGAAAAGCTTCGCTGAGGGTAAAGCTATTTGAATCTGATAACAGCTCTGCAATCGTGAGAATATTATCTTTCTTGCGATATCAATATGGATACAATAATGTTTTTCAAAGAATAGAATTATTCTGTAAAATATTTAGTTTTTACAGCTGCTTGCAGCCTGTATTGCAAGAGGAATTTTCGGGAAGCTTCCGACCATATGAGAGGTCGCACTATTTCACCTATCACTTTGAAACTTCGCATACAGTCTCAACATTTTGCTTCTATCAACTTTTGGCAAACTTCTGTGATGATGAATTTTTATTTTCCAAACTAAAATGTATGTTTTTGCCACAAATTTTAAATGTTCTGCGGCAATGACAACAGGAGCAACGGGAAAGTGACTGCCTTGGGGACTGTTTGCAAATTCATTAAAATGCTTAAAACTATAAAAAAAAGAGGAGGAAGGAAGGAAGAAGGAAAGGAAAGAAGAAAGGAGGAAAATAGGACGGAAGAAAGGAAGGAAGGCAGGAAGGAAGGCAGGAAGGAAGGCAGGAAGGAAGGCAGGAAGGAAGGCAGGAAGCAAAATATAAATGTGCTTATGAATGGGCATTTAGATAATGAAAGTAGAAAATGACAGTTCCGTTGTGTGGCCTCATAGCGTTTGCCGCTGGCTCCGTGCTTCGGGGCTCTCTCGTCAACTTAAATGAGCCAGTTCTAAAATTATAATTGCTCATAACAATAATCCTTACACTCTATAATTTATATCAAATGTTCAGTATTAATGCAATTAAAATGTATATATATGTATGCTTATGAATGTATAGCCTAACACAATTAGATTGTAGTTGCCTGTTTTAATGCTGTTTATCCATACTTTATTTTTTTATTATTTTATGACAAGTATATGTATCTCTTTGGTGCTTTTACATGTCATTAAAATTCTATATATATATACAGATAGATATAGATTGTTAGATAGATGGATTAATAGATTGGCAGAGAGGTATATAGTTTATCTGCAAGCAGCTGTTAAAGAGCTTGCACGTTATTTTTAAATTTCTTCTAACAGCTCTGCCCTTCTTGGTGGACATGTGCATGTAGGCTTGTATTGAAAAGGTCACTCTTACCCACAAATGTTGCATTCATTGGTGAAGCAATTCCTCCTCCTGTGCATTTAAGACACAGTTTGCACGAACCCTCTGCTGTCCTCCATCCAATGCATTTGCAGGTTTCCGTGGAAGCTTCGACGCATGAAAAGTGGCAGAAGGTTGCATCAGTACCAGGTGCATTTGGTGGGATCGCCTTTGTTGGTTGGATTTCACAACTGAGAGTTTCTTGCCGCTTGGCAAAAGCATTGTTGCAAGTTTCTCCTTTCACGATCACTGACAAATTAAGAATTACAGCTACTATGAGTGTCACAGCATTCATGTCAGTTCTGGTGCTTGCCTGTCATCCCAACTTGTGCCGTATTTTTGAAGACCACGGGCGCCAACTGCTTGTATCTGAAGGATAAATGATTGATTAAATACACTCACACACATGATCTGGTCATAATGTATGTGGGTCAAAATTTGGTAACTCTGAAATTCTTGTCTCCGGTGTTTAACAATAATTCATGATGGCAGGAAGACCAATAGAGGACCTCTTATTGTCATTTGTCATAGACAAGGATATTAGCAAAACTTTTAACAAAAAGAATATGCGGCAGAATATTTTTATCCCATCCAAAAATAGCATTGAAGTGGCCTACCCCTCTGAAAATGGCCTGTCTCCAACAACATTTTCTTTGAAAGATTGTATCACAAGAACTAGTACATGATCCTAATTCAATTAAACTCGTCCATACATGCAGACTTAACTGTCAGTCTTCTAAAAACTGGTCACCAATAGCTGAAATAATATTCTGTATAAGAGCAGGACATTGTTGTGTCGATGTCTCCCATATTGTGTCATTAGCATCACACCGGATTTGTTTCTTGATAAAAATTAAAGGGACACACATTCTGTGAGAAAACCTTGTGTCTGATGTTGTCTGAGAACCCAAGAAAATAACTGAACTATCTGTAGCTCTGTATCATTTATGTAAACCAACATATTAGGGTATTTCTGTTGGCATGTCAGTTGTCCTATCTCAATTTGTCATTAGCAAACGCCTTGCTACTCTGTTTTGACTACATATTTCTGGAAAAAAATCACTGTGAACATGTGTCTGGTGTTCATAAGGTCATTGCATGCACAAATTGCCAGACTGCCAGTTTTCCACTGGTCCCTGCAAAGATTTTTACTGTAATTATCATTAGCATCACGCTGTCATTAGCATCATGTCAAAAATGGCTTATTGCCTTTACGTCACTAAAATTTTGTTGAAGGTAACTGGAGTTGAATATTGATGGTGAAAGTGCAAAACCTCGTATGGCAAAATTTTGCCATTTTTAGATTTCGGGTGGAATGACTATTTCAATATCCAATACATGTTGTCAATTGGTCACCTTGCCAGTTTACTGTTTTTGAAGCTGTAACACACTGGTAACAGAATGATTTCACCAAACATTGTAGGTCGATTTGTTCCAAAAAGTGAAAGTGCAAAACCTCGTAACTCAAATCAGAACTTTGAAGCTCATATTTTCAGATATTTCAAGTTTTTTTTGAAAAACAATGATTGCGGCACTTTTTTATGGCTCTCAGGAAATTTCCCTATTAAAAAATCTATACCTCCCTATATTTGTTTTAGTGATGTAGGCTATTGAAAAAAATTTTGCAGGAAAATTTGAAAAATTGCTATTTTCCTCATTCTTGCTATTGTAACCACTAATTAAAACTAGCAGTTGTTATGTATTATGGTCAAATCATAATTTTTACTGTATAGCTATAGATTCGAAGTACATTCAATGCTGCAAGTTGCTTAGAAATGTGATAAATGATCGAGTTACGAGGTTTTGCACTTTCACTAACTTGGAAAAAATGAAAGTGCAAAACCTTGTAACTCGACATTTTCATTCATATCTGATGGTAGCATCAATGCAGGGGTCAATGACCTATGACAAAAAATTATGCTAAAACAGGGTCTCACTTTCTATAAATCACGTAGAGCCTAACTCGCATATAAATGAACATTACCATAAAAAATTATCAGTGATAGTTTTTTCCAATTTCTGAAAAACAGCTTTTTTTGACTTACGAGGTTTTGCACTTTCACCATCGATATATAATATCAATAAATGTATCAACAGACTATTGCATATCATTTTTGCATTTTCCTTGCATCTGACATGCTTAGTATGAAGTTTGATGCTTCTCTGAAACTACTAACCAATTATGGGGTGCCAGTAACATTTTACCATTGTCTAGCATCTGAAATATGGTTTAGTAAAGACACTGGGCACTGGAGGAAGTAGTGGAGATCATTTTTATTATTCAGAATCCAAACTATTGATGAAAATAGTGTTTTTGTTTGTCTTTTGTAAATTTCTGGTTCAAGGACATGTTCTATTTCAATGACTATTGGTCATAGAGACCTGAAATATAGCTCAATGTGTGCAGAAAAGCCACTTTCCTATTTGTTGGTAATACATTATTCAGCTCTAAGTGGTAAGGATTTCAAGTTATAGGCATGATGCTAATGACACACATATTTTGTATTTTAATTGATTAAATGCAGTTTCTCAAAAATGATTGGCACTAGAGACCTGGAACTTGGCCCAAAATGTGCAAGCAACTTGCCTAATCATTGGCAATAGATTGTTTAGCCCTATGTGGTCAGAATTTTTTAGTTAGAAGTGTTATTTTAATGACAGTCAAAAAACATTACAGCTATGTTTATCACCTCAGTACAGATTAGCTGGACATTGGGACCCTTGGACATGAAAGTGCGGTGATATCTGTCTGTTTGACCCACCCAACGCAAACTTTAAAAGGCATTTCTGGAATGAAAAATTTTCAAAGTTTTTTCAACGGAAATTTCAAGGTTTTCATATGTTGACCCATGTATGTATGTATGTATTTTTGTTATGGTGCCTAAGCACTGACAATCTCATGTGTCTTATCTGTGTGACAGCCAAACAAGACCATTGTTATGCATAAACACACAGGCTAAAATTTATTGAAAAAAAGGCTTATTAAACCATTGCATGTTATTATAAAAGCTGTCGGAAGGAAACATTTTACTGTGGAAAAGGTTATCCAGTTTCAAATGTGAAATTACATAAAACCCGATGACCTGGATCTATCTGGTTCAGTAGAAGAACTGAGGGGGCATACAATTTTTTGTTGTATGCTATAACAAAAAAATCCAACTGCCAGCACAGAAACAGATTTGGCAATATCATTTTTACATCTGTTTTCACAGGCAAAATAACCAGGGGGGCACCCCGCCCCTTGAAAAGATTTCCAATTTTACCCCTATATATATGTGTTTCTTGACAGAAATTGGATGTAGTTAAGTGAATAAGTGGCACAACTGGAATGAGTGAATTGCATTGAAAAAAAAAAAAAATTGTATGCAATTGTTGCCATTATGTTCAATGCATTTCAGAAGTAGTATTGATGAAATTGTGTACTGGCAAACAAATAAATGCTTTATTTTTTTAGTAAATCGTTTAGTAGGGTGAGGAGGTGTTTACACTTGATAGGCCAATACAGATTTTCTGAATCCAAGTGAGTTGGAGAACTTTACTATTGGAAAGCTAGCAATTATTGGAATGATACTGGGGCTGATATGGCCAACAGTGTGTCTCATGTAGCATGTGAACTGGAATTTAGCACTGGTTCAACTGCCTGTATAAAATGAATGCAACAGCATACAGCAGTGACACTGCTGCTAACCTATCTGGTACTAAGTTAAGAGTGGCGATGCAGTGCCTTTTATGATGTCATGTCAATTGTGGCTGTCTAATATGGTTGCGTCACAAATGTAAACAAGGGTAAATTGACTGCCATAGCTGAAATTGACGAAAAATCAGCAAAAAAAAACGACCTCAAAACATCGCGAAAATGTGATATTTATATTACAAAACAGCTGATCTATCTGTGAGTATGTGTATTTCTACTGTATAAGTAGTATATGCTGAGAAATGAGGCCAAACACCAGTTTGCATGTTGGATGAGACAAACTGTAGTGCAAATTTTTGGGTATTTCGGGTGAAGCCAGCATTGCATCTCCTACAAAACCATTCTAAATGTGTCTAACACATCCAATGGTACCTTATTATGTTTAAAACTGTTTTGTCAGTAAATTTTTCAAATTTCAGAGCAATCGGGGCATTGGTTCCATATATCTAAGGTTGAACATCCAAAAAATGGCAATTTTTGAGCATTTTACTGTATACAGACTATGGGAAGAATTCTCTCATTGGTTATCTGGAACATTTCCATGCATGTTTATTTGCTTATTAATAAAGTTAATGAAAAAAAGTAAAACCAAATCATTGAGCATTACACAATGTTACATATTACAAGATTGGAGTGTCATTCTCGGATTTCACTGGTATCTTACTGTCATTCTATGCACCCATACTTAATTCCAATTAACTCTGAGTAGTATAATTACACAAATTGAGATTCTTTAGCGAGAATTTGTATAGGCACTTCTTTAAAAAGTGCTTGTCATTGCTCACTATGTTTATTGTTTAAGTTTTAGAACAAAAGTGAGGTTCTATCCGTCTGTCATTCTATCTATCTTTCTATATTTGTATATTTATATCTATCCATCTGCCTGTTTGCCTGTTTACCTCTCTGCCTATCTATCTATCTTAGACTATATATCTATCTATATATCTATATATCAATACATCTATATATCTATCTATCTACAGTTGCGCTGTGAAGTTTCTGAACCTCTGACACTTCTTACCTTATTTGCGCACAACTCTCTAACAAGCACAGGAATAGCTTTTAAAATGGGTTAATGATAAACTGAACACCATCTTTTATGTGTAAACATATATTCAAAACAAATAATGACATTTTAATATGATTTTATGGTCATGGATAGCTTGAAACACTGCCTCAGAGCACAGGCATTTAAAATTATTCACAACACTTCTGCATTAGACCACAGCCACTGGTGCTCATCACCACTACACACCAAGGTTGGCAAATCCCCTGAATCGATCACCCTGCTGTAATGTTGTACTCATGGGGTACAGCCATGCAGGGTTGTTGATTCAAGGGAATTGCCCAGACTTACCCACTTTCCTTTCGGTGTTTAAGGAGGTAAGCATCATGCTGGCAATAAAGGGGGAGGGGTGGCAGATGATCAAAATGCTTGTGCCAGTGTGCCTGATATTTTCCCAAGACAATTTTATCTGATTCGGTTTCAGTAGGGGCAAATGCTTTGAAACCATATTCCTAAAAACTAAGTAAACCATCCAGTTCATGAATTTTAAAATAGTCATTAGCCAACCGCATTATTGTTTCTTATTGATCTGCTGAGGCAAACATGGCAAACTAAAGAGATCAAAGGGTTCAGTATATTATCAAAACTGAAGACCCCTCAACAAAACCTCATGTGACATGAAATTGTGATTTTTTTTGCATTTCTTGAAATTTTGTCTGAACAGCAAATCTTAGTCTCACAAACCATAGCTGGTTGCCCAGTTGGCAACTTCAGTCCAAATCAATTTAAATTGTGACAAAATTGATTTGACCATGTTGAGACAGACCTCACATTGCCCCTGAAAATATTTGATCACTTGACTTGTTAATTGCAATTCTAAATTGCTACTGGACATGAATTTTTCCTGAAACTTTTGGTTGGCATAAAAAATTGAATTTATCTCTAAGCAAAAAATTCAGCTTCGTATATTTGATCCTGTCTGTTTTTTACAGGGGTAATTCCATGTCAATTCAACAAATGACTCCTGATTCAGAATGCCTTGAATATTTACCAGAATCGAATATTCTCACCAGAAAGCACAAGTCCCAAGTCTCTGAAATTTCAGGACAAAAATGTGAAAAAATGCATTATAACATATTGCCTAATTGCAAGTCTCTAGGTTTTACATTGATTGAGTGACATGCCTTCAAATTTCTGGATTTCTAAAAATTTGACAAAAATCTCAAATTTTTCCCGAATTTTTTTTTTCAGAGAAATTATTCAAGATATCACTGTATCACTTGGGAATTGTGCTTTCTGGTGAGAAACCATGATTCTGGTAAATTTTCAAGGCATCTTTAATCAGTCGAGTGGGAAAATTTCCTGAAATTTGATAAAATTTTGATTAAACGACATCTGATGACCCATGTAGTCTTTCAATGGCTCCAGTAACATTGATTTGTATGTTGTTATTTTCATAAATAAATGTATATCCTCTCTTTTTACTGGAACAAATGGTGATCAATTGATTTCTTTTTGACTGGCATTTGGTTAACTACAGAAGGAGACAGTTTGTTGCTTTATTTGCTACAGAAGTATAGAATTGTAAGCTTTTAGACACATGTACTGATACTTCATTCCATAATTTTAGATGACAATATTTCATTTTTCAAT
This sequence comes from Platynereis dumerilii, assembly GCA_026936325.1. NCBI lineage: Eukaryota > Metazoa > Annelida > Polychaeta > Phyllodocida > Nereididae > Platynereis > Platynereis dumerilii. The sequence goes on from JAPTHN010000024.1 coordinate 7,413,198, forward strand.
TGAGCCATGCAAAACTGCCTGAAATTATTCATTTAAGATATAAATTACAAGCCCTCCCCCCCTGCATATCTAGTGCCATTCTCCCCCCCCCCCTCCTTAAGAATCGGCACTTCATCATCATCACAATGAGACTGTGGGTTTGCTGTCATGCACGCTGTGTTCGTAACTAACACCTCTAAGGCACCTATTGCAACCTAAACAACGTTGCCAATTGTCTACAGGAGCTACCAGAACCACTGCACTGTGCATGGTACTTGTAACCTTCTGGCCACTCTTGTGGCATTTGCAACCTTCTGGGGATTTTGATGGTGCTTCCGCCTTTTGCCTATTTCAGTATGCCAAATGTTGTGCATAGTTTTGGCATTACTTGTGATGACTTTTATTAGCATAAGTTATCATCCTATGCCAAGATTGGATCTAAACAAGAACCTTTTAGCATGCATTGAGTGCACATGTTGGCACTTGTGGCCTTCTGGCTCTCCACTCAAAAAAAATTCTCGGTGTTGCTGAAACGGCCAGGAGGATGTAAGTGCCATTAATTTGATTTCTGCTCATCTAAACATAATTTAATCATTGTGTAGGAATGTTATAAATTTGCTAAAATACTTATATAATCTTAAAAGTGATCAGTAGAGTAGTTTCAGGCAATTTTTTGTTGTGCTTCTATACTTCATCAAAACCAAAGAGAAGGGTGCAACTACTATTTTCTAGTTTTTCCACAAATAAAATTAGTAAAATTATTTTAAGTAATAAAAGTCAGTGCCTGATTTTACACTCTAAAAAATGACACCAACATTGTGCTCCAAAATTGTGTATTAATCCAAGGAGGTAGAAAAAACCCTCTCCTGTAAAATTACCAAATGGCACTTGTAACCTTATGGCTTTCATCCGTAGATAATTCAAAGTCCTTAAACAACGTATTATATATGCATCACTATAGAGACTCTTTTGCTACTGTAACCTGACCTAGATTTATAGAACTGTGAATTTTTCACAGGACATAATACAGCAGTTTTGGAATGAATTTCCAAAATTTTGGACAATTAGAATGTTGTTAGGTGATTCTGTGTTTGCCATGGAAACAGAAATTTCAGCTAGTTGCCTTGTGTAATATTGAGACCAAGTTTGGCAAGAAAGCCAATGAATTGTGGATGAGAGAGACCTCTTGCCATCAATTGTATTTGTGAGATTGACAATATTTGACACAAGAAATACAATATATTAGCTTTTACAGAAACTCCCAAATACACACAAAGAATTAAGTCGTACACCCGAAATGTTCCTTGAAGTCCTCAAGACAGAGTTTTCTGAGTGCATTTCACTCATCCAAAGTCTTTTCTCCTGCCTGATACTAAAGGCCCCAGGTAAGGGGAAACAAGGACTTACGTAAAGCAACATGTCACAGGAATAGCTGGGATGGATAATAATGTCCCTTTAGGTCTCTTATTCATGCAAGTGAATCTATGCCTTGTCACAAGTCATGAGGTAATCAGTATAAAACATAGGCTGCGCAGCAGCAAACCTTCAGCGAATAACACCTTTAGAAGATTACAATAATATCATAAAATTGGTGCGTTTACGAAATTGCTTATAGGTATGCAATAGCGGTCGAGTAGTGGCCTTCCATTATCTCTATTTTTCCAATGATTCATAAAGTGTTATACGCATCAAAAAGCACTGCTAAATTAATTGCATCGGTGATTTGTTTAGAAAAATGCATTACTGTATATGCAATAGTGGGGAAGTTTTGGCTCCGATATAAAAAAAATTCTTTTAAATATTTTTTCTCAATATTACAAAAACTTTAGAATAGCCATCTGTCAGACCATGAAAAGGCACAACTAGACCATACAAGCCATATGTGTACCAAACTTCATCCATGTATATGGAATAGTGACCGGATGTTGGGCCAGAAACAAAAATAATAATTTTTATGTTTTTTTCAATATTTAAAAAAGTATATAATATTTTCCATCAGACCTTTCAAAAGGCACAACTAGACCATATTGACCATATGTATACCGAAGTTTATCCATGTACTTGCAATAGAGAGCGAGTCTTAGCCCAAAAAAAAAAAAAAAATGTTTTTATATCTTTTCTCATTTTTTCAGAAAGTATAGAATATCTGTCAATGAGACCATCAAAAGGCACAACTAGACCATATAGGCCACGTGTGTACCAAATTTCATCCATGCACATGCAATAGTGACCGAGCCTTGGCCCGGAAACGAAAAAAAAAATTTTTTTATATTTTGTTAATTATTTCAAAAGGTATTAAAGATCTATTCATCAGACCATCAAAAGGCACAACTAGACCATACAGGCTAGATGCGTTCCAAATTTCATCCCCATACATTCAATAGAGACCGAGTGCCGGGCCGGAAACGATCTATCCGCCCGCCGCCCGACCGCCCGCCCCCGCCCGCCCGCCCGTCGGACGGACAGCATTTTTACCCAAGTGATTACAATACCTTCTTCGAACTTCGTTCGCTGAAGGTAAAAAGCTTGCTGTCTGAATCTTCCTTGCCTAATCGGGCATGCAGGAGTGCTTTTCTACACAGAATAGAATATAGAATATAGTTTATTGACCATTATAAAAATTATATTTTACATCGACACACAAAAATTGTCAGCATATATCATGGTAGGCTGATGCCAATACTAACGTATTGGCCTTTACCAATAGAGTCTTAAATACATTAAACATAATCATTTGCGTATTGGAAAAATCGAACTTGATCAGTTGTAAATTGTTAAGATGAAGTATTAAGTAACTAGGGAGAAGTAAAGAAAAAAACGAACGTATAAATACATATAGCGACATAGTGTGAGAAAAAAGAGAGGAAAGGAAGACAAAATCCCAGAACAATAATATCTTATTTACAAGTAAATAAACACCTGTTGATAAAATCCTAGTACCGTAAAATGGGGTTACTTTGGCCGTTTCGGAGCACCAAATTTGTGTTTTGAGAAAAACTATTATATTGTATATCAACAGTTTTGTGCCATAGCACAACCAGTACATTGATGTTTTCATCTGTCAAAAAGCTTTCCAAAATCTATAAGGGTTCTTTGTTTTATTACATAATTAAAGGGTCGGCCAAAGTAACCCCGGAGTTGGAGTAACTTTGGCCACCATAGATTTTGAGCATGTAATACCATGTACTGCAGTAGAATTTAATTAGTTATGTTATTTTGGCCACCCAACAAGCCAAGGAATGTATTTATGTAATCTATAATGAGTTCTGACTCATTCGCAGATTCTGAACAAAAATTAAGTATTGATATTTGTACCACACTCTGGGTACCACTGCCTCCTTATTCAGAATGACATAGAGTGAACTTCTCCCAGTTTTTAGGTCACAAGAAATTTATGCTACCAGTCATAAAATATGTTAATTTAAAACAATTTTTATCAATCATATGACATTTTACATTTCTATTTTTTTTTTTTTTTGCGTAATTCATCGATGTAACATTATATTGACAAACACCATAAAAAATAATCCAAGATGAAATAACTTTGTCTTATGCTATTTTGGATGAAATCATATGTCTACCATGGATCACAGCTTCCTTAGCATCAAGTACATCATCGTTTTGTCAAGATTGTTAAAGAACATAAATTGCAATTATTGCATTGGACCATTTATGGTATTTTTTTGCATCTATGACAGTCAACATAATTTTCAGTGTCATGCACCTTTTTCTCAAATAAAGGTTTATACCTCCTTGACTGCAATTAACTTCAAACTGTTCCAACTCTTGCCAATTGCCATTTCCAGGGGTGGCCAAAGTAGCCCCCACCCTGACTCGGAGATTTGGGGTAACATTGGCCATAGCCCTACACTCACTAAATTGCATAACACATGAACAATCCAGTGAAGTTTGAAATTATTATCTTTAAAAATCATCCACAATTTACACTGAGTAAGCTGGCACTTGACCCACCCAGAACAAAGTAGGCACTTCCCTGTAAAATTGCATTTTGCATTTCTACTTTTTCCCAGAATGGCCTTTACAAGAAGCACTGGTATCATGATATTAAACAAAATTAATGTAGGGGAGAGCGGGGCACAGTGAGACGGCAGGCACAGTGAAACAAAGCCTGTAGCGTCTAGCTGGTAATGTTTACAGGGTAACCCTCTCTAGTATAGTACGACAAGTAAGTAAGTGAGAGACTGTCCTATATCATGAATGCCTACATAGACAGACAGACAGAGACAGACAGACAACTTTATTCGACTATAAGTTTGACATAACATACAGTAATTACATAAACACAATAGGTATAGACGTCAGGAGACCCAAGTTAAGGCTAATAAATAGCCGCTACCACAGGGGCCACCAAAGATAATATATAGATAAATAATACACTAATATAATTTATACATTTCTAAGACAATCAAAATGCTGTGAAATGAAATCTATTTTAGACTTGTCTTTCATGTATTAAAATATTACAATATGAAATTAGAGTAAATAATCATTATTACGGACAGATAAAATAAAATATCAGCAGGAAATTAGGAAAGAGACGCTGGGCAGATATGATGACCTATGGATACCCAAGGATCAACTGCAGATATAACAAAATGGAATGTTGCAGGTTGTCTCATATTGATTAACTAGTTGTTTTTTTATATAGAGGGCAAAACCATGTAAGCTATGTGTATTTATTTTGCTTAAAATATTATTCGGAGTCTGATTTATTAAAGATGGTAAACTATTTCTCAAACAATGTTTAGAAAATTCATATTGTAATATGGGGGTCATTAACATTTCTCTGCCTCTGGTTTCATATGAATGAACATCGGAGTGATGCACAAAATTATAAGTACTAAAATAGGCTGGGAGGCAGCCATTTTTTAACTTAAAATAAAACTTTAATTGTTGCAATTTGAGAACATCCTGTATTTTTAAAAGGCTAAGCTTATTAAAGATTGGATCTGTGTGGGCATTATATTTATTATGAGTGATTATACGTACAGCTTTTTTCGGCAGCTTAAAAATTCTTTCTGCTTTGTGACCCCAAGCTAACACTCCATAATATAAATGTGGGGAGATTAGGGATTGATAAATAGTTAGAAGAATATCAGGAGGTAAGAAACTTTTTAATCTATGTAAAATTCCAACTGCTTTGGATATTTTATGTGATATTTTTTCGATATGGTAAGACCATTTAAGATGTTTATCTAAGGTGATACCCAAGAAATCAAACCTGTCACAGATTTCAACTGGAGTATTTTCAATAACAATGTTAGGTAGATTTATTCTTTTATTAATCATATGGAACACCATGGCTTTAGTTTTACTAGCATTTAATGACAGCTTGTTACATTTGAACCAGTTGCATAACTTGAGTAATTCAGCATTTAAAACAGTCTCAATGTTCTCATTGCCTTGAATTAGCGTTTCAAAGGTTGTAAAAATAGTTGAGTCATCTGCATATAGCACTAACTTCAATTTTTGACAAGCAAAGGGTATATCGTTTAGGTATATAATAAATAAGAGTGGACCAAGCACAGAGCCTTGAGGAACCCCAGTTGTTATTAAGGCAGATCCAGATAGCTGTCCATCATATTCTGTTATTTGTTGTCTGTCGGAAATATACGATTTCAAAAGGTTTAATGATTTTCCAGATATTCCATAGAAAGCCAGTTTATTGAGGAGAATATTATGGTCTAATGTATCAAAAGCTTTAGATAAGTCAAGAAAGATATTTATTGGTGTTGAATGATTTTCTATTGCATAAGTAATACGGTCTAACAGTTCAAGGCATGCAAATTCTGTAGAATGGTTTTTTAGGAATCCATACTGGCTGGAATAAAAAAGCTTGTGGTTGTAAAAATAGGAATAAATCTGATTAAAGATAACTTTTTCAAAGATTTTAGAGAAGGGTGATAAAAGTATACATAGCATATCGAGAGTGGAATTTCAATATTTTTAGCCAGTGAAACTAGATAATTTTGCTAAACAAATTTTTGTTATAATTTTCAAGAAAAATGGAAAAATGAAAATCAATTGCGTGGGATTCAATCCTTGATTATTTGTCTTAGTTTAGTGAGATAGTGAACCAAAATACAGGCATACTCTCCGCATGATTCAAATATTTTATGATGAGATCTGCGTGGGGCAGAGTGAGACAGTTTTAGTTTTAGTTTTACTCTGAGAAACATCAAAATAAACTCGAAATGACCTGAATGTAATGCATATCTCACAATTCACTATTAGAAACAAAATGCCTGCTATAAACTACTGATTTTAGTGAGTCATATCCAAAGGGAAGCATCAGAAAGAATTTTGATTAGTATGTAACATGTGCGGCAGGTTAAATAAGTCATGTATGTGTCCTGTGCGATGAAGTTTCGACACATGCTCAAAAAAGGACCTAAAAATTTACCTAGGCAGCTGCTTTTATAAGAGTACAGTAGTTTCTGTAGCAACAATTGATAGAACAATTCCGCAGGTCCTGAGGATCGGCGGTTATGGCAGCAGATGCCCTGTCTCACTGTGCCCCGCCTGCTGTCTCACTGTGCCCCGCCCACAGGGCACAGTGAGACACTTAACGAGCATGGAAGTAACTCAAATTTTCTCCAAACCTGTAAAAGGTAGGAACCTGAAACTACTGGACAATATACCCAACGTCATTATCTATAATGTGGACCTGATCTCATTTAACTCGTTACTGCCAACATTTTGGAACACTTGAAAATAAAAAAAGTGTCTCACTGTGCCCCGCTCTCCCCTACATAAAATATAGACAAGATACTCTAGCAGATGCAAAAAGAAATGTCCTGGTATCAATATTGGTTTGAGAGATATAGGATGCAGAATCTTTATCTCCTTTGGTGGCCAAAGTAGTACAGAACGGCCAAAGTAACCCCATTTTACGGTATTAGAGATTAATTAATCCTATTGCTGCCCAGGATATTAAGCATACATCGCCCAGTGTAACCTTTATTTCAAATGATGTGAAACACTTACCTATGTATTACAATATTTATCCACATTCCATAATTACTTGATATATATATCTATAGACGTAAAATGAAGTATATTATATCAAAGATATGTACCGTAATATGGGGTGAATCGGGACAGAATTGGCAGTTTTTCTGTGGTGGCATACACAAAAGTCGCCTCAAAAATTTTAATATGGTGTCAAATTGTGTCTGGGCAGAAGGGAAAAGTTTCCACTGGTGCTTTATATGGTATCTTAAATTCCCAGTGCTCAGGACCCAAAAATCCACTGTCCCAATTCACCCCACAGTTTGGGGTGAATCGGGACACTCCATTATTTCCACAATCAATACTTCCTTGCTTCTTCAAGTGATTGCTTCTTATGACTAAACATTAGAAAACATCTTCAATATGCAAAATATTTATTTTCAGGAAAATCTGAAGTCAATTCCATTGATAATAGGCAGATTTTTAAAAAAGCTATAAATGACATAAAACAATCAAATACTGTAATTTTCTGCTAATTTTGCTGGTGATTAATAATTCTGGACTAAATCCATAATAAATGATGCTAAGTCCAATAAAATTTATCAAAAAGCCATGCTGGCACATTCAAATGAAAATTGGTATAGTATATTTTGATTATTTCCGAAACTTTGCCATTGACCTGGATCTGAACCCATGACCAAACATACATAATCTCATGTCTAGTCTACTATGCTGGTCCCCTTAAACCGTTTTAAATAGAAAAGCAGTTTCTTGCGAGTTTCATGGCTCTGTTGTTTATATTTTTTGATGAATTAGCAAAGTTTTGACTAGTGTGTCAAAATTCTAATAATGCAGGGCCAAGTTTCGGGTCCTGCAGCTCCTCACTGCCTGCAGTTAGAAGCATGAAATCTCATCACAATATTTGCTGATATGTGTACTATAAATGTGCCAAAAATGAATTCCCTAGCTTTAGTGAAAGTAGTTCATCTTTGAAGAAATAACAAACATTCCTGTTCTGTCCCGATTCACCCCTGTGTCCCTATTCACCCCATATTACGGTAATACTATTAACACTTCCCTACAATGTTGCATTGCCATATTGGATTATCAGATATTACAATAGTCACATACTTGTTTCTAGTTACTCCATTAAATCCCACTGTACTGGACTGCATGCATTACAGAACTGTCAAATTACGTTTACTGCCCCTTCGTTTCAGTGTGAGAATACAAACATTTGGTGTTTGAAAGTATATATAGAAGCTATCAAGCTAATATCATATTTCTTTTGTCAAATATTGTCAATCTCAACAATGCAAGAGATAGCGAGATGTTTTTCCCAGCCACAATTCATTGGCTCTGTGTCATAATACTACATACAGCACCCAGCTGAACTTTCTGTCTCCATGACAACCACAGAATGACTTTGAAATGGCCAAATTGTCCAAAATTTTGGAAATGAATTCCACAACTGCAGAATTTTATCCTGTAAAAAATTCAAAGTTCTGTATTGAAAGTAAGTGTCCATATTAAATAAAGCCCTAAACTTTCTGATGCCCATGGCAGCCATCTTCCAAAATGGCAACTAAGTATCTAATTTTCCTGCTTTCTGTGAAGTGCCTATAGTTTGAAATAATGAAAACAGTGCTCATTGTTTACTCTACAGATCTAAAAAACATCAATTGATTTCTGGATAGAATTGAGGAATTTAAGGGTAGTCAGGGTTAATTTTGTTAGAACTGTTGAAGGAAATGTATCATTTTCGCGGTATCGCGTAGTTTCATGGAATCTCAATTGATTTTTAAACAGACTACATATTTGAATTCCTTGTTAGAAGAGCTACCAAATGAATGGTCGCATCAATGGTTTCCGAGAATTATTTGTCAAAATTAAAGAAAAAACAAAATCTTCAAATAGGTTTTTATTTACATTTTTATTCCAAGTTTACGAAACCCATTGATGTGGGTACTCATTTGAAAGCTCATCGTGCAAGGAATTCAAATATGTTACTTATTTTTAGTTTTATAAAGAATCGGTACAACCTTTGTTTGAATCAAAATTTCTAACAAAAAGGATTCCAACAAGCCTGAATAAAGTCCAAGCTACCAAAAAATGTCATTGTAATATACTGAATACCTAAAGAAGCAATAAAAAACTATATTTACATGTATTCAATTCTAGGAACTACACAGAAAGCAGCTATATGGAAGAATTGACCGCCATTTTGGATAATGGCTGCAAGTTGCCACCTTAGCTAAATCTGAAGTGGCTCCATATCCAAATATGTTGGTATAGATGTTTTTCAAGTGTGCGCCAAGTTTCATGCTTCTATGTATAAATGCACTATATTTTTTACATACCTCCCGCTATAAGATGGAGATGCAAAGTTATTTTTGTCATTGAGGATCTGTTTTGTGAGTTTTAGGAAGTACAATTGAAAAGAACTTTAATCGATTTATTTGGCAACAGATGTGTTTTACTGTGTTGGTCTTAGTCTGCAGACCCAAACAGTTGTATACCATACTTTATTTCTTAGTGGATATTTGCTTAATAGTATATTAGTTTCGAATATTTTGGTAACCAGTCTATTACCATGTGAAAGGTTTTGTTGATTTCTAACTTACTTTCTTGTACGTATTGGTTGTTCCACTTCAGCTGATCATAGAGTCTCATTCCCACGTTATATATCTGGATCTTTTAACTTCTTTATTATTGAGCATCAGACTATTAAGCATTTCCTGTATTACTTTGTTTTTTTTTCTCCAGCAAAAATATTATATTGTGAAATATAGAAAATACTAACAATTTTTTTATCATAAATGACAATTTAATGATTTTATTAAACTCTGCATCCACTGCTTCCAACAGCAACTGGATCTCCCAACCTCTCATGAAAGTTGATGCTTTGACTGGCTTCATATTCTATGAATACCATTAATAAACCAAGAATGTTTCTTACCCGATTATATTGCTTTGATAGACGTTATTCTCTCTCTTTCACTCCATTCAAGACACATTTGCACCCAACAGCTGCCCATTTGATGCAAGTGCAGATTTCCAGGTATGCCTGGGCGCATCCAACTGCACTGAAAGTGCGGCTTAAAATTTCACTGATGTTGGTCAGATCATTTTCATTGAAAAGACTCCTTAGTTAGTTTTCCGTGTCGCTTGACGAAGGTGTCAATCTCAATTGCAATGATCGACAAATTAAGAATTACAACTTTTGTATAAGCCACTTGTGTAAACCTGTCATATCAACCTGTGCCTTTCCATAAATGCGCAGAGAGTAAGTGACGCCAAAAGTTCAGACTTGCTGCTTGAATTATTGATAAAAACCTCACCTATAAGTCATAAGCATTGACAATCTCATAGATTTCATTGCCGCATACACATAATCTTTACAGCATATTTTAGTCTGAGTCAAGGACTCTGACAATATAAGGGCCTCTTTTTTCTGTGCAAATGACTTATTGACACATTAGAACATCTGATACATAAAATAGATTCCCTGAATGTTGTGTACCTTATTGAATAAATTTATCTCATGATATTTTTTTCTAATGTGAAATTCAGGGGCACTGAAGTTGTCATCAGTCCTGCAGCTTAAGTCGAGCACAAAAGGCTAAACAATTTGGGAAGATTATTAAACAAAATCTATTGAAAATTAATGATTTCCTGGCAATTTCATTTGGAATGGTGTAAAATTTATATCTTGAAAATCGCAAATGTCACTCGCCCCCCCCCCAAAAATCGCGCTCACCGTACGCCTATACTAAAGGGTCCTGTAGCACTGCACTGGATTACTGTTACAGCTGTAAATATTTACATATACTGACAGGGTTAACACTGCTTGATCAATGAAGTTGACAAATATGATACAAGGACCTTCTGAAATATTTTCAATTATGAGGCACACCTTCCTCTTAACAAGAAAAGTACCCTTAAAAAGGGTACTGTATAGATTTTATCATGAACCTGAGGGCATCTGGCATGAAATTAAAGGTTCTAATATCTAAGAATAGGTATTCCTGTGAAATAAATGTCCATGAAGAAAACGTCCAAGCCCTTTGTTTCTTGTATATATCTTAATCAACCAGTTAAATAATTATATAATTAGGCCTATACTTCAGTTATTTAAATTAAACTGGTCCAAATTAAGTTCGTGAAGTTAGGCCTGAAGCTGAAAAACAAAGTGTATTTGTTAAAAATGTTCTAGATTGTTTGAATTGTAACAAATTATATTTGGCCTAAATTGTCAAGTGCCATTCTGAATGAAATATGTAAGAAAAAAGGAGAGAAGATATACAGTAAAAAGAATTGGCTGGTAAATATGCTAATAGCACCCCCCCCCCAACAAAAAAAAATCCTGGATATGCCACTGGTTTATTTTGGCCACTGGGTTTGAGCAACTGAAGTTACATGTATATCCTAACAGCGTAATGTGCCAATATGGTTATTTGCAAACTTTATACTGGATATAGAGCAAAACCAATAAATGCATTGAATTTGGAGGAGTTCATTTGATATATGCAAGTTTTTAAATTTTGAAAATCGGACATGTATTAAGGTCTGTAGCCCAATTTATATGTTGCCCCCCTCTCCACTGAATACACACTTATTGATGACGTTCCACACTAGACCGCAGTCACAGTCTTCACGTTGCTGTATAGGCAACGTAGACTGAGGACATATCATTGATAGTCAGGTCACATTTCCAGAAAAAGGGCTTATTTAAGGTGCCCAAGGCATTTTTTAGTAGAAGCAGGCAACAAGTTGATTCTTATGTAAAATTTTCTGTAGATTTCAAATTTCACTGTTGCCAAGCTGAAATATGACTCCTTCACCCCCTAATTAGCATAAAACAAGATGGCCGCCAATTTCCTTGTTTAGTGATAATTTGGCTTCTACTTGCACTAGGACAACAAGTAAAAGGTGTATTTTGATGTTTTTTGACCTGCTGAGTTCAAATTTGATGACTACAAAGTTGAATTATGACTCCTTAACCCCCTAATTAGCATAAAACAAGATGGCCACCAATTTCCTTTGCTTAGTGATAATTTGGCTTCTACTTGCACTAGGACAACAAGTAAAAGGTGTATTTTGATGTTTTTTGACCTGCTGAGTTCAAATTTGATGACTACAAAGTTGAATTATGACTCCTTCACCCCTAATTAGCATAAAACAAGATGGCCGCCAATTTCTTTTGTTTAGTGATAATTTGGCTTCTACTTGCACTAGGACAACAAGTAAAAGTAGTATTTTGATGTTTTTTGACCTGCTGAGTTCAAATTTGATGACTACAAAGTTGAATTATGACTCCTTAACCCCCTAATTAGCATAAAACAACATGGCTGCCTATTTCTTTTGTTAAGGGATAATTTGGCTGCTAATTGCACCAGGGCAACAAGTAGAAGGTGTATTTTGATGTTTTTACATCCAATGAACACAAATGTGACAACTGCATAGTTGAATTATGACTACTTCAACCCTCAGCATATACAATTCAGACAAGTTATTGTGGTGTGGCCTCAAAATGGGTTCTTTCCAGTACAGAATGAGTCAATTTAGCGTTTTGGAGGAAATTTCGAGAGCAACATTTATTTAGCTTTCGAGGGTTGACAATTGTATATATAGTAACATGAAACTTGAAAGCTGACATGAAGGGGTAGCCATCCACATCCATTTGGGTTGGTTAAAATTAGTTTTCTAGTGATATGGATGGGTGAAATTGAAAATACATGGGGACGATTTTGTGTTTCTCAGGAGATTATCTACACTGACAGTAATATTTATTTAGCTTTTGGAAGGTTGACAGTTGTAGTAGCATGGATATAAAGCTGCCAAATGAGAGTTGACATCAAGGGCTATCCATCCACATCCCATTGGGTAGGTTAAAAATGAGTTTTCTAGTGATTAAGATAGGTGAAATTGAAAATACAAGGGAGTATTTAGGGTTTCGGACGATATTTTCGACACTGATAGCTACATTTATTTAGCTTTTGGAGGGTTGACAATTGTGATAACAAAGAAATTAAGATGCAAAAAGATAGCTGACATCAAGGGCTATCAATCCACATCCATTTAGGTTGGTCAAAATGAGTTTTCTAGTGATGAGGACAGGTGAAATAAAAAATACAAGGGAGGATTTTGTGTTTCTCTGGAGATTATCGACACTGATAGTAATGTTTATTTAGCTTTTGGACGGTTGATAGTTGCAGAAACAAGGACATCAAGTTGCCAAATGAAAGCTGATGTCAAGGGCTATCCATCAACATCCATTTTGACTGGTTAAAAATGACTTATCTAGTGATTCAGTTAGGTGTAATGGAAAATGCAAGGGAGAATTTTGTGTTTCGGAAGAGAATTTTGACACTGACAGCTACATTTCTTTAGATTTTAGAGGGTTGACATTCGCAGTAACAAGGAAACCAAGGTGCCAAATGAAAGCTGACATCAAGGGCTATCCATCCACATCCTTTTTGCCTGGTTAAAAATGAATTTTCCAGTGATTAGGATAGGTGAAATTGAAAATACATGGGAGGATTTTGTACTTCTTAGGAGATTATCGATACTGATGGTAATATTTATTTAGCTTTTGGAGGGTTAAGAGTTGCAGTAACAAGGAAACAAAGGTGCCAAATGAAAGCTGACATCAATGGCTATCCATCCCCATCCATTTTGACTGGTTAAAAATGACTTATCTAGTGATTAAGTCAGGTGAAATTGAACATACAAGGGAGGATTTTGTTTTCGGAAGAAATTTTTGAAACTGACAGCTACATTTATTTAGATTTTGGAGGGTTGACATTTGCAGTAACAAGGAAACCAAGGTGCCAAATGAAAGCTGACATCAAGGGCTATCCATCCACATCCATTTTGCCTGGTTAAAAATGAATTTTCCAGTTATTAGGATAGGTGAAATTGAAAATACATGGGAGGATTTCGTACTTCTTAGGAGATTATCGATACTGATGGTAATATTTATTTAGCTTTTGGAGGGTTAATAGTTGCAGTAACAAGGAAAAAAAGGTGCCAAATGAAAGCTGACATCAAGGGCTATCCATCCACATCCATTTTGACTGGTTAAAAATGACTTATCTAGTGATTAAGTCAGGTGAAATTGAAAATGCAAGGGACGATTTTGTGATTCAGAAGAGATTTTTGAAACTGACAGCTACATTTATTTAGATTTTGGAGGGTTGACATTTGCAGTAACAAGGAAACAAAGGTGCCAAATGAAAGCTGACATCTATGGCTATCCATTTACATCCATTTGACTGGTTAAAAATCAGTTTTATAGTGATTCGGATAGGGGAAATTGTAAATACATCGGAGGATTTTGTGTTTCGGATGAAATTTTTGACACTGACAGGAACATTTATTTTGCTTTTGGTGTGTTGAAACTTGTAGTGACAAGGATATAAAGATGCCAAATGAAAGCTGACATCAACGCCTTTCCATTCACATCCATTTTGACTGGTTCAAAATGACTTACTTAGTGATTAGAATAGGAAAAACTGAAAATAAGTGTTTCAGAGGACATTTTTGACACTGACAGCAACATTTATTTAGCTTTCGGAGGGTTGACAGTTCTAGCAAAAATGAAACCAAGGTGCCGAATGAAAGCCCCCCCCCCCATAGCCCACTTCTAGCATGGCTACCAAGTATTAACAGGAAATACAGGAAAAAAGATTCTAGATGCTTTTTTGAATTTGTGTCCTATTGCAGTCAAAAGACAAATTACTGCAAAGCAAGGGTTATTTCTGGCCATCTTGTTTACGCTAAGTGTGGGTGAAGGGGGCAAAATTCTATTTTGTAGTTGCCAAATTTCTATTCAAGATGTCAAAAACCATCAAAATACACTCCTCACATCAAGTAACTCACTTGGTGTCTTGGTGCAATCAAAAGCAAAGTTATCGCAAAACAACAGAAATTGGCGGCCATTTTGTTTGATGCTAGTTATGAGTGAATAAGTCATAATTCAGCTTTTTATTGTCAAAATCTGAATTCAGTAGGTCAAAAACATCTAAATGCACCTTGTGCTTGTTACTCCAGTGCAATTAGAAGTAAAAATATTGCTAACAAGGGAAAATTAGAAAAAAATTGGCGGCCATCTTGTTTTATGCTAATTAGGGGGTTAAGGAGTCATAATTCAACTTTGTAGTCATCAAATTTGAACTCAGCAGGTCAAAAAACATCAAAATACACCTTTTACTTGTTGTCCTAGTGCAAGTAGAATTCAAATTATCACTAAACAAAGGAAATTGGCGGCCATCTTGTTTTATGCTAATTAGGGGGTGAAGGAGTCATATTTCAGCTTGGCAACAGTGAAATTTGAAATCTACGGAAAATTTTACATAAGAATCAATTTGTTGCCTGCTTCTACTAAAAAATGCCTAGGGGTGTTCACTTTTTTGAAAATGTGACCTGACTATTGACTGAGAACTCTTGAAATCATTGGAAGCAATAAGTGATAAAAACAAACAATCAAACAAGAACACAAACAGAAAACTGCAATGTGCAAACAGAAAGCAACATAAGCGGTCATCTGCTTTTGTCTCCAGTCTCGGCGTGTTTCAAACACAAAGAGCAGTGAAGTGGGAGGGAACGTTTATTTCTGGACGTCCCTTTAAAAAATATCACAACATGTGTTAGTCCTAATCACTCGAGAAAAAATACAAACACATAACTGAAATTTAAAATGGTGGTTAGTAATGTGGTTTACCATCTATCTATCTATCTATCTATCTATCTATCTATCTATCTATCTATCTATCTATCTATCTATCTATCTATCTATCTATCTATCTATCTATCTAACTATATCTATCTATCTAACTATCTAATTATCTATATATCTATCTATCTATATATCTATCTATCTATCTATATATCTAGCAACCTATCTATCTATATACCTACCTATCTCTTGGTCCCTATCTATCTATCTCTGGGCCCCTGTCTATCTATCTATCTCTTGGCTCGTATCTATCTGGGACCCTATCATTCAATCTAGGCCAGTCTATTGATTTTTATTTTCAATCTGTGTATGTATCTTTCTATATATATGTTTGTGATGTATTTTAGGGAAGTTTATTCTAAAACTCTCTCAAATATAATTTAACATATAAAGGCATGATGTCATCGTACTATTGTGAGGTAAATTATGCATTTGTGGAAAAGGGAGACATATTCCTTGATTACAACAACACTTTTTAAAGAGGGTTGCAAATTCAATTCTGTGAATATGCGATCTGAACATCTCAAATGTGGTCTTAGCCAATCACTGTTCACTGAAGAGTGTTTGGAACCAACCAATAAGATAATACATGAAATGCTTGACTGACTGCAAAACGTGTCAACCCAAAGCTATTGATTTTAAAACAATTGAAGTACGAACAGAAAAAGTTAATCATGAACAACATACTGATTAACAGTTATCAGTTTATACAGAGGCTCCCTACCTTCAACCTGAAACTTGTGTCATTTTTTGGTAGTAAATTATCGAAAATAGGTCGATTTTGACACTTTAAAGTACAGGAAAGTTATGAAAATGCCACATAATACATTTTAAACCATTTCCTATCCACCTATACCTTTAATTTTAATGAAAATAGCTCCTAAACTGCCGCGACACGTTTCTGTGTCGCAATTGTAGTGCTCAACCTATGTATTGTCTCCCATCCTTGACAGCTGCCCTGTCAAGGTCAGTCTTCCTATCTAGTTTCACACGGAAAAAATGTCGCCAGTAGATTTTCCTTGATGAATCTATTTACTCATAAGATGTAAGTTTTTTTATAGATTAAGATTCAATACAAAAAGTTCCATCAAATGGACAACCAGATTGCTTCTTAATCTTCAACATATAAAAGCCAGTTATATGTGATAAGTTGTGCTATAAGAATTCGCAATGAAGTTGCCTGCCTGCTAGGTGAGTGAGGGATGATACTCAATTCCTCGAATTCTTGTCAAAATCTGGCCTGGTCTCCTCCATTGTAGGTAATAAGTTTGGCTAAAATGAGCCTGATACGTTTGTTCATTGTGTTGCATCTTCACTTGTTTAATACTTAGAGGTAAGTTGATGATTGTGTAGCTGAATATGACATTGGGGAATATAATATCTGCTTCCAAAGCTGTTACATTGTCCAAAGCATGTCCTTTAGCAATTTTTTATGCCTCACTTCTGGGAGACCACATAAATGACATAATACATTGCATACATCGTGCCATTGACATCATTTGTGTTGGTCCTGTGACCATGACAGCCTATGTAAAATTTAGTTTCTGCTATTGGTTTTTCAAACTGGCACATTGATCAACATGAGCACAACACAGGTCGCACAAGTAGTTAAAAATTTACTTGACTGGAAGGGTGTGTCAATGTTTCTGAATGTTGATGCTATTATGCTTTGATATCCCTGGCTTCATGAGCTTTATCAAACACATTCATTTAAAAAAGGGGCAGTCAATGCCGCCCATCTGTTTACCAAAATTGCTAAATCATGCAAATAGAAATAACAGAAAATCTTCAAGATAAAACCTGTCCATGAATATAGCAATCCTTTTCTGGCAGCCCAATATTACGGCTTGTTATATAAAAAATTGGGGCCATCTTTACCAAATTGAAAGTGAGGGACACCCCCCCCCCCATACACCGGTACATAAGAAGCCTCTCCCCGGGGTAGCTTACACATGTTTCATTTGTTTTCAATTGTTGATCATTCTAGTGTCTCATCCAGTGCCGTGCAGAGCCTGTAGTAGGCCCAGGCCAAAATGAAAAAGTAGGCCCCGCTTCAGGCCATGATGTCTTGATTCCTTGTTACTTGTAACTCTGTCGAAGGCATTTTAGCAGTCAGTCGGACAAAAAAAAAGATGCAACTTTCTTGAAAATATTTTGTGCCAATAGTAATTTAAATTCTATTAAGTTTATCAAAGACTTTATAACAACTTTAATGGATTCACTTATAATTTTGAAAATTCAAATACCCAACTGAAAGAAACTTCACACATTTACAGACACAGTAAAACAGCTTTCATGAACTGCACTGAAAAAGTTGTTATAAGTTGTGCCAACGCTGGTTGCACTGCTGTAAATCCTACCGATTGTGAAGATTCCCCAGAGTAAACACCGGAGAATGGAGCCGATGCGACACCTGCAACTGTGACCAAGCAGAATGTTAACGGGGAAATTAACAAGGATGATGCCAAGAAATGTGAAGAGGCAACCAGAGAAGCCGTTGAGTCCAAAGATGAAGAAGCTACACAGGAAATTCCACCGCGAAACCATTCTCAAAATGGGAACCCTGAGGACTCTTCGTCTGCACCTTTACAAGATGATCACACACCAGAGAGCACCAAATCTTTGCCACAAACATTGCAGGTGAGCCTGCATTTACATGGTATAAGAGCTTCCAGTAGAGAAAGAAAATTAACTGAAAAGCGTTTGCGGTATGAAATTGATTGTAAATCAAAAGATTTTGTTTCACTTGTATAGGGTCACAAGCCCATTTTACAAAAGGGTAAAAATTTGTGTGCAGAAAAAATGGTCAGCACTGTACAATTGGGATTAATGCGGAATGAAATTGAAAAATCATTGTTGAGGGTATCTGATGGGTTAAACAAATTGGGTAACCTTACTGTTGAAAAATATCATGAGTATTTGCCACTGTTAGATGATATCACTCAGTTGAACATGTAGAAGTTGTTAGTCAAGGTAGTCGAAGTTCTGTACATGGTAGCAAAAAGGTAGTTCCCATTGTCAGAGGGGTCAAGGCATAGTTCTGTCAAAGCAGTAGAAGTAATAGGTCATCCCAGTTGTCTTCTAAGTATTTGGTTTTGGAGGCCGTAACTAAGGCAGCAGAACTTTCAGCAAAATTGAAATACTTGGAACAGGAAGAGAAGTGTAAGATGGAAGTGGATAAAGTGGCTTTGAAGAGGGACATTGAAGCTTAGCATGCCAAAATTGATGCCATAAACGCCATTGAAAATAGGTCAATGAAAGGCGCTAATGGCGTTTTGAATGGTCATGGACTTCATGGGGGAACTTGGGACAAGGTGGTTAAGTCAAGGCTTGATTATAAGGCACCAGCATTTGTTCCAGTGAGTTCTAGTGGTGATATGGCCTTTCCTAAGAGTGCTACAGTTCTGAAAACACAGCCTGCAAGGCTTGGTGCCCCTTTCGATCCTCAAGCTTCGTTTGAGAGCTATTCAGTTCTCCCAAAATCCTTGGCTGCTCCGAAGGTCTCATCTCAGCAATTTGTTGTCCCTGAAGTTTCAACTCAGCATAAATCTGTCCTTGAGGTTCCTCGTCAGTCTGTTTCAGTCAAAGAAGTTCCGCCTCAGTCTCCATACTTGGTGATATGTTTTGCAGAATTTGCGGGTATGAGTAGACTCCCAGTTCCTGAGCATTTTGTGGTGATCCGTTAGACTATTCGACATGGAAGTGTGCCTTCGCAACTGTTATTGACAGTAAAGGCATTGTGCCAGGTGAAAAGGTGTACTATCTCAAAAGATATATCGGAGGTCATGCTAAAGAAAGTGTGAATGGCTATTTGTTGATTCCTAGTGGTGATTCTTATCAGGCAACTATGGAGTTGTTAGATAAGCAGTTTGGAAGTCCCTATGCAGTAGCACATACTTTCAAGAGTAAAATTGAGCAGTGGTCTAAGACAGGGATGCATTTGGACTTCGGAGATTCAGTGATTTTCTCCTGCAATGTCAGGTAGCAGCTCGTTCTAATCCAAGTATTCGTGTGCTTGATGATGATTCACAGAATCAGGTAATGGTCTCGAAACTCCCAGATTGGTTGGTATCTCGTTCGAGTCGCAAGATTTATGATTCCATTGAGAAACATGGTAGCTATCCTTGTATTTAAAGAATTTGTGGAGTTTTTGAGAAGGGAGCAGACATTGCCTATAAACCTGCCAGAAGGCTACCTGTAAATCGAGTAATTGGGACTTCGGAGTCAAATTAGGGAGGAAATAGCAGTAGGTCAATGTTGTCTGCTAAAGATAGTGGGAGAACACTGAATACTGCATGTGAAGTTTCTCAAGGGTTGTCTTATGACTTGTGTGGTAAAGATAATCATAGCCAAATGCAGGAACAGCTTTTAAATTTGATTAATGATACAACTGAACACAATCTTTTTTATCTAAACATATATTCATAGCGAATAATGACATTTAAATATGATTTTATGATGAAAGTCTCCAAAACTGCATGTTCAAAAGTTTCTGAACCCTTCTGAAATGTGTACAATCAACAATTTGTATGGCCCCCTTTTGCCAAAATAAATGCTTCAAAACACTTCTTATGGCTATGGACTACCAATTGGCAGATTTCCTGTGGGATTTTTGGCCATTTTTCAACAGAGCATTTTCCTAACATATCTTGATATTTCACAGAATTCCTTATGATATCAACAAAAAAAAAGTTCATTTTCCAGTCCCATTTATAGTAAAACAAGTCCATATCACAATGGGGCCATCATTATCTTCCGAAGTTGGGTGGGTGTTATGTTCCTTGAAAGCAGTACCTTTTGGATGTCCGACATATCTGTTTTGATTGTGGCCAAAAGCACAAAAAAACCTGACTGTACTTCACCAAAAACCATCTCAATGGATTGTATGATTATTGGAACGATGTCCTGTGGAGACGCTAATTAAAAATCAGACCTTTTGGTCTCAGTCAATATTTCCAAATCTGGCATCCTGAAAGTGCAACATTCAAGGAACATAACATCCTCCTATGATAGATAATGTGGGCTCCATCGTGGTATGGGGTTGCTTTGCTATAAATGGGACAGGAGAAAGAACTATTGTTAGTAGCATAACAAATTCTGAGAATCATCAAGATATGCACTTCGAAAACGTGAAGCCTTAACTTACAAGCATGAAACTTGGCCGCAAGTGGGTCTTCCAGCAGAACAGTACCCAAAGTATATAAGCAAATCCACTAAAAATTGATTAAAATCAGTCAAATGCATGGTTCTGGCATTGCCTGGACCAGCTTCCTGATCATAGACAACTAGATATGCCTTAAGTAACAGCAATAAACTTTGGCTGGAAAATCAATAGCTTACCAAAAAGCTTTCAACCTCGTCAGAGGCCTTGTTCACTCTGACACCTCAGGTGTTGTTGAGGTGTCAAGACTGTGTTTTCACTGTTGATGTGGTGCGTCCCCTGCCGTCTGTCCTGGAGGAGGAGATTGGTCCATACTTGAGATTGTGCCCTCCCGCATCCCTATTGAGAGATGGTTTGAGAGTCCTGATATAGATGGCCTCTTGTATGCCTCGCTTAAACACCTCAACAACACCTGAGGTGTCAGAGTGAACAAGGCCTCTGATGATTTGAAAGCTTTTTGGTAAGCTATTGATTTTCCAGCCTAAGTTTATTTCTGTTACTTATGAATATTCACTGGATAGATGAGTTTACACAATATTATTAGATATGCCTTGCTCAGATTTGACAAAGCAGTCCACGTCAGACGACCCACCTGCTTATGAATGTTGAGAAAATGATCTTTTGAAAAATGGTCAAAAATCCCACAGGAAATCTGCCAATTGGCAGTCGACAGCCATAAGAAGTGTTTTGGCAAAAGGGGGCCATACAAATTGTTGATTGTACACATTTCAGATGCGTTCAGAAACTTTTGAACACGCAGTTTTGGAGACTTTCATCATAAAATCATACTTAAATGTCATTATTCGCTATGAATGTATGCTTATATAAAAAAAGATGGTGTTCAGTTGTATTATTAACCCAATTTAAAAGCTGTTCCTGCATTTCTTAGAGAGATGTGCATAAATAAGGTAAGAAGTGCCGGGGGTTCTGAAACTTTCAAACACAACTGTATATCTCTCACATACAGAAATTTGCATGAAGCCTGTGAGCAACAAAAATTAAATTATACTTTTTAGTCAAACTAGGACCCTTCAGAATGTGATACCTAACAATGCCATATCATACATATTAGACATTAAATACCCGGAGAAGTAGGCCTAACAAATTAAAATATTAAATTCTAGAGAAAAATCTGAATTGTCAAAATAGATTTGATGATGTCTTGTAGGTATTACATTGATTAGATTTAGATTTCTTTTATTTATCCACACCATTTAATTATTTTTTACAAATATATGCCAAATCAACATGTTATTTTAGTACATTACAGCGTGAAAAGGGAAAGCATTCCAGTAGTTCTGCTATAACCCACGGGTGAATGCATCCCCTAAAATAAACTACAGATATAATATTATGAAGTATATACAAGACAAAATATTTTTCTAATAGTCAAAAGCAACATTAAATTTCATGTTTGGTTGTGATAGCAAAATATGAAGGGCATTTGATGCACCATCCAAGATACAGAGCTACAGATAGTGCAGTTATTTTGCAGGGTTCTCAAGCAACGTCAGACACAGGGTTTTTCTCACAGAATGTGTGTCCCATTCATTTTTATTAAGATACAAATCTGCTGCGATGCTAATGACGTAGTATTGGAGACATTGACACAACAACCTCCTGCTCTTATACAGAATATTATTTCAGCTATTGGGAACTAGATTTTAGAAGAGTGATAGTCAAGTCTTCATGTATGAAAGAGTTTAATTGAATCAGATCGGGATCCTGTACCAGTTTGTGTGATGCGATCTTTCAAAGAAAATGCTGGTGGAGAGATATTCAAGTTTTCGTTAAGGGGAGCTTATTTTTGTTAAATCGTTTAGGCGTAGGTTATTGTGAGGAGTCAAAGCTAGTTGCAACTAGATTTGGGGTGGAGAGAAGAAAGGATGGCAAAATAGGCAAACAGAGGACTTCTAACAAAAAAGTTTCTTGCTTTCTTTTGGGTTGCACAGTACAGCTTTCTTTGAGTCATGTGAGGGGGCAATCTCCAAAAGCAAGTGGCTCCCTCTTTTATTTGACTTATGTGAGCATATCATTTGACTAATCAACTGAGTCACTTGCGCGATTTTTGACAAAATTTGACTAATTAAGACCAATGACTAACCGACCCAGAGTAAATGGTTTTCAGTCCACCGGGCTTTCAAAACTGCCTAACTGTCCTTTGGGGGGAGTAACTAATGGTCTAGGCGATTGTTATGAGACACTGAAAAATCATTTCAAAATGAAAAAGTAAAATAAAATACAGATTCCCAGTGCGTACACCACGTCTCTTGTTAAAGGAAGCAAATGAATAAATATTAATTTGTGTAATTCCTCTGTGTATTTCTGACAGAGTGTATTTTATGGCAAAAAGAAAACGAAATATATATTTCAGGATTTTCACATAGCGACAAGATTATTTTCTACCTGTCGCCATTGGAGAGATGATGTCAATTTTAAGTCACAACATCCGAGTCATTGGAAAAATGAATATCGATTTTAGATCTTTAAAGAGCAACTCCGGTAAACTCTAAATAATAAAAAGCTCTTGGTGAAATGGACTGATACCAACATGTGTCACAATTATGTGCTGTCTCATTGACCTGTTGTGTGAATATGTCAGCGCGGGGGATTCGGATGGCTTCAACCCCCCGCCCCCCCCCGGCATCAGGGCAAATGATAAATAAGGGCAACTCCTGATTATTATCACTTTGGTAATCACAGAGTCCTCGTAGACATTAACCTTTCATAGGAGGCATTGTGGTAATCGCAGAGCTCAAGTAGACATAAGCATCATAGGGAGCACTTTGGTAATCGCAGAGCCCAAGTAGACATACGCCTGATAGGAAGCACTGTGGTAATCGCAGAGCTCCGGTAGACAAACACCTTATAGGGAGCATTTTGGTAATCACAGAGGCCAAGTAGACATACGCCTGATAGGAAGCACTGAGGTAATCGCAGAGTTCCGGTAGGCAAACACCTTATAGTAATGTAGAATTCAAACATGCTCTATTTCTATTTAAAGCAAGTAGGGGCACAGCCATTGTATATGAAAGTCAGTACAGGAGTAACTTAAATCTAGGGTGAGTGCAAACTGTAGAATTTTTTTGCAAATTCCTTTTGAAAATTTGAAACAGATCTACAGACGGTATGCCTTTTCTGCTTACATCATCAATCATCAGTAGAATGTACTAAGGATATGACAATTTAATATCCATGAGAGCGTGACAACATGCCCCGAAAGTGTCACAACCTGCCCCGAAAGTGTCACAACCTGCCCCGAAAGCGTGACAACCTGCCCCAAAAGCGTGAAAACCTGCCCCGAAAGTGTGACAACCTGCCCCCAAAAGTGTGACAACCTGCCCCGAAAATGTGACAACCTGCCCCGAAAGTGTGACAACCTGCCCCGAAAGTGTGACAACCTTCCCCTGTGACAACCAGCCCCGGTCTCCCCTAGATGTAAGCCTCATTGGAAACACTGTGGTAATTTCAGAATCCAAGTATATATGCCTCATACGAAGCACTTTGGTTATCACAGAGCCCTAGTACACTAAAGTCTATAGGAAGCGCTTTTCTTTCCCTGGCTGTTTTAAAATGTGGCATTGGATATCGGATATTATAGATCGATGCACCTGTTGTATTTATAACTTGAAATGGATGGCTATATTCAACTGGTTGAGACAAATGAATACGTATGGTTTTCCCATAAGGCAAAGGATTAGACTTGGGGTGCAAGGGCATAGCAAGGTTAGTGAGAATTTTGGTAGGCAACTGCAGACATTACTTTCAGTGTGAACAAATATGAGAGATATGTCTTTTATTTATGAAGGATGTATTCCGTTTATTGAACAGAACTCCCCATGGAAGGAAAATGAATGATTCAAAATGCAGTCCTTGGATACTACTACGATTCAAACTGACTTCTTTTACTTGCAATACAGTCAAAAGTTGTCCTAAGGGAGCCTACAATTCTGCAAGCAGTGGCGTAACAGGAGGGTCTCATAAGGGGGAGGGCATCGGGGGGGGGGGGTATCTTGAAGACAGTGGCACCGCTCTCCTCTAGTTACCTTTTTACCAAATTTTTTCACAAAATTAAAATATCCTTTGGTTTCTAGGGGAGCCCCACAGGCCCACACTGCTTGTGAGGTCACTTCACTGTATTTGCTAAGTTGAAATGTTATGCTTGGTGGCATGAGAAGTATAATACGCCTTGGTCATTAAATTTTAAGAGGTGTTGAGTTTGGCAGTAATTCCTAATCAATGTTTTGCTTGGTTACATCAATAACTTATTAGCTATATCCTTAGAAGTATTGTGGTTCCGTCAGTTAGCGATTTCTGGAATAACAGTATATCTGGACTGTTTTGTTTTTATTTGGAAAAATAATTTGAAATAGAAGTGAACGAGTCTTCCGTTGGTAGATAAATAATACGTCTGTCGGTATTGATTGAATTTTTTATGTCCCAGGAAACTCCTTTAGGCCACGGGGAAGCTAATAGATAGATAGATAGATAGATAGATAGAGAGATAGATAGATAGAGAGATAGATAGATAGATAGATAGATAGATAGATAGATAGATAGATAGATAGATAGATAGACAGACAGACAGATAGATAGATAGATAGATAGATAGATAGATAGATAGATAGATAGATAGATATGGTAAGTGCAGCCCTCTCAGCCCAGTTCTGGGCACTCACGAGGATTGATTGATGAGATGGGAGAGAGGAAGTCCTCAACATGTTACACATTTACCCCATGTAAAAAAAAAAAGTTGAATGTTAAAAGGTTTTGGGATCGGAACCTCTCAGTTGCTGGCCCGATGCCTTAACCCCTACACCACCGAGGATTGACACTAATACAGACTCTACGAGTCCGCTTGAGTGAGGCGATGGCATGTAATGCCAGACGGACTCTCAGATCTGGTGGGTAGGGGGGGTGGCTTAACAAAAGGGTATCTTTTAGGGGTATATTTTAGCTGGTTGCAGTGTCGGCTGTAGCTGGTCACCTGACCTGTATGTCAGCTGTAGCTGGTCACCTGACCTGTGTCATCAATGAGAATCTAGAGACCCAGCAATGCTGCTCATTGCTGTGAATCTAGTCATGTAGAGACTGACACTAATATGTCGCTCAGATTCCACACAATTTCATACCTCGCTGGAATAAATTTAACCATTTTTCAGACTGTGCTGGCTACCAACGGAGGGTGCGGGCAGAGGTGGGCTGGTTGGTTTGGGGGGGGGAAGGGGGGCATTCCAATGGGAGAATGGGAGTGGTAGAAAAAATTTTTTTTCTTACTTGAAGAATTTGAATTTTGCCCTGTTGTAGCAAATGGCGGCAAATAGATGTAAATGGGTAATTTAGTGCTGATCATGAAATTTATTTCAAGGGTATATTTTCTGAGATAAAATGTGCCTTGATTTTATACTGGTGTTGGCTAGCCCTAAAATGATTTAATAAATTTAATTTTCATATTTATGCTCTTATACTTGTAAAATGATGGCTCTAAACGTGCTAAATGCTATTTTGCTCTTGTGCTTGAAATACGTTGTCCAGTTGCGAAGGATTGCATTGGATTGGAATAAATTACATTGTAACTGTTGTTTGGCTTGTGCCATTGTTACCACTTTGAGAAAATGTGAAAAACCGGTTTCTCTGTGGGTCTCTGTGGGTCCAGTCACTTGGCTGGAGGACCTGACAGAAGGAACAGGTCCACTGGAAATACTTGTCTGATGAGTGGAAAAACTAAGGTAAATCATTGCCTATTTCTGTCTTGATATAAAGCATATTCTGTGGTTGAACATTTATATCAGATGTATAAATATTCATTCATATAGCATTACTATTGTATCATTATGTAGAGTTCATGAAAAACGTAATTGCAGTAAAGATACATCATTGCATTTATGACTTCATATTATTGCTCACTGTGACATCATTATGCATATATAAGTTGGTACTGCTTTATTGTTCATTGCAGTGTCACGGTTATCATGTGTAATAAATCAGTGACCTTTCAATCCACCACAGTGTCCTGGTCTTCATACAGCTTTGCTGTAATTAGACCCCGGAGCCATCGACAAAAGTCGCCGCCGTCAGTCAATGCAAGGGAAAGTCAAGTCAAGTCATTGACAGTCCAAGCCGTCACTGACGTGTTATTAGCCAGCAGCCGATTTGAACCCCAACGCATTTGGTACCGTTGGATTTGTCTTGAAAAGACGATTCCAATGGTACCAAAATTGTCAAGATTGGATAGGTCAGGACCGAACTGCATTATGTTGATTTGCTTTCTAAGACAAAATATATCTGAAAAAATTTGGATAAATTTGTAACACCAGCTACACCCATCCAATAACCATGATTAAACATAATATTCTCGGTATTTACGATGCTGTTTTAGTTAGCCAAGCTGACTTCGTCAGCCAATTTCAAAGTAAGTCAAGTGAAGTCACAGAGGATGACCAAGTCGACCTAGTCAGTCAAGTCAAGTCATTGAAAATCAAGTTAGTCATCTGAGCTTGACTTGACTGGCTCCGGGGTCTAGCTGTCATACGTGCAGCATTTAAAAAATCCACATAATAGATCATCGCTAGCCTACCACACATGATACCCAACCAACCACCAATTAATAATTGGTAATGAATTTAAAATATCTATTTAAATGAAAACAGAGAGACCCTTTTTGGACACCCAAACTTTGTACTTTAGGATGGACTGATGATTGGGGCTTTGCATCCTGTATTTATGCACTAGGTAGGCTAATCAGGACAGGAGGAGTACACGGCAATGGTGTACTTTAGGACTTATCTTATCAGTTGTTCCTTACAGGCACTTATAAACATACAAAATGTGGATTCCTTGACCCCAAAACCCAGAAACAGACTTTTTGATCACATCTCTATGAATATTACACCTTGAGATATCACCTTTCTTACGATCGGCAGCCATTTTGTCCGTCATCTTGAATTTTTCCCAATGTATAATGATTTTCAGTTTGCCCTATTTCCAGAATTGTAAAACATGGCCCAAACAAGCCTTCTGCTAAGTTTCATGCTCCATACACATTTTGCACAATTCTTGTGCTAAGCTGCATGAATAACTGAAAACATACAAATTTCGGAGGCCAGTTCACCTCATTCAATAGTATAATTTTAGGGAGTGTTTTGTCCGTCCATTTCAGAACATAAATGCAAGAAATAACTGGACTATTTTGCTTGGTGGAATATTGTATTCTACAACTTTCAGGCGACACTTAATTGATCTTTAGCTTCGCGGACCCGCCGACACAAGAGAAATTCTGCCGACCAATAAAAAAAATAACCACTTACCAATTTATTTATTTGGCCGACCGCCGACCTTACCTGATCTTATGCAAAATCCCGATCATATAGAACACACCAAACTCACCTGAATAGCACTTTAAAAAACGGTGCAAGGTTTTTTTCTAAAACCTGTCTTATGTGCATCCCACATGGGTTATTTCACCCGTAATGAGGTCACTTTCGCATCATTATTTCTTCTCTGGTCTTTGCCAAAATTTCACTTTTTATTCCTGGTGGAACCTCAGTAATGGGAGCCAATGAGAGTCATAGTGGCTCCCCCTATAATTTGCACTGGTATGGGTGAATCATGCCAGTGGCAGACTGCCAGTGAGCAGTACCAGTCAGCCTCCATTGATATTGAAATATAGGTATAAGGGAAACCTGGTTAGCATAGGGGGTTTTAAGTAAACGATCTCAACTCATAAAATACATAGATATAAATGATTTGACATATAAATTATGCTTAAGGGCCCCTATGCTGGTGAGCACAAGTCAAGGCCTACCAGTACCAGTTTCCTTCATCTATTTCTGTCAAACTTTAATTGTCTGTCACTTTGATATAGAAAAAGTTAGGACCAGTTCACTGTGAAAAATGCACTCTGAGACTCATGATAGCCGATGAAGTGTCATCTTCTCTACTTTCAACATGGGAAACATATAGACTGTTTGATTAGTCATGATCAAGAGAGGGCCATTTGACTTGTCATTTATAACTGATTTTAGAGTGAAAATCAGATGCATAATCCTTTCGTTTGGCTGTCACCAACAAGTGGGATAAGTCTTCTTAAATCAAATTAACATTGAAAGTAGTGGGTATGATCATGACAAATCATCAGCATGATGACACACAAATTGCCATTTTCACAGTGCAACATCACACTTTTTCTGTAATAGCACAAGGTATTCATGGTACAGGAACTGCAGCCACATGGCAAATCTGAGCCCAAGGGATCAAATAATACAGTAGCAAACAGACAAACATTATTTTGCGTCACTGTTTTAGATTATCGTTGATTTTTGTTTGTCATGTATACTGCATAATGATATTATATTTTGTATCCTGTTTTCACTTTGAAATCAAAATATATATTCATTATGGGATAAATCTATAATCTATTGCGAGTTTGTGACAGCCTTATTAAAAATTGCACAAAAAGTTTTTATTGGCAACATGCAGGACCTCGCTTTTTTTTTTTTCGACCGACCGACCCATGAAAATTCTGATTTTAGACCAAAAAAAAATTGAGATTTCAGTTTTATTTTTTTTCGTCCTACCGACCGACCCAAGAAAAAGAGCCTCGAGAAGATCCGAGAAGCTAAAGATCAATTATGTGTTGCCTCAAGGGAGTGAGGTGTCTGAGGCAGAAGGTCTCACAAACAAAAGAAAGTTTTAATTCTCACACGGTTATCAGGTACTTTTTACAGCTTTGCCAAAGCTGTAGGTGTCATGACAAGTTTGCCAAACAAGAATAAATTCAAGCATAACATGTTTTATACCATTCGACACCTCTGTCAGCCAATCGTGAGCCAGTATTTCACTGAAATAAAACCCATATTCTTTGTTGTCCAGTTATCCTCCCATGGGAGAATAATAAGTGAAGCTGTGAAAAAACCACAGCAACAAATGACAAGTTTCAGTTTTGTCTTATGGTATAAGCCGGTTATTCGCCATGGGATCAGGGATATGTGTTTAACACACCTCGGCCTAAAGGCCGCGGGTGATAAATCACATATTCCCTCTCCCGTGGTGAATAACCTTTACTTATCAGCATCTCCTTTGAGACTTCGACAGGCCCACCTACCTTGGATTTATGAGAAACAGTCAAAGCCCTCTGGATGGCTAGAAGCTGGTTCACAAACTAAGAATTCACAGCCTACTCGTTAGACGCAGCCCTTTTCAGTCGGAAAATGCACTAACAGCAACCATTCCGCAGCTAACACCGGCCTTGATCACAGTGGAGGCGAAAAGTGATGAACGAGTGAGTCAAATCATACTTAATAATTAAATTGTATGAGTGCAAGTTTGGCACGAGACAAGTTGTCTCCAAATTTCCAGAAGTCATCCTGAAAGGATCAATTCCTTTTCAATCATTTAGGTGTTGTCTCCCTCAACAACTAATCCCATAGGAATCATTGACGTCAGTCAATTTTTTCCAGTGATTTCTTACATTACATGTTCTGTTGTATTTCAGTTTTGTAAAGGAAGCTAGTCGGCCATTGGCAACCATGCATTTTTTAACATAGTAACCTGCAGATCATTTACCGGAAGATCAAGTGGAGTGACTTGGTCTCCCAATCATGGACAAATTTTTGTCACTGTGAGAGACTCACATTTTTAAACTTGCATACATCAGGTTTCTTAGTTTGAAGTTATTACGTGTGTGTGGTATCAGGAGTTATTATCATAACAATATCTGAATCTTCAACAAAGCTGTGCAGCTGTAGCATACCGGGGTGTTGTGAATAATGGGTCAAGATGTCTTAAGTCTTCCACTTGCAAATCCTTAAAAAATACTTTGTTTAGCAATCAACATGCCCGTAAAACCCTCTTTCCTGAAAAAACGAGGTGCTCTGCAGTTCAATCACCAACGCTTCAGATTTAAGCTGAACAATTTTAGCGATGTTAATGAAAACTTCTGAGATGCTAGCAATGTTATCATGATTTTGCAAAAGCAGGGGCCCCTCACGAAAATTGTGTGACCGCCCAGGTGCCCCTGCACATCACTCCCTTGTTATACAACTTGAATTAACTCAATGTGTGTATCTGTATTGACCAAATTGGTGAGAAGTTTTCACTTTTCCATTATGTATCCACTTTGAAATATGACTGACACTCGGGGGAAGTGTGCTCTATTTATTATTTAAACACCTGTCATCAAGAGCTTTGAAATATATATCATCTTACAAAACTGTAGAATGACCAAACTGGAGATCTCGTTTCAATCGATAGTTGGGCCATTCTCAAATTTCGGGACAACAGGTATAGGAAAATTGTCCTGTAACGGAGGGGACAATGTGGTAACGGAGGGGAATTTTGATGTAAAAAACCAACTGTAGGAACAGCAACAAAAGGAAAAATGATAAAAGATTGATGTAACTATTATTTTCAGAACTACTTCATGTCGTATCAGTAGATTTTTTGGTCCAAATGTCGATTTCTTGCTCATGATCTGGTAACGGAGTGGACGGTAACGGAGGGGAACAATTTTTTGCTTTTCGCTCATTACTGCTTTTTATTTTGGAGATAAGACAAAATAATTGCAGAATATTAAAACCTGCCACCCTCAGCAACATATACATGAAATCGCTCTGTAAAATTATCATTGGTAAGCTTGGAAATGAAGGAAACGGAGTGGACATTTTAGTGGGACCAAAAACATTTTTTATGAACATTATGTCATAATTTATTGAATACATGTTTTATGAAGTCTGCAAGGCAGTGGTGCTATGGCGCACATGCGTCTGATGATATTCAGTGAAAATAGCTCATAAAAAACAATAACGAACAGAGCTATGATAAGTAACGGAGGGGACAAAAAAATTGACATAAATTAGTGACACGACTTTTGTATCAATTTAATCAATGAAATTATACCCCAAAAAAATTGAATATGAACTAAATATAAGTTAAAGTCTATATTCCCATGAATCGTGCAAAGAAACTTTGAAAATAATGGTATATTAGGAGGAAAATGAACACTTGATTTTGTCATGTCAGGTCCAGTGACAGGGAAAACCATTGATTTTGCACGGATTTCTGGACATAATGCATTAAAAAAAGTCTAATGAATGACTTTTTGCTCCAAATGCAGTGGTTCTAAGTAGAAATATGAATAACAGACGCAGAGTGACGCTTCAGATATTTATCGCATTCATATTAATGTCAGGGAGCTAGAGTGACGCAAATTGTCCCGAAATTTGAGAATGACCCAGTTTCATATGTCAGAGAAATTTTTAATTAATTACTCAGGAGACCAAGACTTATTTATTGCACCGCTCTGCACAAAAAAAATTCAGTTGAAGATTCATCAGGACATGATCTTACTCCAGATATATTTGAAAAAATTATTGTAAGTTATAATATTTGAAATAATGCCAGAAATAAAAATGTGGGGACCATCGAGTTTTTTGTTACAGCGCCAGATATTGCAACCAGTCCAACCCCGGAAATAATTCTCTGAGAGCAGTGCCATATTGTTCACAGCCATGACATCATGAAATATATTAGCTTTTTGACGTCTGGAAGTACAATTTTAATGCTCATTATTACATTAACTGCTAAGGAAACAAACTTGAAGTTATTCTAACAAAATATGCATCAAATTACATAAAATTTTATATAAACTTTGGCTGTCAGTTTGCCAAACCATGAGATATTGCTATGTAAAGTCATGAAATAAGAAAGCCTAATATTGACTGCAAACTTGCACAGGAACAATAATAGAAAGTGACTATGTACAAAATTACTTGTAAGCCGAATATTTATGTTATGTAAAGCGGCTTTTGGGCAACACTACCGATGATCTAGCACTTAGAGATAATACAATCTGTTACATAAGCCCAGGCTTATGTCTTTGCTTGTGATCAGTACAATGTAACTTGATCTTTCACCTACAAGATAAATTATCATCCTCTTGCCCTGTATCTTCAATCAGGGCTGTTATGAATAAATGATGGAAAAATGATATTGAAAAAGGAATCAATAGCGAATTTCATACTAACAAAGTTACAACTTGAAATATAAGTCACCTGCAAAAGAAATGCGAAACTTGATTTTAGGTCATTTTTTTGCAAGTAATTTTTTTTTTGGCCTAAACCAAATTTATGGCATTGATTCTGTGGCTGACAATCTTAATTGTACTTATGATGCTGTTGACTTGACTTGACTTGTGTTGTACTGGTGTACCCTGGATCAGCCCGGGCAGCTTGTCCACCATCTTTTGTGGAGGGAGCTGCATCTTTTTTATTTTTTGGTGACCGCCATATGATGATGAGAAGAGAAGACTGGGAGTCTGGAACATACCCTATTAATTCAGGGATGCCCAGGGTCTTTCAGTTGCCCCAGCATAGAATACTGGATACAACCCACCTCCATTTAATGTCCCATGGGCTCGGACTAAAGTGAGTTCCCGGGGTGAGATTTGAACCCACACCCTCAAAGCCTGTGGACAAGCAGTCGTGACCATTAGGCCACGGGGGTACTGTTAGCTTCCACAAATTCTTCTCTATTGCGGAAGTAGATTTTGCTTTTTCTCCAATGCAAAGTTCGATGTACGGTTTAAGAAATGGTTTCTGTTCAAACTTCAACACTTTGTGAATTTTCTCCAGTTTCATTCCCTTTTGCAGGTAGAATTTCCTCTGACATGCATTTCTTTCCCCGTCATACTGATCAGACAACAGTTTCACCCCCTCAAATGCTGCAAGCATTTTATGAGGGTACTAGATAAAATGTTCTCCTAGTCCTGATATTCCATTATCTTCTTTTTCACGCCGTGATCTATTTTGGAACGATGAAGCTAAGTTTCTGAATGGAAGGTTCGGATAAGTATAGCAAATTGCAGTCAAAGTACATGAGGAAACTGTTGCTGTTGGGCAATTCCGTAAAGTCTGATTCACAGATTTGACACTTTAGCAGCTTGTGTAGCCCTACCATTATAGCTTAGCTATTTCATTGTTATCCAGGCATGAGGGCAGGTAATATGGGTATCAGACAAGCCATCAACCAAAGCCTCAAGTGTAACAGGAGTCGAGCTATGGCAAAATATCATGGTGTCGGACGTACACCGTGTGATGTACGTCCGACACCATGATATTTGCTTTGTAGCTCAGCTCCTGTTACACTTGGAGCTTTGGTTGGTGGCTTGTCTGATACCCCTATTACCTGGCCTCATCCCTGTTTAACAATGAAATAGCTGAGGTGTAATGGTAGGGCTACACAAGCTGCTAAAGTGTCAAATCTGTGAATCAGACTTTACAGAATTGCCCTGTTGTTAGTTGTATAATTTTCAGGTCCAGGTAGACGTTATTAGTTTTTAGTACCCTCAGCAAATTGTTGACACTTTGCCAGGTCCTCAGAGACCCAAGCCATCTTCCAGTTCCCAATTGATGTATTAAAATAGTCAAGAGGCTTATAGCTGATCTGTCTCAACATATAGTTGTGGTCACCCACTAAGGCTTTCTTAACTGTTAATTTTCTCACAGTTCATACACTCCAATTTGATGAGTATCACTGAGATCTTAAAGTCTCATTTCATTTCATTCGCAGAGTTCTAATGAGCTGATGTCTTGCTCTCAATATCCATTGCATTCATAGGCGTACCGGGCAGGTGTTTCGTGGGGGACTGTCACTATTTTGCCCTGAAATTTTAGCATGGCACGGATGTCACCAGGCAGTGGATCTGCGCTGATTGGTCAGGTTTGCCCTGATATATGCCATTTGCCCTGATGCCCCCCCAGACTCCCTGCAAAATATGCCTATGCATTGCATTCAATGTTCCAATTGATTGAATATTTCCCTTTTTGATATAAAAGCATAAATTGAAGTTGCCATTTCAACATGCAAGTTTTTTGGCGGGGGGGGGGGGGTAAGTTGCCCCCCAAGACAATTTTTTTGGGGAAAAAATGGGGAAATGGGGGAAAAATAGGGAAATGTGGGGAAAATTGGAAAAGGAGAGAAACGAGAGAAAAGGAGGAAAAACTAGGAGAAATGGGGAAACAAAAAGGAAATGAACCAGGAATACAATGCAATTTTATGGATGGATTCCCTGAATCCCTGTATTTCCCAGATTTTTCCTTGCATCATTGAATGTTTTCCATGACCTTATCCGCACTTGGTGATTCCAAAAATCTTGATCTTGTCAAAATTATTTTTATCATCTTTACACATGTACTACCAAATTTCCCTGAGTTTTGACTGAATCTAAAAACAAATTTAAAATTCTGTGATATTTCCCTGAAGAAAATTTTTCGCCATTTTCCCTTTCCTGGGGATGCACTGCGAAGAGACAGAAACGGACAAAAGAAGAGGGGAAATTAATTTTTTTAGTATTTCTTAGAAATCCTGTTTCATGTTAGCAATAGGCCTATTTTTTGTTCGCCGTATGCCTGTACATCAAGAAATGTGAGAAGAAATAATAACAGAAAAAAAAAGTATAATCACAATCGCTTATGAAACTTTCACTGATGAAGGTCTCTTCTGAGAGTCCCTGCTAAATATTAGGAGTGTAACAATAAGGAAGGTGATCACCGATTCACCATGGTCACTTAAAGCTGTTTTACTGCTTTTTGAGAGTTTTTGTTTGATTTTTTTGCCTAATTGGTGTTTTTCACATCCTACAACTTTTTCAACTTTCGCAATTCTCAAACTTGATATGGAGTCACAAAAGCATGTCTGGTTCGGAGAAAAATTCATGCACTCTCTTCAAATGTTCCAAATCTTTAGATGAGTAGCTTATAAGCGAATGTGGAAAGTTACAATTAGTTAAATACAGTACTTCAAAAGTAATGAAACTTTGGAAAAAAACGTGTGCTTCTTATGTAGCTGAGTTTAGTGCACCAGTATTATCATGTTGAAAGTGTTCTCAGCATTCCGTATGTGTCATTTGAGAATCCAGTAAAGCTAAGAGAAATGTACTGTTGGTACTCCCGTGTTGACGATTGCTTTTTGGGGAAATTGAGGGTCATTTGCCCCCCAGAGAAAAACCCTAGCTACGCCACTACTGACAAGGTAACTCTGTGCAATTGAAAAATAGAATCTTTAATGCATCAAGAATGTTGCAAAAGCAAGCTTTTAGCAGGGTCGGCAGATTTAAATCAAGGGTATTTAAATCACACTTTCAGCAGTGATTTTAATGTGTTATATATTAATTTATTTAATTTTTACAGATTCATTTACTGTAACTCATTATCTAAATTGTGATTTAAATCACTTGATAAAAAAACCTGTTTATCATCAGGTAATACAATCAATTTCTAGGTAAAATTTTATTGAACATAGTGGTCATGAATTGGTATTTCTGGAACATTATAGTCAAATTTTGATCTGTGTTGATCTGCGTTCCGCCAATAGGAGTGCTCATTACTTTTAAATGTCGATAGGCCAAATAAGGGGCCAACCAGACGATGGTTGGGGAGAGCTATGGATTTAACCCCCTGGAAGCAGAGGGGACCCAGAAAATGTTGGCGAGGGCCCTGAGGGAGGTTCTATCAGGTTGAATGGCGCAGATCACGTAGCCCTCGATGTAACCTGTGACTTTGCACGGATATAATTAGCATGTAAAAATGAAGGGAAAAAATTCACCAGGTATATCACTCCTGCAGTTTCAACATTATGGTTCTCCAGCTACAGGTGAAAAAATTTTCTTTTCATGTCACAACTTCAACAACCATGTGCTGAACATGCTATTTTTTTCACTGAAAATCCAAAGCCCCCTTCGCCATGATAATCTGGTCAGCCAATATTCTTTGACACTTTTTTATAATTTTGAAATTTGACTCACCCCGCATCCCCCGCTTGATTGGCAACGTTGGGAAGTTTAACCCCTAAATATGTGTAAATTTAGGAATTACCTTTTAAATATCTAATGGTTAAGTGGCAGGCCTAGAGGAGAGGCACAACTTTACTTTAGTTTTCACCTGCTTTGACTTCAAGGTTGGTGATTCAGAATTAGATTTAAAGCAGAGGGTTGCCATGGTTATGCTACAGAGACCTGAAAATCCTGCAAAAAAGCATGATTCTCCAAAAATGAGACTTACAATCAATATTTTTCGACCATTCAGCAACTATGGCGGAGAGTTTTGGGAGGGCACTTCAGAACAGGCGTCCATTTTACTATCTATCTAATCATACTAATAGCCATAGCAGGAATCTCATCTCACTCATAAGGCTTTTTCCTCTCAACCCATAAGACCTTAAATTACACTCCTAAACCTGTCAATTAATCTGAAGTTCCCGATAGGGCAACTTTTACCTATCAACATTCATTAATTCCATAGTAACACAAATTTATCTTGGGACTTTGCCAAAAAAACACGGTTTTTCACATAAATATATCCCACCTGTATATTTATCTGCCACAACAAGGCCTGTAATGCATTTTATATTAAAGGCCACTGAATTCCGCATCTTTTCATATGCAGGCTGACATTCTATGGCCAATATAACTACCCAGTTACCAGATATTCCTATTGGCAGTTTGACAAAAACCACATTTTCCACATTCAAATCTGGAAGCTATATATTCCCCTGTCAAATCAAAGCCATTAATGCATATCATATTGTAGGCCACTAAATTCCGCATCTTTTGCCACACTGAATGCACTTCTATGTCCAATATAACTACCAATTTCCCGGAAATTAATTTGCCTTATGAATTTAGAAAAAATCATATTTTCCAAGCACTCCAGTCTCTTATCAGTGTTTGCAGTGCAGTACACCCCGCTGTAGTACTTCCAAACAATCCACATTACTTCATCCAACTGAAAGCTGACTGGAAGCTGCAAATAGCGAATAGGAGCTGCATTAGGGTGTCCCATTTTTCTAAAATTTTTCGGATCAAGCTCTTTTTGGGCTCAGTTGTGCTCCCATGTGTAAAAAGCCCACACACCAAATTTCAGCCAAATCCATTGAGGGTTAGACCCCCCCTACCACCATCTTTGGAGGGCCCCTCAAGGGACCCGAAAATGACTATTTCCGAGCACAAGAAGTGGCTATTTTCCTGTCTGAAATCATCCCAGTGCCACTAAAATTGTTCATATAGGGGTTTTTGAGAGTGCTGAGTCCATCTGTGATGATAATAAATTACCCAGAGACCCATATGATTTCATAACAAGCTATAATTGGTCATTTTAGCCCTCGGTTTACCCGAAAACAACTATTTTCGGCATAAAAAGTGGCTATTTTCCTGCCTGAAATAAGTTAATGCAACTAGAACTGGTCAAGTGGGGGTTTTTGAGGGTACTGAAGTCACCCATGATGATACTGAATCATGAAGAGGTTATATTTACTTCATAACAAGCAAAATTTGATCAATTCAGCCCTCGGATTACCCAAAATTGACTGTTTTCTGTTGACAGGATTTCCTGCAGTATCAAAATTATTCCATAGCACCGATGTCTGTGTTTAGGGATTGGAGACCCAGCAAGTACCCCCAGTGATTGGCATTCTCTTCTTCAGCAAATTACTTAGAATACATTTGTACAACTCAAATGTTAATTATCATATCCTCAATACCAAAGGGTCTTTAGTAGGTGCAAATTTTGTCCTGGTTTACAAATATTTTGTCTTCATTCTGCGTGAGCAGGACACCAAGACAGTGCAATCACAATTACCACATTTCCAAAGTTCTAAATGCTCCTCCTGACTGAAGCCTTACACCAGCAACGTGTTTGATGATGTTGAACATGGCTGCATATTCTGTTTCTGTTTCCCACATTGCTATGGCAAGGCCAGCCAATTTTGTGTTATATTGAGATGCTCAAATAGTAGCCCTACCGAAGCTCTAATGTAAGATTCAAGTCAAATGTCATCAGGAGCTTAGCAAATTCATTATTCTGTTCTATATAGTACCTGATGGAACTTCTGGTTGTGCTCAGCTTTTTTGACACTGCACTGGAGCTAGATGTTACAAGTTCTTTCTCAATAACTGAACATAATGCCTCTCAACCTGATGTCACAGGCCCAAGTTCCAGGAAATGATTACCTTTGACTTCTTGAGTCATTCGTTAGACTTTCATCATGGCTATTTGAGTATCTCGACATGACAGAAAATTGGTTGGTCTTGCACCAGACATGTTTACAAGAAACAGGCAAAGAATATGTATCCGTATTTAATATCATCAAATACATTGCAGTTGTTAGTGATTATGTGAAGAGGGGAATCACCGACATCAAGTATTACTGACTGAAACCAGTCTGCTGCAGGCAGACAAATGCAGTGAGGTAGCAGACTGATGAAATCCAAGTAAACTTTGCTGTGGGCATGGCTTCTAATGTGCCAAAACAGCTAGCTCTCAGGTCTGCATCCAGCAGAACCCAGTAGAACAGTTACTGTGCTAGAGTTTCTCAGTAATACACATATGCACAGATGTGAAGTACAACACTTCTGGTGAAATGTTGTATTCTGTGGCTCAGGATGGCACTCTTCTGGAATGCCTTGTGTTGATGTCCCATTGGCACAAAATAAAGATGCAGCAGTTCAAGAAAACACTGAAGATACCTTTGTAAAGATCTTTTCTACCATATAAATCCTGATTTTGCATGTGTCAAAACGGAACCTACAATGAGAGTTTGTGAAATGGTTTTTTTTTAATTGATTGAGAATTTCTTAGAGCTTAATCCAGTCACCATGATTATATATGGGCTATATAGACGTGTTCAATTCATTGCCTATGGATTTGTAAAAAAAAGTAAGCAAAGTTATATTAGTAAATTGCTAAAGTATAATATAATCATGAATCTTACGGAGGTATATTTTCACTTAGTATGTGCATTTACATATCTGTACTGCATTAATAATGAAAAGTGACCCATTGCGAATTATATAAAATTTCATGGTTACCACCTCTAATTGATGCATGTTAATGTATAAATTCTCATTTTTAACAATCCCTAAAACAGTTATCTGTGCTTTGCAATAATTTTGAAACTACAAGAAATCCTACCAAAACAGCCAATTTTAGGTAATCCGAGGGCTGAATTTACAAAATATTGCTTGTTGTGACGTAAGCATAACCTCTTCATGATTCAGTATCATCATGGGTGACTTCAGTACCCTCAAAAACCCCCACTTGACCAGTTCTAGTTGCATTAACTTATTTCAGGCAGGAAAATAGCCACTTTTTATGCCGAAAATAGTCGTTTTCGGGTAAACCGAGGGCTAAAATGACCAATTATAGCTTGTTATGAAATCATATGGGTCTCTGGGTAATTTATTATCATCACAGATGGACTCAGCAATCTCAAAAACCCCTATATGAACAATTTTAGTGGCACTGGGATGATTTCAGACAGGAAAATAGCCACTTTTTGTGCTCGGAAATAGTCATTTTCGGGTCCCTTGAGGGGCCCTCCAAAGATGGTGGTAGGGGGGGTCTAACCCTCAATGGATTTGGCTGAAATTTGGTGTGTGGGCTTTTTACACATGGGAGCACAACTGAGCCCAAAAAGAGCTTGATCCGAAAAACTTTTTCGAAAAATGGGACACCCTAAGCTGCATGGCTTCACATTACTCTAACCTGGGAAGAATCGGGAACTCGGCACATTTTTGAAAAGTGACAAACCCCAACGGGTGAACAGCTAGTACCATATATTATTTGGACAATATGAGGAGCTAAAATATCAAAATTTAGGCGTTTTTGAGTCATTTTTGACATATTCAGCTGATATTGAACATTACATTGCGCAGAGATGAAGATTGGAAAATGTAAAATTATGGCGGTTATGAACTTCCCTCCCAAAACCCTCCCCCATATTTTTTGAATGGTCGAAAAATATTGATGCTAAGTCTCATTTTTAGAAAATCATGCTTTTTTGCAGTTTTTTTCAGGTCTCGCCAATGGGGATTTACATTATAAACATCATGTGAAATGTGCTACCACTAAATATGAAAAGAATGAGCTGAAATTTTACACACATGCTCTCATATGCCAACCGCACTTGCAAAAAAAGTCAGGTTTGATCCGCAAACATTGGGCCGCCAGTCCCAGCCTAAGACACAGTGACAGACGCGGCCATGGATCAATTTAATGTACTGGGCCTTGGCCACTCTCAAACGTCTTAATTATTGACTCTTTGAATTGTTTTATTATTTTAAAGAAGAGGCTTTTGCCCAAGAGGATTTTACCATTATTGACTCTTTGAATTGTTTTTATATTTTAAAGAAGATGATTTTACCAGCTCAGGATTTTACCAATGCACATGCACTGCACGTTATACCATGTCAGATTAGCTATGCAGTAGACATTATGCACACTTAAGAACTGAAGAAAGCTTATTTTGCTGACAGGTGTTGCCACTAGTGTAGCATCATGCTTGCAGTGCCACACCCAGAGAAAATGACTGAACTAGCAGCCTGGCTGGCAGCAGTGATGTGTGAAGTTCATTTGAGGTGTGAAGTTCAAAAGCTGATTGCTGTCAGTGTACTTCAATGGCATTTTAATTAATAAATGTGGGCCCAACTGATGGTGCTGCTGTTTATCACTAATTAGGTTTATATAGAAAACATTGTTTAAAAATAAGGACAGTTAATTGAGCTCCGCGAACCTATGGCATTGCAGTGTACATATTATAACAGTAAGCAGACATTAATGTTGTAAACTGGTGGAAGAATAAAATTGAAACACAGAAACTAGTATGCAGCTTGTGATTTAAGGTGGCTGATCAAGTGTTAGGATCAAACTTTTAGGATGGGAAGTTGAGGCAGTTTGATAAGTCATAATCAACATAATTTTTGTGTTAGAATAAGATGCGACACCAATTCACCACATAAGTCTCTCAAACTAAATCATGACACATTATCAGCATTACAGTGCCGTCTGTGCTGACTGACAACAGTCTGCTGTATTAGGCAGGCGAGCGAGGCTGCAGACTAACGAAATCAAGTCGAATTTTCGTATCGAATAGGCTTCTAGGTCAGTTGGACTGCTACCTTTCAGGTCCACGCTGCTGTCTGTCAGGTCCGGCACCCAGCAGAACTCAGCAGGACTGAACTTGGCTGCTTCAAAAAAGCATGTGAGCGAGGACCTGATTGGCAGCACCTTCAGAGAATAGTGGTAGCCTGTTTGCTAAAGCTCGCATGGTAAGTGAGTCAGGTGCTGGTTTGCTGTTGGATCAATGCTAAACGTCTCCATCTAAGCTGCTTGAGAAAGTATAATTCCTGGATTAATTCCATGTATATTTTTTCATTGTTTGGAATGTTCACAAATTTGTGGAGGTGTAAAAATGAGCATGTGCGAGTTTGTGGAAGTGTAAAAAAAAGCACAAGGGCTCGCGTATATGGAATAACTAACACTCGTGGATTTGCTTTATTATTTATTTGTGGACCTGCCGATACTAAAGTTTTTTCGGAGGTGTCACAGGTTTCAGTTTTAGGGTCAAAATTAGTTTTAGGGTTAGTTTTAGTCAAGTTTAGGGTTAGTATAATCGTAAATACACCTATAAAAATTTGTTAATGACAATATTTGACAAATCGACGAATGCCAAATTCGTGTACATTTTCGTTTTTTGCAGGTTTAAAAATTCGTCCAAATGCAAAATATTGAAAAGAATGTACCTCTTAATTCTCATCCGATGAGATGAAAACATTGGGTTAGAGAGGACAATATTTGAGGACATGTGGGATACTAATGGCTGCCAATTTCCATTGTTGCGACCAGAGTAAGGTGTTATAATTCATTGGCTTGTGGTTGAGTTAATAAATTGACTTTCAAGTTCAGAGCTGCAAAACTCCATGTGTTTATTCATTCGCCTTCTTAAGAAGTGCTTGCATACAATTGCAACCAGAGGGATTAAAGTCCAATCCTAATACTACACTCACGTGCCTGGTGGGCTCAATACTAACTGGCTATAATTGGATCTGAATAAAGATCCAAGATCGCAACATAAGGTATGGCTTAAAGTCTTAGATAAGTGGGGTTCACTTACTTACCAAAGATTTTGATTCCCGCATGTGACTATAGATCAAATAAAATTCGCAGCCATTTGTATCTCACCAGAGTAAGACGTTATAATTCATTACCTTGTGGTTGAGTTAATAAATTGACTTTCAAGTTCAGAGCTGCAAAACTCCATGTGTTTATTCATTCGCCTTCTTAAGAAGTGCTTGCAAACAATTGCCACCAGAGGGATTAAAGTCCAATTCTAATACTACACTCACTTGCCTGGTGGGCTCAATACTAACTGGCTATAATTGGATCTGGATAAAGATCCAAGATCACAACATAAGTTACGGCTTAAAGTCTTAGATAAGTGGGTTTCATTTACTTACCAAAGATTTTGACACCGATATGTAACTGTAGATCAAATAAAGTTGGCAGCCATTTGAATCTCACGAGCCTCAAGTATTTTCCTTTATGACCCCGTATGTTATCTTTGCATAAAATGAGTTTCCTTACTTCCACAGCTGGGCAGTGTGATCGAGGATGTTAAGCATTAACCAAATGGAAAAACATCGCCTGTTTTACTTACAGGCAGAACTGCATGAATCACAAAGTGCTACTTTCACGATGAAACTGTCCTCTCATTCCACATTGAAAATTAACCAGCTGTAAAGCCCTTTCTTACTCACCCCAGTCTCAACCACAACTTAACTGTTTCTGTTTCTGCCTATGCTTTATCAATGTGAATGCCTGCTACTTATTAAATGATCTGTTTTACCTGCGGCAGATTTAACTGTATAAGTCAGGGTGACTTTTTACCACTGGGAGAATGACTTATTTTACGTATAATCTGGAATATTTAGTTTCTTCTTTTTCTTAAATTAGATCCAATGATTTCAGTCTAATTCTAATATTTTAT
Source organism: Platynereis dumerilii (assembly GCA_026936325.1). Taxonomy (NCBI): domain Eukaryota; kingdom Metazoa; phylum Annelida; class Polychaeta; order Phyllodocida; family Nereididae; genus Platynereis; species Platynereis dumerilii. The sequence continues at coordinate 7,456,865 of JAPTHN010000024.1, forward strand.
AGATTTTGTGAATGCTAAAAAGTGGGGGGGGGGACATTTCATATTATGTCCCTTGGAGTACAAAGTGTGGGGGGGGGGACATGTCCCTCACCCCCCCCCCCAAAGTACGCCCATGTGGCATGGTCTTTGGTCATTAAAAACATCCTGTGAGGTTCGTTTGGGCAAACCGCTCAGTCATTAAGATTATTTAAGAACAAAGACAAAATATTCTAAACGAGAGTTATGTGCAGATTTTTATTTTGGTGAGAGCACAGCATAACCTGACAAGAAAAAAGTTTACATTGGAAGAATTTACCTTTTCAACAATAATAAGCAGCACTAAGCCTTGAAAATTAATTTAAGATTATAACTCTTTACATGAATAGTCACACACTGGTGAAAAGCCTAAAATTTTGTAATGCAGTGACTTTTGCCGATGACACCACTATAATTATTTGCTTCTGGAAATAATCCAAAATTTTATTATGAAAAATTTAATTCAGATCTCGAAAAACTCAGTCAATGGATTAAAAGTAATTCCCTTGCTCAAAATGCTGACAAAACAAAGTATATATTATTTCACAATAAACAAAAGAACTGTAATTATAATGGAATGCTAAGTATGAGTCAAACATTAATTGAAAGAGTAAAAAACATAAAATGTCTCGGGGTAACAATTGATGAATATTTGGAATGGGATTTACAGGTTAAAAATGTAATTTAAAAAATGATAGCTGGAAATTACAGCCTAGCAATGGTTAAAAATATGTAACCAGTCGAATCAAAATTATTGATATACTATGCAAATGTTAAAAGTCATGCTACATATGGCATCGCCAGCATGGGGGGCCTTTATTGACAACAAAACTATTGAAAAATATAAAAATCCAACAAAATAAATCTATGCGATTTATGTTTAATGTTGGAAATAGGGCTAATCTAAAGGTACTATACAGAAAAGGAAAAATCTTAACGATAGACGATATTATAAAGTTAGAACTACTGAAAGTGTCTCATAGCCACAATGCCACATATATGACAAACTACTAGCTAGACTAACAAATCTATTTGACATAACTAGACATACATATAATACAAGGAATCGAACTAATTTAAGAGCTTTACATCATACTACTCTACAATACAATAAAAGCTTCTTGGTGCATCCCCTTATTTATGGCTCCAATTGTCGAATAATTTAAAATAAAAACGGAAATTGAAAAACTTCATCAAATCCTACTCAAAACATGTCTATCAGGTTTACTAGTAACTCCTATTATCTTTGTTATTTTACTCATTTTTCAGTGAAATATAAATTAAGATCATTTCCATCTTCATTTTAATCACTTCATTTTATTTTAATTCTATATTCATTTTAATTTTAATTTTTTCCTTTTTAAAATATATTTTTGTGTATATTTAAGGGCCGTTAATTGTTTAATGATTGTAATATATATATATATGTACTTGTCATATTGCAGTAAGTAAAATAAAATAATTCTAACACTTGTCAGCGAAGTGAATATGAATGAAAACTGACACCTGTGTCCTCCAGCAGTAGAAGTGAAGCAGTTAACATTTTATCAACCTTGAGCTCCCTCTTGCTGACAACTCGTTAGAAATTAAAAATAATGCCATAAGTGGCACAGTTTTGTTGATATTTGCATTTTTTTTTAACCTTAAATATTGAATAATACAGATAAAACTCTTTGTGGGAGCCATGACAAAATGTTCTTAATAAAAGGTTTCTGTTGAAAAGTCCTGATGACAATTTTAGGATTGAATTGCATGATAAAAGTTGGTGAAAATGAAAGGGTCGTGGCCTTTCACTTCATTGAGTCAAGTCAAAGTTCACTGTAAAAATGGTTTGTTTAACACAGACTAAAGCAGACCTAGCTGGTATCTATTCAGAATCATTGTGTAACATCAGACAAAGCTATATATGCTTGTTGCAGACATGTTTTACATGAAATTAAACATAAAATTGAAAGCTGACACACAGATCATTTCGTTAATCCTCAGTCCATCCAGACATCAATGTTTCAAACAATTACTTTCCTTTAATTAGGACTATTATTATACTTATATTACATCAGATAAAACCTTGTTGATCAAGTTTTTTGTTTTTTAGTTATGGGAGCCCCTCTAACTGGTATCTATTAGAGCTAGGAATTTTTCCCATTATTTTATAAATGATTAATAGTTTTATCATCATCCACTGCCACTTCATATTGGACAAAAGATTCATAATTTTCACTATAGTCTGGACCAAGTACTGCAATCTTAATGCTTAACATCTAACATGATGCTTGTAGTTACATTAAAGTTTGTCTTTATAGCATTGTAATAATATGATGAACTGGAAAATTAATCCAAATTATTCAGACTGGATCCATTGGAAAATTGTCTCAAATGCAGAAAAAAAATATTCGATCGAATAATCGATCGATTAATCGATTAAATTGATTAATTGACAGAGCCCTAGTATCAATTCAATATGCCAATGAACAGGCTAATTAGATCTTCACTAAAAAACGACATGCACTTTTTGCCTACAGGCTTCCAAATGAATTTTTTAACATACATGGAATATTAAAAATGTTCAAGCTGATTTGACATTGTCCCAAATTTGTACTATTATCTTATACTGACAGATGTACATAGAACATTGTTTGAGAGAAATCTTCAAACCACTCAAGTGCCAATTTCTAACATGGACAGCACATGTACACATTGAGTGAACACACTTGATTAATTAAGATATTTACACCTATCAAGAGACAAAAATATACTTTAGAAACATGAATAAAAATGTCTAATTATCATTATTATCATTTTACACGGCATTGTCTGGCCATTAACACCCAGTTCGCCTGCGAAAACGCCACCTGGTGTATTGTGATGTCATCAGAAGTGACATCATGGTGGTGTTGTTTTTTATGGGCTGAAACGGCCAAAAATGGTCAGAATTGAAAAATTTTAAAGCCTAAAATTATCTCCACGAAGAGGAGAACACTGTTGTGTAATCGGTTTTGCTCTAGATTTAATAAAAAGACCGTGAGAACGCGAAAACGGAGCGGGCATTAATGACAAAAAAAGGGTAACTTTCTTCTTGGATATGGATTGTGTTCAATAATGATAATAATGATAATAACATTTATTTGTCGGGCATTATGGGGTATTAATCAGTTATGGCCCTCAGGCAGAAATTTTTTAACGCCCTCGTCTGGCGGTTAGGGCATTAAGTTAATGATTTCTGCCCTCAGGCTATAACTGATTAATACCCCAAAATGCCCTCCAAAAAACCGTTATTGACCAATTATACATAATATGTATGCACAGATCAAAATTTACTTTTTTCTTGCCATTGAGGATATATAAAGGTCTTTGTCCGCAAGATCCATTTATGTCACTAATGGTCTTGTTACAACTTATCTTTAACTGTTAACAAACACTTTTGAGTCTCATGTTAACAGACTACCAAGCAGTATTTATAATATTGATGAATGTTTTTCTGAATCACCATATGATTATTTCATGGACTGGATCTGTATTTCCCTGATATTTTCACCAGAGACCCTATATTTTTCAAAACCCGTGTATTTTCCCTCTGCTGTTCGTATTACCCAGGGAAAACTTTTGTATCAGGGAAGAAATGTACCTAGACATGAAAAAATGACATAAAATTGAATGCCGACACACACATCATTTCATTAATCCTCACATCTGTCCATCCAGACATCAATGTTTCAAACAATTACTTTCCTTTAATTAGGACTACTATTATCTCTATACTTGTATTACACCAGATACAACTTTAATGATCAAGTTTTTTGTTTTTTAGTTATGGGAGCTCCTGTAACTGGTATCTATTAGAGCTAGGACTTTTTCCCATTATTTTATAAATGATTAATAGTTTTTTCTCTTACAATTAATTGAATATGTAATATGATTATTTTAGCATTTTCCCATGCCACCTCATATTGGACAAAAGATTCATTTTCACTATTGTCTAAACCAAGTACTACAATCTTAATGCTGAACAACCAACATGATACATTTACTTACATTAAATCCTGTCTTTCTAGCATTGTAATATCACGATGAATTGGAAAATTAATCCAAATTATTCAGATAGGATTCATTGGAAAATTGTCTCAAATGCAGAAAACACATAGTTGATCGCTTATCGGTATATTGATTAATCGACAGAGCCCTAGTATCAATTCAAAATACCAATGAACAGTCTAATTAAATCTTCACTAAAAATTAACATGCTCTTTCTACCTATAGGCTGTCACATGAATTTTTTTTTAAATGTTGTACTATTATTATGATTTTATACTAACAACTGTACATAGAGCGTTCTTTGAGAGAAATATTCAAACCACTTTCCAATTTCTAACATGGATAGTACATGTATCCAGGGACACAAGGAATAAACACACTTTGATTATTTAAGGTATTTACACCTATCAAGAGACCAAAAAAAGCTAAACATGAATAAAAATGTCTTATTATCATTATATATATTATAATATAATATATATGCACAAATCAAAATTTACTTTTATCTTGCCATTGAGGATATATATATATAGGTATTTCTCCACAAGATCCATTATATGTCAATAGTCTTGTTACAACTTGCTCCTTAACTGACAACATGTGAAATAGATATCATTTTATCTACAAACATTTTTGAGTCTCGTATCAACAGACTACCAAGCATTATTTATAAAATTGGTGAATGTTTTTCTGAATCACCATATGGTTATTTCATGGGTTGGACCTGTATTTCCCTGATATTTTAACCCGAGACCCTGTATTGCCCGAAACCCATGTATTTTCCCTCTGCTGTTCGTATTACCCAGGGAAAAGGTACTGTATCAGGGAAGAAATGTACCTAGACATGGAATAATGATTGGTATGATTGCCGCATAGTCTGGTTAGTGCCTGTAAGCAGATTTATCTGGAATGGGCGCTACATAAAATCTTACTATGTTATGATTATTGCTATTAAATATTACAGGAATGTAACATCTTGCTAAGTGTTTACATGGTGTTTAAGGGTTCTTATAATAACAAATGTGTGGCTTTGTTGCAGCACAGTCTTAATTTATCTAGTCTAGTGTTATAACTATATTTAAGGGTTCTTATACTGACCAATGTATGGCTATGTTGTAGCAATCTTCATCATATCTTGCCCAGTGTTTCAACAATTGCCATGGATCATATTCTGACAAATGTATTACTTTTTTTCATAATATCTTACTACTGTTTTTTAAGGGATCTTCTACCCACAGGCAAATTCAGAGCTTTGATGCAGCTCAGGCTTCATCATATCTAGTGTTTTAGCAATGTTTAAGGGATCTTTTCCTGACCAATGTATGGATTTATTGCAGCATGTCTTTGTTATTTCTTGCTGCGTATCTTACTATGGTTAAGGGATCTTATACTGAGAGATGTACGGCTTTGTTAGGGAACAGTCTTCGTCAAACCATTTTCCACCATCTTGCACTGACATTGCCACACACTGTTGAGAATTTATTCCTCCATCGGGTTGACTTGTTTTCCAGAAAGCGTTTTTGCGAAAGCCAATTTCATTAGGTTTGTCCATCCAATAATAGTTTCCAGATCCATCAGTGCGCAGTCCAATCCACATACTGAAAATGTAAGAGAAAGAATATTTACAATCGCATTCATAGCTACGTATTTTTTTAAAACTTCTTTTTCTGTTAAACTGTGACATCAGCGGGGTATCTGTGAAAATGATTGGTCTAATCTTGAGCCTGTGATGTTCAGTTAAGGCTTGTAGCAAGGTATTGTGTGCAGTGAAAAGCTTATTATTTCGACGTGACATGTCTTTTGGACATGGCATGTATCTGACTGACTAGAGGAGAATGTGTAGTTTTCAGAAATATATGGTTTGAGGTGTGTTGATTGATTTGCCAATCACCATAAATCGAAATTCCGCTATAAAAAAAACATTTTTTGCTTCGTTTATAGCTCATTCACAAATAGTATTGCTTATATTAAAGGGTGATGCTTTTGGTATTCAGACAATTTTCAAAATGAAATAATTGGTTCAGTATCACAGACTGAAGTGCAAAGAACATATTTAGTCAAAAAATTATGGTTTTACAGTGTTAGGGTTCACCAGGAGAATTTTTTACATGAAGATGTCACTTCGTGTGAAAACCACTAATTTTCTTACATGCACTTTTTGATCCCACCTGGAATATATAGGCCTATACTATATATCTGGAATATTGCTAATGGCAGTGTAGAAGCCCCATAGTATCCCTCTTCCAGACCAACACTTTACCTGAGACCATTATAAGATCACATTTAGGATACTTTTGCAATGCTTGTGCAAATGTTCACAAGTACGAAACGTTTTACAATTTCGAAGGTTTAGGGGTCAAACTTTTAGAGGTAAGGCTGCCATTTTTTTTACAGATATTTATGTATCTAACTACAATACCTGACAAAATATTAAGTCTCTAGCTATCATATTGAACTTGTTAGAGCTTATTTTAGTGTATTCACAACTACGACACGTTGAAAGAAACCGACACTTGCTGCTGCTATGTCGCCACGGCTAAGCCAATTTGCTTGGATACTTGTAAATAATCATTAGAAAACATATTTGAGAAGCAAAAAGTTTTTTTTGAAAAATCTGAACTCAATTTAGCGCAAAATTAGCATATTTTTTAAAATATGATAAATTAGAGAAAATTATCAAACATACAAAATCAAACACTACGTCTTATAATCTGGTTCCCTGGAACAATTACCAGATTTTGATAGTGTCGATGTCCAGATTTCTAATTCAATTATGTCAGTACTTTCTTGTTGTACCTCTGCACACAAGAAAGATTGCTCATGATATAAATGTAGTGATCACAAAGACGATCCTTCTTCCCTACCTTCCTCAAATGGGTGAATCAATCAAACAAAAAATTTGCAATATTGTATCCCCTTCTTGAGACACCCTAGCTGTGCCACTGGCATCAAACAGTAAACAACATTCAGATTAAGCAGTTTATGAGTATTGTGAGTCACAGTTTTTTTTTTTTACCTACACAGCTTGCAATCTTCTTCTTTTACTCAGTTATGCCTGATAAGATTTCCGTACTATGTCACATACCATATATGGCTATTCTGTGCACTACATCATATGCCAACACTGCATCATACTCCACACCACAGCCAATCACTATGCCCCAACAGTATGAGGTCACATACCAATTTTGCAAAATTTTTCTAATTCTACGTATTTTTTGGAAGGATAATAATTTCACATTTAGATGTCACAATTTGCAGTTACTGGGTGCATTTGAAAGTAGGACTTCTTTCCATACAAAATTATTGTTCATTGACTTTACAACTATACTTCTCCATAAATGTCCTCCTTCTGATTTCCAATTTTGAAAAATTCACAATTTGTCACAAAGTTTGAAGTTAACAATCAGCTCAACAGTTCACATTTCGTTTCGCAATCATACCATTATATAATAAAATATCTAATGGCTCTTTAGCTGATCTAAAGATGTCACGAATCATGGTGCAACGAAGTTCCGTTGGTTTCCCAGTCGAAAAATTCTTTAAAAATGCTCAAACATGTGAAGGAGGGGAATTATAATATAAGATTATATAAAAAATTAGAATGGTACACCTGGGGCGCATCTCCACATGAGAAGCTGTTTCTTCTAAAAAAGTGAAATAACCGTTTTTCATGGTGAGAGATTTGTAGCAAACCAAAAATTGTGTCTCGACCAAGAATTAATGAAATTGTGAAGACTTTAGCTCTGTACACAAGTACTCACCAAATGGTGTAAGAAGTAATTGATTCTACAATGAAAAATAAAGCAAACATAAAAACTGTGACTTTGCACAAAAAAAACCGCTCTGAATCATTTTGTCAAAAAGGTTTTGCTTATAGACTTGGTAATTTTATATGTAGTCAATTCCACAGTCTCTTTTGGTACAATATTAGAGGATTGTGTGGCTGGGTCATGTCATTCTTAGTGCCATAAGGATTAAACAAGTGAAATAACAGGAATGAGCTGAAATATACTCCTGTGACTCATGGGAAATTTTTGGACCACCATTCTTGAGTGTGTTTGCTAAACCTGAAATATCAATCTCAAAAGCATGTCAGGTCTTGTTAGGAAGGTGGTGCTTTTATATGCTACTGCTCAGTTTATTGCATCATGCATGCCCTCTATGTTGGAAATCCATGATTTTCCAGTGTGACTCACGGAACAAATCTCTGTGACTCATGGCACACTGTCTCAAAGAATAATATTGGGATCATTATTATCTGACCTAGCGAATATATACTCATTATTCAAAAGTGATTGATTTAGGAAAAATTCAGATCATTAAGCATAGAGAACACTGGTCTATGATGGCTTTGCTACCTAAATAAAAAACCTAAATAAACCTAATTCCGATATGCTGATTGAAAATCATCTGAAAGAATTTCTTCAGAACATCAGGATTTTAAGTTATGCCCATGCCAACATTTGGCAACTAATCAACCATAAGAGCAATTGGTAAAAGAAATGTGTTCTGAGCTGTCAGAATTTAGATTTAATTATCATCTAACATATGTAGAGGTGATTCTGACATCCTGACTCAAAATATGGCCAAATTATTTTCTCACACATCTTCCAACTATACATATTTGAGATATAAATGTGTCAGAAATTGGAAATTTCTACGACATAGTCCCCGATTGGTTTATAATTATATGAAAATATGAAAATAGTGTATTTGGTGATACAGCTACTGACCAAACCCACTTAATGGGCAGCTAAGAGAATACTTTGCTTTGCCCAAAATTATTTTAATGACTTTATTTTGACAAATTTGGTAACAGATATTAGGAAAAGTTATGTTCTTCCAAATTTTGATTGTGAATGTTCATTTTTAAATCCTCAGAAGAGTGTACAGGCCAAAAGTCACGTCAAATACCATTTATCCTGCCATTAAGCTTACATTTTACTGTTATTGCGATCTCAGAAAACACCAAAAATGCTACACTTCAGATAGATCATCATTATACAATTCAAGAACATCAGTGCCAGATTGTATGAATGCTCAACATGGGTTATTTTAATGTCGTCAACTCCTACAACTTATCTTCTCCTTGTAAGACCAACTTTCCTTATGTGACCGCCTTCCTCCCTGCTAAGTAGTGCTTTAGTGTATTTTTTACACTAATGAGAGACCGCATCCCCATGAGAGACCACATATTCCCCAACCCATGTAATGGTGAATAGCCGGTTTATACCTTGACTCAAACAGTCAAACATCCAAACAGTCAAACATGAATCGATAAGTGGACAACAAAGAACATAGGAATTATCATGGGCACTGGTAGGCCTATGTGATTGGCTGACAGAGACCTGTCAAATGATATGAAAAATAAAATGTCAATCAAAATTAGCGCTTACTTGAGGGGATTGAATTGTGGAAAGAATACTTGTGTTATCCCCTCAGTGTAAACCTTCTGCTTTCCGGGATACACATATTGAAGTCCGTTAGTTTGACAGTATTTGCCTGCTTCAGTGAAATTTTTTGAAGTGCTTGTTACTGCCACGAAACAATATCCTACTTGAAATTCAAATGAAGGTGCAGAACAACCTGAAAAAAAAAACCTTTATCATCCAACAGAAACTAAATTGTACAACATCTCAAAACTCATTAGCTTAATATATAGCATCACATTAATTATACAAGGGTGAAGGTTTACCTTACTCAGTTTGACCATCTTTTCTGCTTGTGAAGGTTTACTGTTGTTATTATCTTTGCTGTATTATATTATGTGTGGCATGACAAGGGTTAAAATTTAATTAGGAAAATCAAAACGTTTGCTCCTTATTTTAGTGAAAGTTTTCCTTTCTTCCTGTTTTGAGACATCACAAAATTTAACTATGGCATGGAAACAAGGTTGCAAAAGAATCCAATTTAAATCGAAAAAATTAAAAAATGGATTTATTTGATTTAATTAAATCAGATTTTTCAATTTAAATCGGATTTAATGAAACTGCCATATTTTTTTCAAATGTAATGGTTTTCAAAGAACTTTAAGTCATGATAAAATGATCAACTGGTTTTAATTGTGTCTTCTGTTACCGAAAATTAATTTCACTCAACGAAAGTCATAATCAAGTCGAAATTCATCTTTGAAGAACACTCACATTTTGAGGTATATATTTTTCACTATTTAGCATGTACATGTATTTGTAAACCTGCAAAAAACGAACATGTATGTACATGAATTTGGCATTCGAGTAAGTGTCAAATATTGTCATTCACAAATTTGTATAGGTGTAATTACGAATATACTAACCCTAAACTTGGCCAAAACTAACCCTAAACCTAATTCTGAGCTTAGAACTGAATCCTGTGACACCTTCACGAATGTCAGTATTGGCAGGTCCAGACCATCCAGGAATGAATAATAATGCACATCCACGACTGTTAGTTGCGCAACAGCACTTATGCTCGTTTTTACACATCCCCAAACTCGTACATGCTCGTTTTTACACCTCCACAAATTCGTGAACATGCCAAATAATGAAAAATATATACATGACATTTTTCCTGCTTCAAAAAATTCCCTCAAAATATGAATTTTATTAATTCAAGTGAAGAATTTTGTATATTTTTTGTAGCTGCTATTGCAAGGAATGACCAATGAAATAGGAAAAGTTCTACTGGGCTTCGAAAAGAGACTTAACAAGGTTTGACTGTATTGCGAAGTCACAATTTTGGAATAATTGGAGAGCCACTCTCCGCTGAATATCATACTTTAGGGCCTATCTCAAAAATAATTAGGGTGTCCAGGTCACGGGCACTCCCCCTGTGTATTGGGATTAATGCCAAAACTATGGGATGTATACTTTAATTTTTCGGACATTATTCTGTCTTTTATCATAGTTGTGCCTTTTGGGGGTTTAAATTTTAATCCATATAAGATTAATACTTTTCTCACAATTATTGAAAAATGTGAAAAAAATATTTTTTTGTGTATCGGGCGTCGATCCAAAACTATTGCATGTGTATTTTAAATCTTTGGGTAAATATGGCATCTTTTATCCCAGTTCAGGCTTTTTTAGGTCTAATCCCAATGACATTAATACTTTTCTCACTATCACTGAAAAAAGTGCAAAATAGTTTTTTTTTGTTTCTGGGACAGAACTAAAGAACTGCTGTACTTTTGACACTGAAAATGGCGTATTGTATGCATTAAATACCCAATATGTGTTTTTGGGGGTTCCTAATGCTCTGAGAAAGTTGAACCGACGAAAATTTGCCAAAAATATGGAAAAATACTACTATTTCAAACCTGCATGATTCAGTCAATCTTGGACTTAAATCTATGAAATTTCCCAACTAGGTGTCTAAATTTTATCTCTTTAAACAATTTTGGTCCTATGAATTCTTATAAAAACCCAAAATAATTTTTTTTTAATTCCAATTTTCCAACATTTCTGCATGAAAGGCCAAAATGGTTATGGTTAAATTATATAAATTTAAATTATCGTAGATAGACACACTATGAACTAATATTCACAGCCATTGCATGAGTTATTGCAAATTTTTCCATTGAAATTTATGATTTAAAATGCAAATAATTGTTTAAAATGTCTATTTACTCCCAATTTTCATTTCTGATGTCATACCAGTCTTTGACATTTTTTGTCAAAATAAACCTGACATGTTTCACATCATCATCATGCTAATTTTGAGCAATATGAAAATTTTTATTCACAGCAGAGGTCAATATTGGCAAAATTAAATAAATATTAAGGATTTTCAGATAATCATATATCAGTCAATATTTGGCCCTGGTCAATCAAATTTGCCACAATAATGTCTAAATTTTACTTTTTGTACCACTCCTCATCAAATATTATCAATAGGAAATATATATTTGTATGTGGACTTATAAAGCAGTAAGCATATGAAAAAAAACCTGCATTTAATATTTTAAAATATTGACACTAAATCTTGGACACCCAATTATTCTAACTTTATAGCTATTGGCTAACCCCCGTAATGTGAATTTAGAAGATAAAGTAATGTCAGCCCCCTTTATTTAGTCATTTGCGTGAAAATCAAATGTGAATGAATCAGACAGACTGGCTTTTATTTTGTTGAATGGGGCACTGGCGAAGTCTTGATTATGAAATATATTATGTAAGAGGGTCGTTGTCTCCCCTGTTAATCCTTTCAACGACTGAAGGCAAGATCACTCGGGTGAAGACTTCAGTGGATATCAGGCTTGGCTGCTCCATGTCTCTGCATTGTGTAATTGTTACATAATTTTATGTCAGTCATAGCTGAATGCTAAGTGGTTGGTTAATGTGACCAACACATCAAAAGCAGCAGTCAGGAAATTGTGGAGATATTTAATGAAGAAAAATGCTTTCTAACTATAATATTCCAAAATTCCTTTTATTAGTTAAAATCTTCTTTATTTAGCAAATTGTCATTTCATTTTACTTTCTTTTTCTTCCCTAATGGCTATACACTCAATACTATGATGATTTTTAAAGTATGTTTTTATGAAATTAACATACATTGTACCGTAATTGGGGTGAATAGGGACAGATTTGGCCCTTTTCTTGCCATAGCATGGGTACCTAACCTCCAATAAACATCAATATCATCTCAAATTATGCCCAGGCTGTAGATTTAACTATCTCTAATCATGTGACCTTCTGGTTGAAATTAACCACAATACGAGGGGTTTGCACCCTCTGATTGTTTCAACTGAAGTACCCTTGACATTGTATATAGGCGGGTCCACCCGTGCTTCATATACAAACACAGAACCCTTGCCGTGTGGTGTTGTCACAATAATATGCTGTCTTTGGATTTCCAGTTTGACAGATACAAGGTCATGCGTCATGAACTGGTCTGCTAAAATGGTGGATTTGTCGCACAAAATTTCAAAACAAAATATTCAATAGAACTTTTCTACCACTTCTATATAAGTTATTTCAACATATTTGACATCAGACGAAAGGAAATATTCTCTAGTTTACAGAACTGTTATCCTATTGAAAATCACTTAAACCAATAAAGCGCTATTGCCCAGAACGTTGAAGCATGTCAGTCAGAATCAGGGGTGGATCTGGAGTCGGTGTAGTGGAGTCGGTGTAGCAATATTGTGAAAAGAATAAATCAGCCCCTCTGCACGGTCCAAATCATGGTTTATTTTTTCAGATAGTTATTTTAGTTCATGTGCTATGCTTTAGATGTCTTACTTGGGGTTTTTGAGTGCTTCTCAGGAAAAGCCAAGCAGATGTCATTCTCAACCTTAGCAGTAATCTACAGAAGCATATTGCAAAATGATGTAGTTTGTGTTCGCAAATATTTTCAATGTACCCTTAAAAAGCAAAAAACCAAGCTTGATGTCATTCAGATTAGTTGCTAAATTGGGGTATCCTTGTATTTGAGCCTGTGCTGGGCAAGGAAAAAATCCCTCACATGGGGTGAACATGTAGCATGCTGAGAACTCCTACCCTCTCTCTCATTTCATCAATGTAACCTTGTGAGTATAGCTAGAACAGGCCATACAGGGCTGCACCCACCTTATCTATCGATATATCCATCTATCTATTCATCATTCTTATGCTATTTCCCAATCACATTGATCCATGGACCAGAAATTTTCCTGTGTTGTAATTTTGTTACATTTAAGATGAGCTGGCTCATAAAAGGACAAAGAATGTCCAGAACATGCCTATAGTTAAAGGGATATACTTTTTCTTAATTCTTCGGTGAATTTCACTTGGAAACACAAGCAGAATGTGGGATTTTAGAGGAATTTTAGAAGAAAAAATGTTAGTTTTTGCTGTCATGATATCATATCGCTCAATTGGATTTATTTAAAAACTGTCACCATATATCATTAGAGGAACCAATCATTTTGCAACAAACCCCATTATAATTGGTTAAGTAGTAGAGAAGTTACAGACGTTTTATTAAAAAACAAGAATTTTGGGAAAAGCCTTTTAAAAAAACCTTCCCCTAATAAGTCTACATATATTTCAATGAGTGGGGGAGGCACAAAAGTGCCCATTTCTCGATAAGTATACAAGATAATTAAGTTCTGTTAGAAACACTGTATAGTGCTATGCTTCTGTGATGATATATCAGAAAATAGAAAAAATTGACATTTTTGATCTGCGACGCAAAATGGACCAGTTCATGACGCATGACCACAAGAGTTTTAATGTTCTATAAAGATATGTAAAAACATAATTATATCCTTGTTGCTTCCCAACATATTTGTTTTAGTTTACACACTAGGTATTTTTATGTAATTTGCAATCCAAAATTGATGATATGAAAATGTGTCAATATACATTATACAGTGTACATTGGAAGACACAATCTTCAGTTTCAGGGATATTATTGATATCACCGTAAATTCAGATTTACCAGATGCATGTGGTCTACAAATCAGCCAAATGTTTCATGCTGATACGACATACTGCATAGTTCTTAAATATATTGACTATAACGAACAACTGTTTCTCTGGAAACTTCCTTGATTTGCAACACCACAAAAAAAATTGTGAGTTTACAGAATGTCAGATAACAAAATAGCAGCCTTGTGAATCATCTGAGGAAACTGAGACTTGTGTAATGGTCTTCTTTAACCCTCAAAACATAGGGTTAGACACCTTATTTGTCAAGAGATATGACAGATAAAAGATTTTTTGATTATGGCAGCGCCAATTTGTGTCGAAATGGCATTATTAAATAATTGAATATAATTTATTTAGTTACCTTGGGTGAGCGCATGATTTCAAGCCTCTAAGCAGGATCAGACATGCTTGGCAGCGGCCATTTGGAAAATGGCCGCCATTTTCCCCATGGGGCAAATTTGAAGTGGGTCCCTATCCAGAATATCTATGTATAAAAGGCAACATTTGTGCAAAATTTCATGCTTGTATGACAATTTGCAGAACCCTTCATATAATATTATGTGTCCCACAAGGTTCAATTTTGGGGCCCCTGTTCTTTATTATATAGGGGAAGCTTGGGAGAGTTGGGCCACTTTTTACATTCTTGCACCTCCTGCTAACAGTACTGATTATATAAACATGCTTAATGCATGTATTGTATCTTGAAATATTTCAGAAAAATATCTTTAGGTTTGCATTGATATTTTCCCAAGAACATATAAGATACTGCCCCTTGAAAATTGGAAAAAAATTGGCCCAACTCTCCAAATCAAGTTGGAGACTTGGGCCATTCAGGAGGGAGACTTGGGCCATTGCAATATATCAGGTTTGGTAAAGCTGTAATTGAGGCCGTAATACTTTTAACCTGTAGTGTGGTGGTCATAGAAGTCACTAATCCTGAATTGAGGCCTCTTGCAACTCTAGTTTGCTGTCAGACTTAACTGATGGCCCAACTCTCCCTATCTAGATTTCCTGATATCTAATTTTATTAGACCATGAATAATTATTAAGGCCTAAAAATATTCAATCTCAGTTGAAAATTGCTCTAGACAAGTTCTTCTGTCTTAATAAAAATAAATCTGGGTAAATGCAACACATGTGGGGAGAGTATTGGCACTGTCCCAACTCTCCCCCATTCCACCATTTTTCTCTAAATCCCAATTATGACAAAACCGGTTGTCTGATAATTTTCCAAATTATGTTAATAACAACTGAATAGTCCAGCCTGCCAAGCATGCCATAGAAAATTTTCTCAGTCCTTTTTGTCTGCCAGACAATTAAAAACCCGTAACATGGCTCAGTTTTTCCGTTTTCCATCCAAATTTGAATTTTCTTCCCTCTAAAGATCGTGACAAGCAAATTAGCCTGAAATGTTACATCCATTGAAAGATTTTTATTTTTTCAAAATTTTGGTGGCTGCAACTTTTTCAAAAAATGTTTAGTTTCATCAAAAATCAGGGTGGCCCAACCCTCCCTGCGGCCCAACTCTCCCAAGCTTCCCCTACTTAAATGACATATCCTCTGCTTGTTCTCTTTTTCATCCAATAATCTATGCAGATGACACTGCTCTTTTCACTGCCCTGGAATCTTCCTTGAATCATCAACAAAATTTAATAACAGATATAAATACTGAATTAGAAAAGGTAAACATTTGGTTTAAAGTAAATAAACTGTCTTTAAATGGGGATAAAACAAAAGCTATGCTGTTTCATCCAGTACAAAAGAAGCCAGCTGATATGGAAATCAATATAAATAGTAAATTGATAGAATTCGTGAAAGATTTTAAGTACTTAGGCATAACCTTAGATTGACACCTATCTTGGAAACCTCACATAACCCAGTTAACAAAGAAAATAGCCGAAACTAATGGAATACTACCTCAATTAAGACCTTTTCTGCAACAAAACATACTTAGAATGATATACAGTTCGTTAATTTTGCCTTACTTAAGCTTTGGGGTTATTGTCTGGGTGTCTGGGGTGGATCAGGCTCAGCTGAGAGACTGGCTAAGCTGCAAAAAAAGTCTGTTAGACTGATAAGTCATTCCAAGTATAATGCTCACACTAACCCTCTTTTTAAGTCCTTAACCTCCTTAAAATTGGTGATATATACCTGTTACAATTGTATAAGTTCATCTACAAATTAGAGAACAAAATTCTTCCTACGTACTTTATCAACCAAATGTTTATACGCAACAATGACATGCACAGTTATGATACTAGAAATGCCACTAATCTTAGGATACCTTTGGGAAGACACAGCTTAGTTGATAGAAGTATTAGATTTGTGATTCCCCACATCTATAATTCAATTCCTCCTCCCATAAAAGAGAAAGTTAACACCCATAGTCTAAATGGTTTCAGCAGATATGCCAAGAATTTCCTTATTGACAAATATGTCACAGAATGTGACATAGAAAATTGTTTCATATGTTCTTAATTTAGCAAGCTTGCTCTCAATTACTCAGTCATAAATCATTCTTTCCTTTCATTCTCCATCCTCTCATTCCCTTCATCTCATACCTTCTCACACATCAGCTTTGGTCTCAATGCACGGCATACCAGAATATTGGCATGGTTCTCTCTGAGACACATATGGGGGGTTCTTGACAGTGACAGAAATCTGCCTTAAAGATCCCTCCCTCCCTTACACATTATTTCATTTTTTGGTGTGGGTAAAGCAAATAAAAAGTCTAAAGTCTACATGGCGCATATCTACCTCACTGTAAGGGAGACCGGGGCTGGTTGTCACAGGGGCAGGTGTCACACTTTCAGGGCAGGTTGTCACACTTTTGGGCAGGTTGTCACACTTTCGGGGCAGGTTGTCACGCTCTCATGGATATTAAATTGTCATATCCTAAGTACATTCTACTGATGATTGATGATGTAAGCAGAAAAGGCATGGCGTCTAAATAGATCTATTTCAAATTTTCAAAAGGAATTTGCAGAAAAATTCTACAGTCTGCACTCACCCTCTTCCTTATCAAAATGCATTTCTGTTGCCTTGATAAGTCAAAATTTGTAGCACCCTTGTACAGAGTCACATGATTGTTAAGGTCTGCACTGGGCAAGTAGAGGATTCCTCACGCGTCCAAAATAGCTTGTCTCATTCAGGAATTGACTTACAGAGTCTCACTTGAGATACTCCAGACGACTCAAATCTACTAATTTAAGTGAAACTCTGTCACCAAAAACAGCAACCTAGGTTGACTTTGACTTAAGCATGTTGTGTTGTTTAAATACAGTTTAATCTGCACTAAATACAGTTAAATCTGCACTATACTTCTCTAAAATATTTCAGAAATGGGTGACCAAGCGGAACAGCCCTCTGATGTCTCCCAGTTGACGACCCTTGTGCTGCAACTGAAGGATGAGGTGACTGTCATGAAAGAGAACCAGTCCAAAATGCTGAGCCTCCTTGAAAGAATGTCGGACAGCTTGAACTCTGAGAAAGAACAAAGACAGAAAGTGGAAGAGGAGTTGCGGAAAGAGAAAGAGAAAGTGAAAGAACAAGAGAAACCTCCCGTAACTGAAACTCCAGCTGCTCCTCCGAAGCCCTCCCTACTCCTTGGCACCAGCCTTTTGAGAAATGTTGACTCAAAGGTACTTGACAATTTTGAACTGATAGCCAAGGGAGGTGCTACGATTGCCGATCTGCATGTCTCACTTAACAAACTACCCGAGGAAAACTGTTACACAAACGTTATTGTAGTTGGTGGATCGATCGACTTGGAAGGAAACAAATCCTGTGAAGACATTGTGGCAGATTTTGAGGCAGTGATGGTCTCGGCATCACTCCTTTCAGACAAGACCACAGTGTGTGGCATCCTTCCGAGAAGTGACAAGGACTTAAACGACAAGAGAGAGAAGGTAAATGAAGGACTGTGAAAAGCATGCGACAACGTCAGTGCCACTTACATAGACATGGACGATACTTTCCTTTTAAGGAATGGCACTGTAAATGTTGGAAATCTGGTCCAAGACGGTTTACACCTGTCCAAACAGGGTGTAGACAACCTGCTCAAGACGTGCGATGTTCAGCTGAAGAAAGACATGACCTCTGCTTTCACGAACACTCGATACAAGAAACAGACTCCAATCAACTTCAGAGGTCATGAACATCCCCTCTCGAACTTCTATCCCATCAGAGGATTCCAGATGAATGGGATATCCTACGCTACGAGTGAGGCCGCGTACGTACACGAGAAAGCGCTGCACCACAACCAGTTCAAGATCGCAGAAGAAGCTCGAAAATCAAGAACTGGCCAGCAAGCCAAGCGCCTCGGAGACCGCATCGTGACCAACGCAAGATGGCAGCATCGCAAGGTGGATGTCATGGACAACATTGTCAGGGCCAAACTGAAGATGTGCCCCGACGCGAGAAAATCCTTGCTCGACTCAGAAGACAGAGAACTGATCGAGGACACTCCTCACGAATTCTGGGGTCGAGGCAAGGCACACGACGGAGAGAACATGCTTGGGAAGCTTTGGATGCTTCACCACAACAAGCTGAAGAATTACCAACGCAGCCCGTCAGCCCAAACGTGGGCTACTCGCAGCCAACAGCCAAGGTGCTACAGGTGTGGAGAGCGTGGACACCTGCTCGAACAGTGCCGACAAGCGGAAGCCCTGGCATGTTGGTTCTGTGGCAGACGAGGCCACAAACGCAAGCACTGCAGAAATCGCACTACAAGTGCGACCTACTAGGAAGTCGGCCAGGAACCACAGGCCGCAGTTTCAGTGAATGACCGGCAAAATTCAATTGACTCTGTAGAAAATGTTGTTAATAGTTTTGAAAATAGAAGCATATGTCAACAAAAAACTTACTTCTCGCAACAAAATGATTTTAATCAGAATTTGATAGGCCCTGTGAATAATACACATTCTGAAGGCAGTAATTTTGATAGTGATTTTAATTTGAGTACTTTATTTCAACAAAATTTTGAAACAGAAAGAGATGCGAGCATTGACTGTATGATGATAGATGGAGATAGACAAAGTTACAATGATGATGGACTAAGTGACTATGATATGATTGGAAACATGAAAAGTAGCTCTCTTGAAAAAATTATTCTTACAGAACCAGATGTGAGCATATTGAATGATGACAGTGTAAATGATGTTGAAAATGACTATGGTGATGTTCAAAATGCTTATGACAACAGTGATGTAATTAATGAGGATATTATAGATGTGAATGTTAAGGAAAATGATATGCAAACTGAAATAGATAAACTCAGATGTTCATACAGAAATAACATGATTATCAGTCATCTAAATGTAAATAGCTTAGGCTTGAAATTTAAAGAGGTATCAAACCTGGTTGTCAGAAGCAAATTTGAGGTAATGGTGTTGAGTGAAACAAAATTAGATGAGTCACACCGTAATGCACTTTATGAGATAGAAAACTATTGCATGTATAGGCAAGATAAACAGTCCAACAGTGGGGGATTAATGATCTATGTATCGAAAAACATACCCTCAACTCTAGGAAATGTAAAGGAGTGCAATGATCAAGTTGAATGCATGTCGGTTGAAATCACATGCAATGAAACTAAAATCTTGGTGCTAGGAATGTATAAAAATCCAAAAACTAACCCAAATACATTCAAGCTCTACTTTGAAAAAAGATGTGAAGAGGTCCTTGAAATATATGAAAATGTAATTATAATTGGCGATCTCAATTTCAATATGCTCCAAAATAACTTGCTCTCACAAATTTGTCCAACATTTAACCTAACTAACATTATTAATGAACCAACTTGCTTTAAGTCAAACAATGCAACTCTGATAGATGTAATGCTTGTCACAAAACGTAAGAAATTCTTAAAAGGATTCTCCTTGGATACTGGAATAAGCGATTTTCACAATCTTATCGGTGGGGTAATGAAGCAACATGCACCGATACCTGCTAAAAAGACAATATCTTTCCGAAAGCTAAATGAAATTGACTAAGACAAAGTCAACCAGGAGTTACATAATATGAATCTTATTAGTGTCATGACAGAAAATGATGCAAATTCAGCCTTTAACAAACTGCACCAAAATCTAGTAGCTGTGCTGGAGAAGCATGCGCCAAAAAAGAATAAAACAATAAGAAAAAATGATTTCCACTGCATGAGTAAAAGACTTAAAAAGGCAATCCTTGTAAGAAAGCAAATGCGAAATAAATTTTTTAAATATAGGACTGTTCACTACTTAGCACAGTACAGAAAGCATAGGAATGCCGTGACTTTAATAAAACGTGAAGAAATCAAAAAGTATTTTGAAGAAAAATGTCAAGGGAGCACCAAGAACAAAGATTTTTGGAAGGCCATCAAGCCTATCTTCTCAAAAACAAAAACTAAGTCAGATAATATACCTTTGAGGATAAATGGTGAAATTATTACTGATTGTAACAAAGTCTGTGAAATATTTAATACGTTTTTTAGTGAAATAGGTTCTGACATAGGTCAACCTGAAGATAAAAATAAAATGAAAGAAGAAATTTTAGCAGGTTATGCAAATCACCCTAGTATAAATATGATAAAGAATAAAATAAAAACTGAACAAAATGAAATAAGTCTATCTGAGGTAACTGAGCGTGACGTACATAAAATTATTTCAAAGTTATCCTCAAAGAAAGCGGCTGGCTATGATGAAATTCCGGTAAAATTTATAAAAATGACGAATAGGTCCCTTGTAAAGCCTCTTACTAAACTAGCAAATAATTGCATTCAACAAAATGTATTTCCAGAAAAAATGAAAATGGCTAATATAACGCCTCTTTACAAGAAAAAAAAGGATAACTACAGATCTGTCAATTTACTAATTGCCTTATCGAAAGTCCTAGAAAAAGTCCTTTAAAATCAAATCTATGAATATATGCAGTCATTATTTCATGAATACCTGTCAGGTTTTAGAAAAGGTCATGGATGTCATGACATCTTAACAAGACTAACCGAAGATTGGCGACAAGCGTTAGACAATGGTAACACTGTAGGAGTAATTGCTATCGATCTATCAAAGGCATTTGACTGCATGCCGCATGGCTTACTGATGGCTAAACTGCATGCCTATGGCTTCAGCCTCAATGTATGCCAAATGCTTAAATCATACTTAGTAGATAGAAAACAGAGAGTAAAAATAGGTGAAATGAAATCTGGATGGAAGACTAATACAAAAGGTGTTCCGCAAGGATCTATTCTAGGGCCTTTGCTTTTTAATATCTTTATAAACGATTTCCTATTCCATGAATTATATTCAAAAGTCTATAACTATGCAGATGACAATACTCTATGCTGTATTGATAAAGATATACAACAAATACAATCAAAGCTACAAATGGACTGTGCAACAGCTAGGCGCTGGTTTCAATCTAATAACATGAAAGCTAATGCAGACAAGTTCCAGTTAATGTTCCTTAACCGCCAAAACTCTTACTTAGATCATACAGTGACCGTTGACTCTAACGTCATAACTTCATCAACTAAAATAACAATCTTAGGAGTCGAATTTGATAATAAACTTAGTTTTGAAAGTCACATAAATGAGATATGCAATCAAACAAGTTAACAAATAAATGCTTTAAAGAGAATGAAACACTCCCTTGATAGAGACTGTAAAAGGGTAGTGTATAATAGCTATGTAAGTAGTAATTTCAACTACTGTCCTACAGTGTGGATGTTCACTGGAAAAATGAATATGGAAAGGCTAGAGAAAACTAACAAAAGAGCTTTACGGTACGTAGTTAATGACAATGATGCTAACTATGATGATATGTGCCAAGACGAAAAACTCCTAAATATTCATAGACAATGTATAAAAGCGGTAGCAGTACAAATGTACAAGGTAAAAAACCAAACTGCACCCAGGTATATTACAGAACTGTTCTTAAGAAGAGAATCAAACTACGAAATGCGAGATAATGATTTGTTCAATATACCCGCTTTAAAACTGTAAGTTACGGAAAGAAAAGTTTCAGATACTATGGGGCAAAATTATGGGCTAACATACCGAAAGAGATTAAAGATAGAACTTCACTTGTTGGCTTCAAGGACGCTCTGACAACCTGGTTATTAAATGTCGATAATGTAACAAATATAGATTTTCAATAGTTCTGCTAAATTATTATATTTTACAGCATTGTTCCTACTGGCGCCCTCTACCTCGAGTGCAATACATATTGGTGCTGACAATGTAAATGTTTTTTAATGCTGTAATGAGCTTTGTGATGTAATCTATGTAAGATTTCTCTTTCTTGTTATTAGTTGTAGTTTTTAGAATAGAATAGTTTTTTGCTGTTTTTAGTCTGTCGTACAGAAGCATTGTGCTTAAATCCATGTATTGTATTACTGTGATATATGTGATTTGATTTAAAACGACAATAAATAAAATTTACCTACCTACCTACCTACTTCCTGCATTCAAACTCTTAACCAAAAGTGTGACAACCTGCCCCGAAAGTGTGACAACCTGCCCCGAGTGCTGAATTTTTAAAAAATGTCCAATATGACATCAAGATTTCGAATGACAAAGGTATATATTCACCAGATAGATTTAAGTTACTCCTGTACTGACTTTCATATACAATGGCTGTGCCCCTACTTGCTTTAAATAGAAATAGAGCATGTTTAAATTCTACACAGTGTGACAACCTGCCCCTGAGACAACCAGCCCTGGTCTCCTCTATCACATTCAATATAGATTACGAACCTCCTGTTTTCACGCTAGCACAATAGAACTGGAATATTTCCGAGCAATCTGTCTCATTCCAGACTCGATGATGGAGGGTAACACATGATTCTTGGCCAGGTAGTTGGTTTTTTCCATTAGGAAATCCTACCCAGGGGTTGTCGGGTCCGCAGTTTACAGAGTCGTTTGTGATCCAAGGACAGAATGGTCTCCCATCTCTCCAGGAAAAGGTGTCATTTCCGGTATCATACAGTCCAATCCAAAGGCTGCAATGTGATAACACTTCTTTCAGTAAGTAGAAAAATGGATTACTACTCTGAATATTCTTGCAAAGCAATATCTAGAAATGCCATTATAAATCTCTCAAGATTTAATGATGTTCGAATTGAGGAAATTTTCCAAATAACTCAGACCCAAGTTCAGTGTAGTGAACATTTTCATCAATGCAGAAAAAAACGTAATCGATTATTCTTGGCCATAATTGACAACTGGAGATACGGCCGTAATCGATTGATTAATCAATTAGTTTGATTAATTCACACAAACACACTAAACATGTGTTATAGGCACACATTTTTGACGTCATGAGAATTTGGAGTTATCTTTTTTTGCAAACATCCTGCTAATACGTGACAGACTATTTGACATGTTGAACTCTATGAAAACTAACTCTTTCACCAAAAAATTCAAGAAGTAATTTATCTGCGAGACAATTTGACATGTTGGACTCAATCTTGTGGATAGATGATACATTTTCTAGTAAATTTTTAGAAGTACAGTGCATTTGCATAAAGAGTTGATAATGAAATCTTTGAAGGCTTACCCATTTCTGATTTGACGCAGTCGGCTTCCGAAGGAAGTCAGAATCCAATTCAACACAGTTTCATCTCGGATGCTGGCCAGACTACTCACACCTGGATAATCTGATGAGTGGTTTGAGCATTTGGTTTGAGCATCTATCCCACTCTGCAAATCACTTAGCAGAAGTCTGTAGCAGTATCCAGTTCCAGGCTGCTCCTTGTATATATAAGGGCAGGCTGGTTGTGCTTTAATTGAACGAATTAAGATAAGTTCCATCATTATTAATATATATATATAAAGTAGTTATACCATAAGTATATGTGTTATACGGAGATTTTATGCAGCCGAAGTGGTAAATATGACCAAAGGGCCTACTTATTGATGATAAGATGAGAAGAACTGGGTGTCTGGAACATACCCTATCAGGGTCTTTCAAAGACCCCAGCATAGAATACTGGACACAACCTGCCTCCTTTTAATGTCCTGTGAGCTCGGACTAGAGTGAGTTCCCAGGGAGAGATTTGAGCCCATGAGCTCAAAGGCAGCGGACAAGTGTTCTAGACTATTGGGCCTTCAGGTAACTTGCAGATTCACATTCAGATTCAGATTTCAGATGTTGTTATTAGACCAAAATTTAACAAACAATTAACTCGAAATACAATTTATGAATATGAAGTTACATCAGTGATGGTCAAGGAGGCAGTGACAAGTTAAACTTACAACGCTGTTATCACTGACTCCTTTCAGAAGTACGTCAATTTATGACAATTTATAACAATATATCGTCTATCTCAAGGAAGACTCAGTCAAATCAATTTGAATGAATTTTGAAATATTTCGGAAAAATAAACTGGAGGATCTCTAGCACCAAATGGCACAAGAAATAAGCCCAATGGGTCTATTTATTACCACATACCACCTCTTCAAATTCTCGGTATTTTGGGACATTTTTACCCTGTTTCATTGCACTTCTCCATGGAAAACTGACATCTTTCATCGCTCATCTCACTTAAACCAATTGATTTGACCTAGTCTTCCATGATACAATGTAAGAGGACAATCAGTCATGTCAACATACAAACTGATTTAACCTTTTATGCTTATGCATCATTTAAAAAAATGGAATGGTTAGTCTTATGTAAAACTAGGTTTCGGTGGTTTGACTGAGTCTTCCACAACAGAATCTGAGTTGCACAATGGGAACTTATGAGGTAAAAAACAGGTAAACCTGCTTTGACTGAGTCTTCCGTTGAATTATTCTCCCCAAAAAGTTGTTTGTTGTTCAAGCTGAAAAGGTCAAAGTGGTTTGACTGAAGCCGACTCTATGAATCTGATACAAGTCTAGTGGAAGACTCAGTCAAAGCTATGTTTTGGCTGAGTCATCCTCGATTTTCTAGTGGAAGACTCAGTCATAACATAGCTTTGACTGAATCTTCCGCAGGATTTGTGGCAGTTTCACTGTTTCGGCTTCAGTCAAACCACTTTGACCTAGTATGGAAATTAAAATAATGAAGCAACTGTCTTGCAGCTTCCTGGAATAATCAGTCAAAATTACTTTATTTAATAAATTCTCCATTTTTTAAACATCATTTATGTTTCTGCATGATCACAACATCAAGCCGAACACAATGACATAACTTTCAATACAATCAGTGGCAGGAAACAGAAGTTATCTGCTGATTTGTTTAGTTTTCAGAATTTCAGGATTGCTGAAAATTGCAAAATTTCCTATAACTGAGTCTTCCATGAGATAGACGATATTATTGTAGTTGAAATTACAAAAATATTTTTTTGTGCAGTATGATTGGAAAAAAATTATTGTGCTAGGAGATGAGGTTAGATGGAAAAAAAAAGATCTAAAAGAAAAGAAAAGGCCAGACTTCCAATTTTTAGATATATATCATTAATAAAACATAGTTAATTAAAAATTAATATTATATTATTTAATTATTAGTTGTACAAATATAACAGTTACTAGCTGTTCACCCATTGGGGTTTGATGCTTTTCAAAACTGCAAAAAAAAAATCAACTACCAGAAACCGCATTCCAAAGATTATGCTCCAATTTTTTTTTCAAAGAAACAATGATGTTTATGACATTTCCAGCCGCACAGACATGTTAGTTGGATGCCCTCGGCTTCAACCTCATGCCTCAGCAAAGCAAAAGCTTGAACTGGAAGAAGAATGTAGCCTCAACAGAATGTATCAACAATGCCCGGACATCATGGAAGGCAATATCGGAAGCTTGCATAATCAACTATCCAGACAATATTTAGGCCTAGTTCAAAAATACTGAAGCCAAAGTGTGACATGACCATCAAAATTTTAAAATATTTATATGTATCAAATGACCACATAATATTGTAACAAACATGTCTAAGTTCTAGAAATTGTATTTACCATTTTGCTGTGGTTTGTCGAAATAACTGATAAAAGCCGAATATTACCAAATTTTATTTATTTTTATTTCCATGGCAGTAAAAGAAAAGTAGACTAAATGGTAAGTTATCTTCACATAAAATCTAATTTTTGTGTTGGATGACAAAACTCATATAGGACCTACTCTTAAGTCTCCATGGCTGTTTTCATCCAAATTCACCAAATATTTTATGAGAAAACAGTATTTTTCGAAATTTTGTTGTAATATTTAAAAAAAAAAATTACATATTTTCTCCCCAGATGTATATATTTTTATCTAAAAAGATTTCGCCTGTCCTGTGTTATGCGTCTGTATGTGGGCTTCGAATTGGTACCAAATAAGTGCCACTGAAGTGAATACGAACTGAGAAAATGATGATAGAAGAGTGTTTTTTAGCCCATTTTTCCAGACAAAAAGCCAATTTTTGGTAATGGTGTGACACAAAAGTAAAAAAACTGTTCTGGTTTTGACCCAAATTGATTTTATATACGTTATCAGTAATAACTGGATGACGCGTAAGAGTAATTACAAAATTAAAGTGAAATTTGTATTGGTTATTGCCTTTTTCAACAAATTGGCCCCAAATTTTGAGGAAAGCTTCGCAAATAGCAAAATATTGATAATTAAACATTGAAACATACTCCAACTACTGAAATATTGTTTTGATTATCACTACAAGTAATACTAGAATGATTGCTTTACTCCTTACAAGAAAACCATGAAAATATGATCAATATTTTCCATAGCGTTACGCTTGCGACAAAGCCCCATTTAAGAAATCTTTGTATTTTACCACCAGAAACCAGCTGCTGACCTGGATTACTTGATTGTTTCTCAAAACTACACAGATATATTATATTGAAATATTACAAGCCAAACCAGATTTAAAAGGGAGCTTTTATTGCTCTGTGGCACTATATTCTGGGCGTTACGCTTATTCACCTACCCTCCTATTCATTGGAATTTTTTAATGAACCCAAATTTCCACAACCATAAGAAGCTCCAAAGCAGGTAAGCAGATGTAAGACTAGGTCTCAAGGGCCAAAAAATTCAACTGACACATGTCAGAGGGACCCTAGAGCATCCCAGATCAGTAAGCGTCAAATTTGACTTAATTTTTGGAAGTCAGCCTTCAAATACAAATTTAGCTGATTAATGTCAACACAGGCAAATCGAAATACTTGATTTGATGGATTTATGAAGCCTGAGGATGTAGAGATTCCAAAAAGTGTTGGGGAATTGCCTTAGAATATGTCTAAATTTGTAAAACTGAAAGAATTCAAGTGGTCAAAAATGTTATGTCACGTTTTTTTTTGCGAAAAAATGCTTGTTTTTCAACGTAATTCAACTCTATGTCAATTGATGAGCTAGCCTGTACCACAAGAGTTTCCGTATGGATTAAATAAAATATATCGTTATCGTTTTCTATGAGACACAAAGTCGTGAAATTTTCAGGAAATTAGCACAAGTATGTACTTAAAGCAATGCTGTACTATTAAGAGCCAGTGACAGAGAAAATTGAGGATTTTTGCCAAAATCATGGCTGTGCAATCTCAGCGATTTTAATGAAATTTGGCACATGTCAAGTACTTGGGTCAAAAACAACATTCACAAAATTTTGGGTCATTTGGTCCAGGGGTGGCCATGGTAGGCCACCTCCATTATTAAGGCCATAATTTCACTTTTAGAGAGAAAGGAAATGTTAAAAAATGGCAATTTTCAAATCACTGTGTAGTCAACCTGAGGTGATGTAATGAAAAAATTTCTTTTCAGATATTGAGAAAAATGGATTTCCTTTCAAATGGAATTTAATTTTTTGTTCCTAAACTGGCCACCAGGGTGTGGGTGATACAAGGAACTTCCTCTATTTCAAAGGCGAAAAAGGATGTTAAAAATGGTCATTTTCAGATCCAAATTGCCAATCTGAGGGTCTACCCCCAGCTATTTCAATGACATGGATATACCCATATACACTTCATTTTTCAATATCAATCATAAAATTTGGTATACTTTTGAAACCCAAGCATGGGAAGCTGGGGAAATTTACTTATTTTACCGAAAAACTATTTTCTGTGAAAATAGCCATTTATAGATCTCAATTGCCAATCTGAAATTTGGCCCAAGGCTATGCTTATGAACTAGAATTACCAAATAACACATCATCTTACAAAATCAATCGTAATATTTGGTTTATATGGTCTGCTGTAGGCATGAGAAATACAGGAAATTTACCAATTTGAACAAAAACGCGAATTTTGTGAAAAAGGCCATTTTCATATCAAAATTGCCAATCTGACAGTCAGCCCCCAGCCATGCCAGTGACATGGAAATACCAATTTACATTTCATCTTCCAAAACCAATCATAAAATTTGGTTTATATTACCTGCGATAGGCAAAGGAAACACATGAAATTAACCTATTTAACTACAACGAAATTTCGGCGAAATTTAGGTGAAAATGGCTATTTTCATATCCCTGTTGCCAATCTGACAGTCGGCCCAGTCGGCCCCCAGCTATGCCAATGATATAGAATTACCAATTTACAGTTCATCTTCCAATATCAATCATAAAATTTGGTTTTCATGGCTTACTATAAGCATGGGAAACATATGAAGTTAACCTCTTTGACCAAAAATGACATTTCCATGCAAACTGTCGTTTTCAGATTAAGATTGCTAATATAAAGTCTGGAAATGTCACAGTGTTAAGAGTTGTTGGTAATTAACACTCCATTTTTCAATATAAAATTAATTTTTATGGCTTTTATGTTCTTAAGGCAAGAATAGCATACAAAATTGACCTATTTGACACAAAACGTATTTCTTTATGAAAGTGTGAATGTTCTCATTCCTTGTCTGGTTCTCAACTGCTTTACTGGAATAATTCTGAAATTTAGTGTGCACATATAAAAAAAGATCTAAATAATGCCTGTAAATATTTTACATATCTAAAGAAATTGTTCTTGAAATAGGATAGTCTTTATGAGTTAATCATGACCATCGCGTCTGCTTCAAATAACTCCAAAGGCGGGTCAATGAGGCAGAATTTTTACTCTGGGACACAAAAAAAAGCTGCACATAGATGACCTATTAAAAAAAAAAAATTAATGGATTTTCTTCATTGAGCAGGAATAAACCAATATATATGTGCAATTAGCAACAACAACATTGAATAAACTAGAATTAGTGTGGAGATTGTATGGATCGCTCAATGCTGTCCCACAGGGACTGAATGATCGCCTATTTTACTGTTGAAAATTGACATTTGTATACACAAGCAAAATATGTGTATTGAGAATTTGAGTTTAATAGAGGCAGCAGTGACTGTAATTTATGAATTTCAGTCTGTCATGAATCAGCATGGACAGCCGTCATACAAGATCAGACAAAAACTGCACCAAAACATCACAAAGATGGGATCTATAGACAACCACCCGACTCCTATCCACCCGACTCCTATCCATCCGACTCCTATCCACCAGACTCCTATCCACCCAACTACTGTCCAAACGACTGTCCACCTGACTCCTATCCATCCGACTCCTATCCACCAGACTCCTATCCATCCAACACTCCTGTCCATCCAACACTCCTGTCCACCAAACTCCTGTCCACCAACTCCTATCCACCCAACTCCTATCCACCCAACTCCTGTCCACCCAACTACTGTCCAAACGACTGTCCACCCGACTCCTGTCCATCCGACTCCTGTCCACCGACTCCTGGCCAGCCGACTCCTAACCACCAGACTCCTGTCCGCCAGACTCCTAACCACCCGACTTCTGTCCACCCGACTCCTATCCATCCAACACTCCTGTCCATCCAACTCCTATCCATCCGAATCCTGTCCACCCGATTCCTATCCATCCAACACTCCTGTCCACCCGACTCCTATCCACCCAACTCCTGTCAAATGACTCCTGTCCACCCGACTCCTGGCCATCGCACTCCTGGCCACCCCACTCCCATCCACCCGACTCCTGTCCACCCGACTCCTGTCCATCCGACTCCTGTCCACCCGACTCCCGTCCAAATGACTGTACACCCGACTCCTGTCCACCAGACTCCTAGCCACCCGACACCTATCCACCCGACTCCTATCCATCCAACACTCCTGTCCACCCGACTCCTACCCACCCGACTCCTGTCCACCCAACTCCTGTCCACCCAACTCCCGTCCAAACGACTGTACACCCGACTCCTGTCCCCCAGACTCCTGGCCACCCGACTCCTATCCACTCGACTCCTATCCACCCGATTCCTATCCATCCAACACTACTGTCCACCCGACTCCTGTTGTCCACTACACAACTTCATCTTTGGTTTGGTAAAAAACCAAATTCACAAATTAGTTCAACAACAGATGGCCAAAAATCCCATAAGTTAATTTTAACAACATTTTTGATATTCCATAATTTGTTGTGTGAAATATTAGTGGCTCATTGCATGGCTAAGGTGAGGCTGATACAGCTTATATCCTGTATTTTTGCACTTGCCTGGCATAATAATGAAGTTCAGATGGGAGCACAGCAAGAAGGATTGCCACACTCTCGGCAATCAAATTCTGGTCTCAGAGGTTAGTAACCTGAGTGCAACCACTGATTACCGCCAAATAGCCTATGAAAAAAAATTGAAATATTGGCCACAATACACTGTCATCTGATATTTGCAAAAGTGTGAAAAACGAACTTTCTGACTTTAAGAACTCCAGAGTAAAAGAATTACATTCAAAATATAAATGAAAAATATCTGATTGACAATTTCATGTAACTTGTAGGCATAATTTCCACCATATTGGCAGTCATATTGAATAAATTCTTCTGAAAGTATTAAAAATGAGATCTCTGACCCTTAAAACCCTAGAATAGAGGTACTGGATGAAAAAATGAACGAAAACTGACAATTTCATTCATGTGGCAGCCATATTTGCGGTAATATTGGCTGCCATCTTGGTTTGCTTGACGTAACAGAATCAAAAATTTGTCTTCTGGGCACTAAAGCCCCAGATTAGAGGTACCACACAAAAGTAAATTGAGGAAACCTAAAAAAAATTGTCAATTTTAAAGTAAATTGAGGAAACCTCCAAAAATTGTCAATTTTATGTAAATGGCAGCCATTTTTGGCTACCATTTTGGCAGCCATCTTAGATTTATAAATGTGAAAGTGTCAAAAATGAAGTCTATGACCTTGAAAACCATGGATTAGAGGTATCACATCTGAAAATTGGATGAATATTCTCCAAATTACGAATAATTGAAAATTTGAAATTCCATTCGGAGGCCATTTTGGAATCTTTACCAGTGAAATTCCAAAAGGAGTATACCAAATTTTATTGACTGAATGGACAGTTGACATGTTTTTCTTCACTACCCTTTTATTCACATTGTCAGGTTGAGACCCTCAGATTGGCAATCGGCCATCAAATATGACCATTTTAGTATTTTTGAAAAAATGGGCAAAGAGGCTTTTGTAATCGAGTTACTCTACATCCTATAAGACTAGGACAACAAATATCGTATGTGGCCTTGAAAACCATTTGTATGCCCTATCTGGTGCTATGTTTCTTTAAGCTGTAACTTGTGCTGTTCAGAAGATATTGTCCATTGAAATTCAGCAAAATCTGAAATTTCCAAATTCTCTCCGGGAGCAATTTTGCATATTTTGCTTAATATCTATGGCATGTCCTATCAAAACAACCAAATGAAATTTTTTCGAATGCTTCAAGATTTTTCTTAGTGAGACCATATTCATTCACATTGAAAAGTTTCAAGTGATTCGGCCGACCCCCACAGCAAGCCAAATCCTCGATTTTCTCTGTCACTGGCTCTTAAGTTGTCACATACAGCCAATCTCATATTTCGAGACCCCTACAGAAAATATGCTGCGAGGCTTCATTATTTTTGAACTAGGCCAATATTGAGAATCCCATCCCTCTTGATAAACCAATGACAGAGGAAAAAAAATGATGAAGGACAACAGGAAGGTTAAGAAAACAAAGACTCTGAACAGCCAGAAGACTCGGATCAAGATGAAGAGCCTAGGGAAGAAAAAATGATGTGTGGTGAATCACGGCATTTAAGCCCACCAGGAGCGCTGTACAGCCCCACCAGAGGGATCCATGTCACCGGCCACCAGGAGGTGCCAGTGTCACACTTGACTGCATAAAAGCTCAGTGCCAACTGAGGGACATTCTCTTGAGTCTCAGATTGTGTATGTGTCAGACCTGTGTCTTTGCTTCTCTCTCATTTACTACATTGGTGTACAGAAGTGCTTGGTACCTGGATTCATTCTTCGGCCTTAATTGGACATTTTGACATTTATGATTGAGATATTGTCATACTGTATTAACAGCAGTGTGACTCTGCAGAGTGAAGACCGACACTGCACATTGGAGAACTCCTGAGCCCAGCCATTGGACTACAAAGATCAAGGCTGGTATTTATTCAGTTTGTCTTGAAATTAGACACACTGTTGAGATATTCAACGGTTTGTTGAAGGGCAGACCATTACTTAGTTTATTTAACATTTAATATTAGTTTAACTATTCTACCAATTTTTGGGTGGGATTAAGGGCTTACTTAAATTTAAAGTTAGCTATATTTTGACAGTTACTATTTTCACACAAAACACTTAAGCAAGTGGATTAGGCTAGTCACTTGTGTCTCACACTTGATAAAGCTTTAAGTCTTGTGTTTGTGTGTATAGTATATTTCACATGAAAATTTAAGCAGGTGAATTAGGCAGACACTTGCGTCTTACGCTTGATAAAGCTTATTTTTGTGTGTTTCATGTGAGTGATATTGCATTTGTGGAAAATTTTCACAAATATTTAGTTAATTATTAGGGTAGGCTTTCATTTTTTTAATAGTCCCCTGTTTAATTAATTTTCATTTATTTTTGGGGTCTAGTTTGTCCTTTGAAATTTTAGGACAACTTATAAAATTTTTAATTTTTTGGGACTTCAGAATTAGTTAATTTTTTTTCTGGTTCCCTGTACCATCTCCTTTTCTTGGAAGGGAGAGAGGTTAGGGTTCCATTCATTAACTATTTTCATCTAGTTATATTTGGGTATATTCCAATAAATTTAGTTGTAATTTGGAATATTTTTGGTTTCTTGTACCATCTCCTTTTTGCGAAGGGGAGAGAGGTCAGGGCTCCAATTATTGACCAATTACATCTAATTAAATTAAACTGGTGTTATCATTGTGTAGTTACAATCAACTCTACACTTTATTCAGACATCTTATTTTGTGGCAGTTTTGAACAACTGAGTTACTTGTGCTGGGTTTGCAGATTGCAGTACCTGCCTGGTGACTTGGAAGTTTGAATATTTCTGCAACAAATTTGGTGTAAATTTATTAGCCAATTGTTTTCAATTTCCTGCAAATTAGTGCTAGCCAGTTGCTATTGCGAGGTTGTCTTTTGACGTACCAGCTAAGCTCTTGGTTAGTACTACAAACAGTTTATAAATATATTAGCAGCTAAACAGTTAGGCATTACATCTCAGCTTAGTAATTACTAAATTGTTTCATTTATTTGCCAGAACTTTGTAAGTGGTTGCCATTGACTTAGTTGCAGCGGCTGGGCGGCAAAGTTTGCAGAGTCTGCCGGGCAATTTGGAATTTGTGCTCCTATTACTTTGAATTCTGACAATTTAAATATTCAATTTATTAATTGACCAATTGGTAATTATTCGACTGCTATAGCGGGGCAGCGTGTATCGTTAGCCAGCTAAGTTGTTGAAAGTTGTCTAATTGGTTAATTCATAATTTCTAGTACCAATATCAACTAACCGATAGGTTATATTTTGTAGTTGGTCTAGCCCTCAACAATACTGTTTGAATTACCAAATCACAGCACAGTGGTGAACCACTCGCATAGCCCACAAGTGTAAATCTTGTTGGAGTTTGTGAGGAGGTCTCCAGGTTTGCTTGTGAACAGTTACAAGTTCCACGAGATCTTGAGACTTTTCTGAGTGTTGTGCCACCTGCACTCCCGACTCATTGTGAGATTGTTGAAGCGCACAGGGAGGTTGACATTTCTGGTTGAGTCTTGCCAAATCTACCAGTTGAGTGTTGCCAAATCTACCAGATGAGTCTTGCCAAATCTACCAGATCTCCTGCTGTGTGTTCCAAGGTCTACCAAATCTACCAGATCTTCCGTTGCATATTCTGCTTAGTCTACAGAGTTTAGAGAGTCTGCACAATCTACCCAGTCTATGAAACTTCCAGCTGTCATTTTGGTTCAGTGGTACCACGCCACCTTCTTCTGAATACAGTTTGGTTAGACAACTCATAAACACAGAGTTTGGTTTATCTGTCAGCATGAAAGCACCACTCTAATATAAAGAGGTTGGTCTACTTGTTTGTCTGATTGAACCAATTCTTGTGTAAGAATATATGTCTACCTGCTCTTTCAGTTGTATGTATTCAGCAGTCACTAGTTGATTGGATCACTCTTATATATAAAGAGTTGGGGCTATCTGCTGGCTTGATTGTACCACTCTTAATTAAAGAGGTAGGTCAGTCAGGTAGCTTGATTGAACCACTCTTATATACAGAGTCTGCCTATCAATTTGAACTTCATCTGTCAAATCAGTTCATCGTAATCATCAGCTAGTTGTCACATCGTCTGCTCTGCTCAAGTGTGGAACTGTTGTCTGTATCTCGTCACACCAGTGACCAGTTTGGGAGTGTATCAACTGTCAGCATCTGTCCAGCTCCCTGCATTGTCCCTCATCCTCTCCATCTAGCAAGCTTCAACCATGGACCATGGGAAGGATATTAAAGAATTGCAGATGGCTTTCACTGTAGAAGGA
Source organism: Platynereis dumerilii (assembly GCA_026936325.1). NCBI lineage: Eukaryota > Metazoa > Annelida > Polychaeta > Phyllodocida > Nereididae > Platynereis > Platynereis dumerilii. Next base: position 7,492,055 of record JAPTHN010000024.1, read on the forward strand.
GGAGCTGGAACGCCAACGGCAGTTCAGCTCAACAGCAGCCAAGGATCGGCTCACAGTGAGAGTACTCGGCAATATCACTCCTCGAAGCATGCCAACCAAGAGAACCAATTGTGCCATACCACTGAATCTTCAAATAGATCATCTTTGGGAAGGCACAATAATAGTAGTCGGGAGGTCAGGAAACAGCTGAGGGAACAAATAAAGCAGGCGCAGCAAAGAACGGCACAAGCACAGCAACAAATTGAGGAATTGCATAGACGGGTGGCCGCCATGGAGGAGCAGAATGTTATCCTGGCAAAGAAATTGGAGGAACGGTCTCAGCGTGGTAAGCCTAATTCTGGCCGTTCAAATGGTTCCAGAAGATCCCGACACTCGCAGACGTCTAGTACCGGCCGCTCGCAAGTCTCCCATCGATCTCAAGTTTCTCCTGCTGCCGCATCAAGTCAGCCAGTAGACCAGCTCAGCCTTCATGATTGCAGACAAATGGCAGAGAAGTCAGATGGCAAGATGGTGAACCAGGTTGGAACTCATAAGAGTCAACAACTTCAATATGCCATCAGGGGTCACCCACAGCAACCAAGCGCTTCGAGCAAGCAACCAGGAGTTGAACCAAAGCTGGGCAGGGGCAAAGACACCACCAAAGACAGATGCTCTCATCACTCATTTTCCCAGGCCCAGACTGCTGACAAGAAGAAAAGCACTGGTGACTGCCCAAAGCAGCTGTCAATTAAGCCGCACACCATTAAACATCCAGCTGACAGTATTACTAGTAGGCTTACTTGTAAGAACGGTCATCCATCTTTATCAGCAGAAACACCTCTTGTGCGAAGCCAGCCTATCACAGAGCCCAAGAAGCCAACCGCAACCATAGGAAGTGAAAACACCAGAGGACAACCAGCTGGGAACGTTAAAACTTCTGGGGTGATTGGTAGTGGTGCAGTGGTAGCCAGTGTCCGCTCTGAAGCTAGTCTTCAGAGCAGGGCGGGCATACCATCTGTTTCCGTAATTTCTGCAGTTTCCACAACCCCAGTTGTTTGTGATGGATGGTCTACAGTCACCAGGGATCATGCTCTGTCTGCAGAATTGGATCTTAAGCCTGAGATGTTAGTTGCAGTAGGATATTCTGATGTTGCACCAAGGAGTGAGAAGAATGAGGTCCAGCTATCCGGGGTTCCACCAACATCAGAACTTTCAACAGATGCCCTCGTAAGTTCCAAGAGTTCCAATAATGCTGTGGCTGTGAGTTCCCTGCAAGAAGTGGATGAACGTAGTCGCTGCCAAGTGGAACAGGGAGAACCTTCAAGAGAGTTACCACCACCTAGATCAACTCTGCAGGACCAGCAATTGCCTAACCTGAAGCACTCACCTCCAGCTGCCAGTCGATTGGTTTTGAAGGAGGTTCAGGGAGATAAGTCTCAGGATGGCAATCCGAGCTCGAGGAAAGAACCAGCTACCTCTCCAAGCCCTACATGTTCACGGTCTATCAAAAAGGAGGACCACTCTTCAACACCATCAGACAGTGTATTGACATCAACCGCTACAGACACCATCGGCACTGCAAATCTACAGGTGATGGGCAGAGCCAACTCAAAGAATATTTCTCTGGGTGGGGCGGCTCCATCACCAACTGCAGTCGCGTTGCCAGAGACCTGGCTGAATCCCCGTAAGAGTGAGGTCCTGTTGATAAGACCAGAACAACAACTGATACATGAACGAAGGCTCCCGGAAGATCTTTCTCCAGATGTGCAGAGTGTGAGTTCTGGCAATGCTGTAGCTCTGAATATTCAGCGGGACCTGCATGAGCCTACTCTCTATCCAGAGCACTTGCCTTTTGCATCTGAGTTTCATCAACCAAGGTCTCGGCATCAAAAACAGCCATCATCTGAACTGCACTCCCCTTCATTCATCAGTCAACAGGTTTTGCGGGAGAACAACCCAGGCAATGATTTGCTACACAAGGATGATTTTCCCAGTGAAACAGCCAGTCCAGCCTTCGACTCTTCTAGCTCTATGGTGGAAAATGACCGAGCTTCTGCTATCTCTGACAAAAATAAAATACTGCCATCAACTACAGAGAGTATCAGTCATGCTGTTAGCAAACAGGTGATGAGCAGAGTCAACTCTGAGAATTTTTCTTGGAGTGGGGCGGCTCCATCACATTGTGTCAGCAACACAAGATCCTGCCAAAGCAACAATGGGGAGCATTCCGCCATCAGTGACATCTGCACTTCAGCTGACGACACCACCAGGACATCGATATGTGACCCTGAGATGGTGCCCACTGCCGTTGCATTATCCCCTACTGAGTGCTGCCATCAAGAAGAGAGGGGAGGGGAACCAGATGTAAATTTCATTCAGCAGGATTGTTCCAGCCCCCGTCAGCCATCAGACACAACTTCCGAAGCCACTCCACTGGTTGATGAAGACCCAGTGACTGATATGAATTCTGTCAGCGAAATGCCTCCATTGCCACCCCCATGTGAATGTGAGGTGCCGCAGTACCAAGACAGGAATGAGTGCCTGCCAACAGATTCCAGTATATCCTTTGGTACTGAGCGGCCACTGGGAAGCAACCATCGAGACCTGTATGTTGCAATGGGACTGGATCGTAAGGTGTTGGAGATGACCTCAGCTATGCATGGCCATAATTATAGACCACTCAACAAGGGACCAGTGACAGATGCAAGAGACTTTCATTTAATGATGTTTGGAATCATTCAGACCTTCCATCTGCAGGACAACATTCACGAGGAAGACATGAATCCGGCTCATCATGTCACAGCAGTTGAAGGAGAGTATCCTGCTTCAAGTGTAAACCACACACAGCTGCATCTTCCACAACCACTGGGTCCATCAGAGGCAGTCCGGGAGGTTAGGCAGCTGATGGCAGAAGCCAGAGTCCACCCTACAATGAGTTCATGGTGTTGGACGGGCTTCACTGATTCGGCTGACCCTGTACCACCGGTTTGCCCAACTGCAAACAAGTCCTTCTGGTCATTTGAGCTGTCGCAATTTGCCATTAAGGAAGGCAAATACATCAGCCATCATATTAAGACGCCATTCCACATGAATCTGCATGAGCCGCCATCACAGCTAAAGTCCACGGATATTACAAAGACCGTCTGTCAACAGAATCACCACAAACAGCTCATAGATTTGCAAATGGCTCTGGCGCTACAACCTGAACATGAGCTGCGGGAATGTTCTGCTGTACAACGACTGGACTTGCCGAGACCATCACCAAGGACCCCTTCAGGACGAAAACCAAGCAGTCAAGTGTCCTGTTCCCCCATCCGTATCATTGGTGATGTCATCCGTCGACCTCTGGTAAATCCTTTCCCGGGGTGTTTGGAGAAGCATCCCGATGGTCCTGTGCTCAAAGATAGGCCATTCAGCAGCTTACCACCTGCAGAGGAAAGTGTCAAAACCAGGAAGTCTGTGCACAGTCAACTTTGGGGGACCACAAGAGTGACAACTATATGGATGGGACATGAAGACGATGGCAGAGCAGACTGCCAACACCCACCCTCTTCACCGCGGCATCTGCAAAATTGGAAGTCACCATCCTTGATGTCTCTCCCTGGCTTCGCCTCCCACTCAGCAGGACAAGCAGTTCATCAAGATGACCGAAGTCCAGTCATCGCCAGTCCTATCCAGGAAGTCGCGGTACATAAAGTGTCAGATCCCTGGACAGACACGGATCTTCATGAAGATTCCGGGTACTTTGACGATGATGATCACCCAAGGTACAGTACAACCCAATAAATTTTCCTAAATCCCATGCCCTCAGGAAGATGCCCTCACTTCCAACCACTCACCTCTATGCTAGAGCCCTCACTTGCTCTCACTTCCATGCCCTTCTGGGGAAACCCCCTACACTCCTGTCCTCTGGTGCTAATTAAACACAACAACAGTGGGAACTGTTAATTGTAATATTGTTCAATGTCTTGCAATTATGTTAGTACATTAATTCCTCCACTCAAGTCAATTAAAAGTAAATTATGTCATAATAATTGAACAAATGAACCTTATCATCAATGGCACTTTTAGACATTTTTCATTTATGACGTATGTAACCAATTTTAGTGACATTTTTACTGCATGCATCCAATTTATATATATGGCATTAATGAAATATAATTATAATTTTAAGATATTTGAATTTAATTGGCTATGCTGCCAATGTTGTTAGAATATAAGAAGGATTGTCTTAATTTGGATCATACATTTTTTAAAATTTAGTTTGAGATCTGGCGTAATTCAGGTAAAATAACCCAGTTCTATTGTTGTGAGACAATGAATGCATTCACACTTTCAAGGTCGAGTGCTCACCAAAATTCCATTCAGAGTTTCACCTGAATATTTTTGACACAGGATTTCTTGATAAGTGAAATTGATTTCATGCAGATCTGGTTGTTTCAAGAATAAATAACTTCAGTATTTGCCACAATCATTTAAATATCCAAGCATATATATACTTTAGTCATGGCCAGTTAAAAGAAAGGATCTATTGGATCCATGAAGTGAAATAACTACTCAACCATGCAGTATGTGCAATAGACTTGAATAACAGAGTCATTTTTGCTGCTGATATAAATGCATCCACTCATAATTTAGATTAGCAGTGCTCAGCATATATCCATTCTTTCCTTTCTTTAGGAATTACATGTATTTCATCTATTAAACAACCGTGGATAACAAGCGCGTTATAGCGCCGTAATTACCGTGTAGCATATTCCAAACTAACACCAATGTTTCGGAAATTTAATTTCCTACAATTTGATGTAAGTTTTGGCTCTGTAGGGCAATTATTTCTATTTGAAAAATGCATTTGACACACTTGAATTTGATGGTAAAATTTTGCAACACATGTGAAGTTTCCTTTAAACATTTTTGCTTTTCCTTTGGCTGGATTGCTTTTTCGAAATTATGCTGGATTGCTAAAACTTATTTATTATGCAGTGCTAAATATAATATATAGTTAGGTTTTATATTAATTCAGTGATATGAAATTATGTGAATTGCAATTAAACAAATTGCTATTAAAGAATCACCAGCAGTTGTTAGTTGAAGCATATTGCAATAGATGGGGACACCAGGCAGTTGTAAAGAGGTTTGTTTGCTCAGGAGGGCAAGGGCAAGCAAGGGAGGGCAAAGTAGTGGATGTGCCAGGGTGTATAGGTGAGTGCAAGTGAGGGCATCAGCTCTGAAAATTTATTGGGTTGTACTGTATGACCCAAAAGCCAGTGGTTGGCAGTAACCGGCCATACTTCCAACCCAACTCATCCTGACAGGCCAACAACTACCCCAGTAAGGTCAAGAAATCATCTACAACAACTAATCAGCCAAGACTACGAAGGCAGACCTGCCAGCCTAGACAATGTCTACAGACCATTTGACAGAGGCAAACCACCAAAACTTGGGAGGTTGCCGTGCCAAACAGGTCATGAGGTCAACGCTCCTGACCTCCAAGATATTCTTGGAGATCCACTCTGCCATGTGCTGGCTTGGCAGAATCTGTCCAGCACAAACTCCATAAAAGTGCTGCTGGACCCGGACCGACCACCACCGGACGAATTACTAATCATCTAGTCCAGTGTTCTTCATTATTCAGGCCTGCTGGTGATGGGCTATCTTCTGCCTGAATCTACAAGAGTTCACTGCACTACACTGGACTTCATCTGCACTGGTTATGTGTGTGATCTGCACCTGCACTTCAAAGTTATGTAGACCAGTTAATGTTACATTAGTTACATTTATCAGTCAGATTTATTAAAAATGTTTAGTTTGTAACTAAATTTTACATGTTATGGTTCCTTCCAGGGACTGTGTGCTTCGTCCTGCATTCATACATGTATGGGCATATCTGGCCATTTGAGAAGAGTTCCATGCAAGTCATCCCTGTCATAGTTTGCACCACATGGAGGTAAAGTTTTTGAACCACATGGAGGTCCTACTATGACAGGTCATTCTGACAACACTGCCGTGATGATGCCAGAAATTTCTTCTGTGGAAGTTTGCCTGCTATTAAGTATTCCCCAGGAGACCCCAGGATGCTGTACCTGTCTTGAATGTGATGTGTCTGCTATTCAAGTGCCCTTCAGTGTCATCTAATTGGGGACCCAGGATTGAAGACATCTCTGTGCCAGATCCCGAGCTTCGGAACTTCCGCCGGTTGGACCACTGGAACGGAGCAAACTCACCTGATGGACCACTATAAAGTCATGGTCCTGCACCTGATGGACTGCCATGCGCCCAGGGATCAAGGATATGGACCCCGGATTCCGAGAATAATGGACTTCTGTCGGACGGACACCCGAATTTCCCAGAATAAAGTATCGCGATCCGATGGACTCCCCGGGATTAAGGACGTCACATCTTCAGGACTGCCGTGATGTCACCAACACCACTGTCTGCCAAAAATGTGGAAGGGGAGATTGTGGTGAATCACGGCATTTAAGCCCACCAGGAGCGCTGTACAGCCCCACCAGAGGGATCCATGTCACCGGCCACCAGGAGGTGCCAGTGTCACACTTGACTGCATAAAAGCTCAGTGCCAACTGAGGGACATTCTCTTGAGTCTCAGATTGTGTATGTGTCAGACCTGTGTCTTTGCTTCTCTCTCATTTACTACAGATGATTGACTAAGAAGAAGAACATGACAAGAAAGAAATTCAGAATGGCATGTTACGGTAATATGAAAAATATGTCATTGATCTACTGCAAGAGGACACATTACACCAGAAACAAACTGTCATGTATCATACAAATACAAAATAATGTTCGGCTTTGAACAAAAAATCGAAAGCACTGGTCGTTAAATGGTCAGAGCTAAAGATATCAAACTGATGGAAGACCAAGCTGGGTGGCCAAGTGGTTAAGGTTCCCGCCTGCTCCACTGAAGGTCTTTGCCTGCATGGGTTCGAACCCTGGGTGGGGAACTCAAAATTTTCAGAGGACCTTCATGAGCAAAATCCCGGCTGGATGTCATTCGGATGAGACGTTAAATTGGCGGCCCCTTGTATCAGTGTCTATGCTGGGCAAGTAAAAGATCCCTCACATGGGGTAAATGTGTAACATGTTGAGGACTCCTGCTCTCTCTCCCATCTCATTAATCAACCCTCGTGAGCGCCCAGAACTGGGCTTAGAGGGCTGCACTTACCATATCTATCTATCTATCTATCTATGCGTTCCCAAATGTAAGATATTCACATACATTCAATGATTTCTATGGAATCCTTCTTAAACTCGATGCACATGACCTTCTCTCAGTTGACAGCTTGCCATTAAACTGCTATGGAGAAGGTACAAAAATTGACAATCTGAACCAAAATTAAAGCATCATGATTCATGACTGTTAATTGGTCAAGTCAGAATCAGTGTAAAGAAATATTTACAACAAAGATTATATCAACCATTGGAATATGAATATTTGCTTTAATATTCACACACTCAATTAATTCAGTAACATTTAATTTTACTGTGCAGTGTTTTTTCTTATGCATTTTACTGCTTTTATGACATGATAGAACCCTTTTATGTATTATATACTAATAATGTATACATTACACTGTTTCTGATCAAGGAATTCTATGGTGAAGATGTAAAAGCATTAATTTGACTGCCCACATCTTTCAGCATTTGCAGTATAGAGAACAGCACATGTGGCAACACCTATATAATAACCATGGTTATACATATTAGGGTGCACATGGAGCCTAACAAAAAGAGTTGCCAATTGTCCCCAGTCTAATTTTTTTCCAATGGCTTAGACAACATGCCTGGTAATGTTTCATGAAAATCAAAGAATATTTAATGGTTCCACCGTGAGTTTGAATTTTTGCATATGTTTGGTTCATGAATCGCTCAATTTACTGCATATAACTGTGTGAAATTGCTCCACCAGCACCTTGGGCAGTCTAAATGACATCAAATTTGGGGGGTCAGTCTTTGCAAAACATTACTGCAGTATTTAATATTGCTTATGGAAACTCAGAAGTTAGATTAAGAACCCAAAATAACCATATTTTAACATGTAACATCATTTTAGCAGGTTTCATGCTGTAGCGAATGCAGTGGTGTCAGTGTAGGTGGGGCTGATGGGGCATTTGCCCCACCACTTTTTGGCCAAGGCCTAGATGATTTTTATACAGAAAAAAATTAGACTGTCCTTGGACCCCTTTTTGTGTGGGCTTTGGCCCAATTTGCCCCACCACTTTAAAATGAAACTGATGCAGTGACGCCCCTGAGTGAATGATAAGCTTTCGATTTCTGGAATATTTGCAGATTCTGCTTGCAACATGGTGCTTGACACCATAGCCAGCAACACTGGACATTGGCTATCTAGAGCTTGTATTGGAAGTACAATGATGTCTAAAATATCATCTGAAAGAAAAAAAGAAACTAACCGCACTTTACTGGCATTAGAAGACACTCTGAAACGACTAGAAGCCGAGGGAGACAACACTGCCATAGAGACCGAAGAAATGAAGCAAACAAGAGGGAAAATCGAAAAAATACAAGAGGAGAAAACAAAAGTAGTCTCAAGACTGGAAGATAGAAACAACCAAACCATCTCACAGCCAGAGGAAATCAAGATAGAATTGTTTGTCTACTATAAAAAATTGTACAGTTCTAAAACGAGAGGGAGAGAATCACCAGATGAATCAGAAAAAGTATTGAATGCAATAGGGACCAAGCTTACCAATGACGAATCCCAACAAATAGAAGGAGAAATAACAGAAACGGAATTGTTAGAAACCTTGAAATCAACACAAAACGGAAAATCACCAGGAAGTGATGGTCTTAGTGCTGAATTTTATAAAGTATTTTGGGCAGACATCAAAGAGCCACTGCTAAGGTGTATAAATGCTGCTATCACATCAGGGGAAATGTCAACAACGCAAAAACACAGAGTGATAACACTACTACCAAAACAAGGGAAAGATCCGTTGCATCTGAAGAACTGGAGACCAATTTCACTGCTGAACCAGGATTACAAGCTGGTGGCTAAATGTATAGCTTCTCGAATTAAGACGCACATCAAGCGACTGATACACTCAGACCAGAAAAGTTTTATAAAGGGAAGATACATAGGAGAGAATATAAACAAGCTCCTGAACATAATGGAAATTACCGAAGAGAATGAAATCCCAGCTATATTTGCTTGCATAGACTTCGAAAAAGCTTTTGATTCTATGGAATGGAACTTCATCGACAAAGCTTTGGAAAAATTTAACTTTGGACCGGCAATAATCAGATGGGTGAAAACGCTGTACAAACATAGGCTGCGCAGCAGCAAACCTTCAGCGAAAGACATCTGTAAAGTCATAAAAAGCGATGTTGACAAAATTGGTATAATGCAATCGTGGCCAAATCTTGGCCTGAAATTATCTATATACCCGCTGCCCTACCATCTGCCCGCCTGCCTGCCAGGGTATGTAAAACCATGGAAAGGCTGAACTAGAAAAATTTACACATATTATGTTGCAGTTTCATACATGTACAGGGAATAGGTTATGAGCTGTGGGTCGAAAACCAATAAGTATATTAATATATATTTTTCAAATTTGTTCTAAATATTTAAAGAGTGTTAAAACTACTATCAATGAGACCAGTGGAAGATCTTTATAGGCAATATGTGGAAGAATTTTTGTCAAGGCACATCCAAGAGAGGCTAAGTTTGGGGCCAGAATCAAAAAATTATAATTTGCAATATATTTTATCAATATTTCAAAAAGTATAGAATGACCATGAATCACACCATCAAAAGGCACAACAGCATCATATAGGTGATATGTGTATGAAATGTCATCCATGTACATGCAATACTGGGCAAGTTTTGGGCCAGAAATGAAAAAAAATTGTTTTTATTATTTTTTCTCAATATTTCAAAAACTATAGAATACCCATCAATCAGACCATCAAAAGGCACAATTGGACCACATAGGCTATATGTGTACCAAATTTCATCCATGTACATGCGATAGTGACCGAGTCTTGATCCGGAAACGAAAAAAATAATTTTTTATCTTTTTGTTTAATATTGCAAAAAGTATGGATTATCCATCAATCAGACCATCAAAAGGCACAACCAGACCATATGGGCTATATGTGTACCAAATTTCATCTATGTACATGCAATAGGGCCCGAGTTCTGGCCCGGAAACTATCCATCCGCCGGACGCCCGACCGCCCGCCTGGCGGACGGACAACATTTTACCAAAGTGATAACAATACCTTCTTCGAACTTCATTCGCTGAAGGTAAAAAGTCAGAAAGTTGTGTCCTAAATAACGGATGGACAACTCAGTCTTTTGAACTACAGAGAGGAGTCAGACAGGGATGCCCACTCTCACCATATCTATTCATACTGGCTACAGAAGCACTGTCATGCTACATAAGGAAGAATAATAATATAAAGGGTATCACAATTAATGGTCAAGAACATAAAATCAGCCAATTTGCCAATGACACATGCCTGATACTGAAGTACGACAACACATCAATAGAACATGCGCTACAAACATTCGACCTTTTCCCAAGATATATCTGGCTTAAAGGTAAATTATGAGAAGACAGAGCTTTTCCCAATAGGTGCAATCAAAGAAATTGAGGTGCCATTATACGCCGAAAGAAACATTAGATGGTCCCCAAAAGGTGTGAAGATCCTCGGAATTTATTTAACATATAACAAGAAAGATATACTTGTTAAAAACTACAAGCCGACGGTTACCAAGCTCCAGAATATAATCAAGATATGGAGAAGACGAAATCTTACTCTATACGGCAAAGTACAGATAATCAAAGCCCACCTCCTGTCACAACTAGTCTACCAACTTTCAGTTCTGCCATCTCCACACAAATCTATCCTGGACAGATTACAGAAAATGCTCTATCAATATCTATGGGACAACAAGCCGGACAAAATCAAGCGAGCTGTCATACTGAACTCCAGAGACAAAGGCGGACTTGGAATGCCCGATATCAGACACCAAAACACTGCACTGAAAATCAGCTGGATACAACGAATCTTAAGGAATCCAGACAGCAAATGGTCATCATGCGCCCTCGCCACATTTCCAAAGAAAGCCTACAAATCTTCAAAGCTAATATTTCAACACAAGACATCTAACAAAATCAACTACTTCCAAGAAGCAGATTTTGGAGCGAAGTCATGATGAAATGGGCAGATTACAGTTACAAAGAGCAAGATGACCTCAATGAAGAAGAAATCAATGGGCAACCTCTGTGGTATAACAGTCATATTAAAGTTCAGAACCGAGCGCAACATCACAGAACGTGGCAAACTGCAGGTATCAACTTCGTTAAGGATTTGAAAGATGAACACCGAAACATTCTTGATTACCGGCAATTTTCTGAAAAATACGGCATTGAAACAAATTTCTTGAAATATTATGGAATCATCAGTGCCCTACCTATACCATGGCGTTTAAACAAGAGAGTAATGGCCAATCCGTCAATTGAAATAGTGATGCTCCGAAAAGAAGGAAGACCAAGTAAAATGATCTACCAGAAACTACTGGACAAAGAAGCAAAGACACCAGACAACCTTATACAAAAATGGCAAGCAGAACTTCAGACAGAAAATGGAGAACTGGAACACGCACAACTTCTGAAGAGCTTCAAAATGACCTACAAGAGCACAGAATCAACCAAACTCAGGCATCTTCAATACAGATTAATTCATAGAATTCTAGGTACCAACTACAAGCTACATCGATGGAGGATGAAAGACAGCCCACTTTGTGACCTGTGCCGAAAAGAACCAGAGACATACAAACACCTGTTCTGCGACTGCGAAAAAATTCAAACAATTTGGATAGACATATGTGAATGGACGAAAACGAACACCGGTTACCAGCTCGACATAGGCCCAAAAACCATAATATTCGGAACCCTGTGAACAAGAGTGTTGGACCTCATCATTATGGCCACCAAACTGTACATATACTACTGCAAAATGAGGAAGAACATGTCACCCCAATCGGAAGAACTCATAAGGAGGATCGAGGAAATTCGAACAATAGAAAAGTACATCGCGGTAAAGAACGGCAACCTGGAGAGACATGAGAAAAGATGGAGAAACCCTCACTACCAACAGCAGGAAACAAACCATTGAATTTCATATTTTAGACACTGTGACATTATTTCATATTCAATTGTTTATTGGCTGGCAAATAAATATTCCTTAAAAAAAATATATATATATATGATGTCTTGGTCATGCCTGACACAGGATACATGTGGGTGAGGAAATCCTCACTAAAGTCTTTAGTGATTAAGAATTAAGCCCAAAGGCACAAAATATATCTGAAACCAACTCCCTCATGAAAGGAGGCCTATAGGGCCTAGCTTCTAGGTCCTCAGTGGTAGTGACATAGCCTGCTATCTTCTGGGTCCTACATTTGATTTCCAGTGTGGGCACTGCATGCCACATGGGTATTTCATACAGTGCAATAGTGCATCACCTCATTACCATAGCTGTTTACTTCTTGGAGCTTAGTCATTAGATAAAATACAGCATTGAACTGTTTTAAAGCTGTATAACCCTTTTTCCTTGAACCCCCCATCACAGCAGTGATGCACTGAAAAGGATTGGTATGAACTAGTATCCAGAAAATATGCTAAATGATAGGGCAATAGAAGGATGAAACAAAATGGTATCAGAGAACCTCCAATTTATCTGTGAAGGTCACCTTGAATTACTTCTTGAAGTTTAGAGCTACATATACTTTGATGCTGACTATTATGTCATACTTCAAGTGTCCGACTGTGCTGCATGAAGCCAGGAGAATGTATTTATTATTGTATGATTTCAGTATTTGCCTGAGAAGTGATTTGCCTGAGAAGTGATTTTTGAATTTTTTGCCTTCCATCAACTGTAGACCTATGCAAATAATATAATGCAGCAGTGCCTCAGAAGCATCGCAAAATAGCATGGTTCCTTTGTTAGAATCTGTAAAGGAATCTGCAAAATGTAATTGTAGTCTCAGTGAACTAAAGACTCTGAACTTGTATTGGTGATACCTTACTGCTGACATGACTTAACTGACTTAGTTATATATATGTAGTTCGTAAAAGATAAGAAAACAGTTCCTTTGCAAACTTTATGTTTATAGAACCAATTATCAAGAAACACTTTGAAAAATGTTTATTCCTTCAGAACGCAGGAGTCCTCTAAGTCCAGATCCATTTTCCGTTTGTGTGGTGTATGGACTGGAGACAAATTCGAGTTAAAATCTTCTTAATTAAAGAATATTATTTTCCCCCATATTTGCCAAATATAACCAGTGGTGGGCATTAACTCATTAATCGTTAATCCGTTAGTAACTTAGCTAACAAATTTAGTAAATATTAGCTTAGTTAACTTTTTTTTCATGTTAATTATAAAGTCAGTTAATTATAAAGTCCGTTAATTTTATTTAAAAAAGTTGTAAAAAAGACACACTTTTGCATGAAAAAGACTTGAGTAGACAAAAGATAGCTAAATAGTGAAACCCAGACAGCATTGTCTGAGTTTTTAAGTCTGGAAATTTAACCTGTGCGTCTTTTTGAGACAGATTAGCCACTTTCTGGAGGTGGTAGAAAATATTTTCACAGATATTTTTTTCGAAGTAAAAAAAAATTGAGATGATTGCATATACTCTATCATTTAAATTTATATAGCAATAAGCCCGTGGCAGCTGCAGAGTAGTGCAAATTGTGCTGAAAGGAAGGGAGCAAGTGAAGCAAGTGGGAGAGACCTTGCAGGTGTTGCCCTCTTGTGTATAAAGCAGGAATCAGCTTAAAACCAATTATCATTAATTAGGACATGTAAAAGAGTGCAATGGCCTTGAAAAGGGGAGAGTTCTGCCGTGAAGTGCAAAGGAAGGCACAGGGAAAATTAGAAGACCAGTATAACTTGAGATAAATCCCGTACGTTATCATTTTAATATAAGATATGAACTTTCCAACTGTGGTTAAAATATTCAATTAGTATGGTGGGTGGTCCTCCAGAGAATCACATGCCCCCCAGGTTCCTCCATTCAAGATCCCATAGTGCCACTGGATGCAATACTGAAAAGATTGTGCTCAGCCAAATTTCGAACTACCAAGAGATAAAAAATAATATATCTATTGCATTAACTCACCATTTTGACAGAGCGTCCCATCGTAACCCGCAACACAAGTGCACGTGTATTTGTTCACTCCGTCAATGCATGTAGCTCCATTCTGGCAAGGAGAGCTGGCACATTCATTGATGTCTGGAAAATGATTACAGTGGTCCCTGCATTATAAGACCGCCCCTTCTGCGGTCATGAAGCAGTATCTCGCAAAAATACTACTTAGTGCGGGAGGAAGGCGGTCACAGAAGGCAAGGCGGTCTTACAACAGGGGGTCTTATAACGCAGGGACCACTGTATTTTAATGGAAATATGAGAAGCAGAAATAAAGTTTCAAACTCTATTTCATTCTTCCCCACAAACTTGTGGTAATAATTTACCACGATATATTATTGGCAAACTTCTCTTTTGTTTGTCTTCCGGCTGAGATCACTGAAAAAAACGTCAGCGTTTTAGTCCTCCCGGTGACGTCACATCCCATATATATGGGCCGGCCTTGAGCCGGGTCGCCATTCTTCTCATTTCAGCGTTCATAGACGCTTCGTGGCTGGGATCATGGCCAGCGACAAGAGCAAATTAATAATTTAACTCATCAACTTGGAGAAATGGAACTGTTCAACAGAACTTCAACAACTACGATGCAAAGTTCGAGACGTTCAGCGATCTTTTTCGCTCGTCGGAAAGACAAAATGCGTACCTCATGGCGGGAATCAACATCGCATGGCTGTTCTAGATGAAAGACGCGAGAATAGGTTTGTAACTCGCCTCCGTATTAATGGAATGTTAATTTCGGACGCAATGCCTCTCCTCTACATGTCCGGAAGCGATTGTAGGTGGATGACGCAAATTTTGAAGTATTTCGAGGTTGGAAATCGACCCATCTCGACATGTCTTTTCAAGACAAAATGGCGGCCGTCAACATCGTCCCATAGCCGCTGGTATACAGGTTAGTATTTCGCCTCCGTATTAATGGTATATTAATTTCGGACGCTTTGCCTCTCACCTACTAGTGTGACAAACAAGAATTGTAGTGTGTAGACGTGAATATGTGCTTTTTAGGGCCTCTGACATGACACATTTCGGTCATTAGTCAAGACCCCGCACACCTGTCAAAGTGCTAGTAATTTGCTCCACAATAACAGTACGTTAATTTTTGGATGCTTGGCCTCTCCTCTACAGGTTCTGGTAGCGATTGTAGATGGATGATGCAAGATTTGGGGTATTTCGAGGTGGGAATCCACCCATCTCGACATGTCTTCCCAAGACAGCATGAGTGAACATGGCGGCCGTCAACAACATCTTCCCATTCCAGCGCTTTTGTACATGCTTCTCCTCTACATGTCCAGTAAGCGATTGTAGATGGATGACGCAAATTTGACTCATTTCAAGGGGAAATCAACCCATCCTGACAATTGAATTTCGGACACAAATATGCCTCTCACCTACCTGTGTGACAAACAATAATGGTAGTGTGTAGACGCAGGTACATGCACTTTTTGTGGCCTCTGACATGGAAATCTCCTGCTATTGATCATGACAATGCACAGCTGTCAAGTTGGATTCTGAAGCTGGTATGGTTGTGTCACTTGTGTGACAGGGTATTCAGCCGAAATACCCTGTACTATCATGTTATTTGGCTTATTTGGACTACGGTTAACTTTTTGCGGAAACCACATGACTGTGTTCTTCCGTAATTTAAGCCGCCGCAATATGGCGACAAATAATGTGTCGTAATAGTCTACGAGGCGCATAATTTTGCTTGTTTTTGAGTAAATTCTTATGGCATAAGCCTGTGAATTAAGCACCAATCAGGGCACGTGGCTGCCCCTGACGGATGTCATCTACCTCAGTTGTGGATATTACTCCTGATCTGAGGTTTTTGTTGTTCTTTCCATGCAAGCATGTTGGGGAACTATTCACTGTCAAGTGGAAACACTACTGTCAAACTGCTTTCTCCCTCAAGCTACACAGTCTATCTACCACTGAATAGTGCTGGTAGACACACAAGCCTGGTAGTCTGCAAATACAATGTAGAGATGGCATCTTTACAAGTATATTACCCTCACCCAACACTTCGTCTCTCAATGGTTTCAGTGTGATTTGGATTGGTCGAAATGGTGATCCAGTACAGAATATTACGACATGTTCTCCAGGGAAGAGGATTTGGAACATTATTCTCTTCCCAACCCTTTTAAATAGTAATGTGCATTTTCCAGTATTCTGGTTTGTATGCACACTGAGGTAGAATTTATTCTCCTTAGGCCTGGGCAGGTCTCGCCATGGAGGCTACAGAGGGCCTATCTATTGGTTAAGTAATTTAATTGCCTTTTTAACACTGGCACGAGATGGTACCTACAATCCACAACATCACAACTAGCCTCTATGGAAGTGTATCACAATTCCAGGGAGGAGGCTTTGACATCCAGACGAAAGTGGTCTTAGCCAATTTGGGTACATTGTTAGTAACTCTGGCTCCTGGTATATTACTCTTTGCAAGCTCTACCTCTACAGTAGTTGAAGGACAGTATAATCTGCCTTTTTGGCATAGTTTTTTTGACCATAGGTCTTGGTAACTCTCCGAATCTGACCTGTAAGTGGCCTGTCCTGTAGCTGCTTCAACATCTTCCAGCTTTGAGGATAGAAGGATAGTCAAGTACCAGTGATCTTATTTATCTTATTTGAGACCGCTCACAAAAGAGACTAAGGTTAAGGGAAGTGGCGAGTTGTACCTTCGACACCCTACACACCAGGTATACAGAAGCTTATCAAACCAGACAAGCTTAGTGGATGAGCATGTGGTGCCCTATAAGACCCACAGAGGGAAACCACCTGGGGAGTGAACTTGTTGAGTCTCACAGAGCGACTTCTACTTCCTAGTCTGGAATTTTTTAACAGCTTTGCTTGGCAATAGTGTTATTGGCGGGTTACCCGGCTATTCGGGTCCAACTTCAGATAATGTCAGCACAGTGGGCCTGTTGCTTCTACAGTAATATAATAAGGCTTCCATGGCAGGAGGAAAAAGGTCTGTCTACAAGTTCGCTTTGAGGACACCCGAGTTCTTTTCCAACCAGCATACAAGATTATTGGCTTTTAACTGGTGAATTTAATTTCTTCTGTAACTCCCATTCAAACTGGTGGGTCATTACCAAGGTAGGCACATGATAGTTGCCAATCCCTGGCAGTCTGAGTTTCAGGCCAAGGAATATTGTGTCACAGTTATCTCTCCAACTGACAGACAGGCGTGCCTTCCTTTCCTCTCAGATCAGAGTGGTTGGTCACAGAGTTACCACCAACGGCATAGGGGCCAGATAGGTAAAGTTGGCTACCCGAGCCTGGCTACCCGACAGCTACCCGATAACTACCCGAAATTTTTGTAAAATTGGCTACCCGAACTGGCTACCTGGCAGTTACCCGGCAGCTACCTGAAATGTGGTAAAGTTAGCTACCTGACCTGGCTACCTCGCAGCTACCTGTCAGCTACCTGAATATGCTCAAGCAATGAAAAATATTAAAGAAAGGGAAATCAATAGGCTATACTACAATAAAAAAATGAAAATATGTGACATCCTGTGGTGGCATTGGGGAGCATGTATTCCCCCCCCCCATAAATCTCTGTCAACCGGAATACCGGGAAAGCCCCTTTTTGTGCAAAAACTTCTCTAGGTCAAATTTGTTCCTTCCTACGTAGCTTTCAGAGCTTATCTAAGTGATTTTATAGCAAAACGAGCTAATTAATGGTTACTGCAAGGTGTCAAAATTGACTTTTTCACTTCACCGGAAAACTAGGCAACCGGGAAAACCGGTTTTGCTACAACTGATTATTTACCCAGTGGCCTTTTAAAACATTTTTTTTTCGGAAATCCAAAAAATTTATTTTTCGAGCAATTATCAAAAAACACATTCTACTGGTGACTCCTGCCATATCTATTCTAGCGAAATAACGGAAAGGTGCATCTGTACCGGTCAGGTAAGAAATGAAATTTCATTCCACAAGGTTTTAACTAAAATTGATTAAAATGTCATAAAAAGCAGTTAAATTGGTGTAAATAAGCAAAAAATTCAGGTAACTGCCGGGTAGCCAGCTTTTGTCAGAAATATCTTTTCTGTTTTCCCTGATGAATGTAGTACCGGGACATCGCGTTTTGGTGAAAATACGTCCGATTGCCAAAGACTCGGATGTGAATGTTTTTTTCGGAACCGAAATATGTGGAATAGCTGCAAAACTAGCAAAAAACTGAAAAATTAGTACTTTTACCGGTCTGGGGGTTGAAAAATAACGGAGCATCACACCTATTCCATTCATGCAAAAAAAAATTATTTAAATGTACAGGTTTTCTTTCCGGAACGAAAGAGAAGCAATAATTCTACGTTTATTGGGTGAAATTAAGCAATAGATTTGGGTAACTGCCGGGTAGCCAGCTTCATTTTCACCGGTCCAAGAAAAACCGGAATACCGGGAAAGCCCCTTTTTGTGCAAAAACCTCTCTAGGTCAAATTTGTTCCTTCCTACGTAGCTTTCAGAGCTTATCTAAGTGATTCTATAGCGAAACGAGCTAATTAATGGTTACTGCAAGGTGTCAAAATTGACTTTTTCACTTCACCGGAAAACTAGGCAACCGGGAAAACCGGTTTTGCTACAACTGATTATTTACCCAGTGGCCTTTTAAAACATATTTTTTTCGGAAATCCAAAAAATTTATTTTTCGAGCAATTATCAAAAAACACATTCTACTGGTGACTCCAGCCATATCTATTCTAGCTAAATAACGGAAAGGTGCATCTGTACCGGTCAGGTAAGAAATGAAATCTCATTTCACAAGGTTTTAACTAAAATTGATTAAAATGTCATAAAAAGCAGTTAAATTGGTGTAAATAAGCAAAAGATTCAGGTAACTGTCGGGTAGCCAGCTTTTGTCAGAAATTTCTTTTCCGTTTTCCCGGTTGAACGTAGTACCAGGACATCGCGTTTTGGTGAAAATACGTCCGATTGCCAAAGACTCGGATGTGAATGTTTTTTTCGGAACCGAAATATGTGGAATAGCTGCAAAACTAGCAAAAAACTGAAAATGAGTACTTTTACCGGTCTGGGGGTTGAAAAATAAAGGAGCATCATACCTATTCCGGTCATGCAAAAAAATTTTTTTAAATGTACCGGTTTTCTTTCCGGAACGAAACGGAAGCAATAATTCTACGTTTATTTGGTGAAATTAAGCAATAGATTCGGGTAACTGCCGGGTAGCCAGCTTCATTTTCACCGGTCCCGGAAAAACCGGAGTACCGGGAAAGCCCCTTTTTGTGCAAAAACCTCTCTAGGTCAAATTTGTTCCTTCCTACGTAGCTTTCAGAGCTTATCTAAGTGATTTTATAGCAAAACGAGCTAATTAATGGTTACTGCAAGGTGTCAAAATTGACTTTTTCACTTCACCGGAAAACTAGGCAACCGGGAAAACCGGTTTTGCTACAACTGATTATTTACCCAGTGGCCTTTTAAAACATATTTTTTTCGGAAATCCAAAAAATTTATTTTTTGAGCAATTATCAAAAAACACATTCTACTGGTGACTCCTGCCATATCTATTCTAGCGAAATAACGGAAAGGTGCATCTGTACCGGTCAGGTAAGAAATGAAATTTCATTCCACAAGGTTTTAACTAAAATTGATTAGAATGTCACAAAAAGCAGTTAAATTGGTGTAAATAAGCAAAAGATTCAGGTAACTGCCGGGTAGCCAGCTTTTGTCAGAAATTTCTTTTCCGTTTTCCCGGATGAATGTAGTACCGGGACATAGCGTTTTGGTGAAAATACGTCTGCTTGCCAAAGATCGGGTGTGAATGTTTTTTTCGGAACCGAAATATGTGGAATAGCTGCAAAACTAGCAAAAAACCGAAAAATGAGTACTTTTACCGTTCTGGGGGTTGAAAAATAACGGAGCATCACACCTATTCCGGTCATGCAAAAAAAATTATTTAAATGTACAGGTTTTCTTTCCGGAACAAAACAGAAGCAATAATTCTACGTTTATTGGGTGAAATTAAGCAATAGATTCGGGTAACTGCCGGGTAGCCAGCTTCATTTTCACCAGTCCCGGAAAAACCGGAGTACCGGGAAAGCCCCTTTTTGTGCAAAAACCTCTCTAGGTCAAATTTGTTCCTTCCTACGTAGCTTTCAGAGCTTATCTAAGTGATTTTATAGCAAAACGAGCTAATTAATGGTTACTGTAAGGTGTCAAAATTGACTTTTTCACTTCACCGGAAAACTAGGCAACCGGGAAAACCGGTTTTGCTACAACTGATTATTTACCCAGTGGCCTTTTAAAACATTTTTTTCGGAAATCCAAAAAATTTATTTTTTGAGCAATTATCAAAAAACACATTCCACTGGTGACTCCTGCCATATCTATTCTAGCGAAATAACGGAAAGGTGCATATGTACCGATCAGATAAGAAATGAAATTTCATTCCACAAGGTTTTAACTAAAATTGATTAGAATGTCACAAAAAGCAGTTAAATTGGTGTAAATAAGCAAAAGATTCAGGTAACTGCCGGGTAGCCAGCTTTTGTCAGAAATTTCTTTTCCGTTTTCCCGGATGAATGTAGTACCGGGACATCGCGTTTTGGTGAAAATACGTCCGATTGCCAAAGACTCGGATGTGAATGTTTTTTTCGGAACCGAAATATGTGGAATAGCAGCAAAACTAGCAAAAAACTGAAAATGAGTACTTTTACCGGTCTGGGGGTTGAAAAATAACGGAGCATCACACCTATTCCGGTCATGCAAAAAAAATTATTTAAATGTACCGGTTTTCTTTCCGGAACGAAACAGAAGCAATAATTCTACGTTTATTGGGTGAAATTAAGCAATAGATTTGGGTAACTGCCGGGTAGCCAGCTTCATTTTCACCGGTCCCGGAAAAACCGGAGTACCGGGAAAGCCCCTTTTTGTGCAAAAACCTCTCTAGGTCAAATTTGTTCCTTCCTACGTAGCTTTCAGAGCTTATCTAAGTGATTTTATAGCAAAACGAGCTAATTAATGGTTACTGCAAGGTGTCAAAATTGACTTTTTCACTTCACCGGAAAACTAGGCAACCGGGAAAACCGGTTTTGCTACAACTGATTATTTACCCAGTGGCCTTTTAAAACATTTTTTTTTCGGAAATCCAAAAAATTTATTTTTTGAGCAATTATCAAAAAACACATTCCACTGGTGACTCCTGCCATATCTATTCTAGCGAAATAACGGAAAGGTGCATCTGTACCGGTCAGGTAAGAAATGAAATTTCATTCCACAAGGTTTTAACTAAAATTGATTAGAATGTCACAAAAAGCAGTTAAATTGGTGTAAATAAGCAAAAGATTCAGGTAACTGCCGGGTAGCCAGCTTTTGTCAGAAATTTATTTTCCGTTTTCCCGGATAAATGTACTTACCGAGACATAGCGTTTTGGTGAAAATACGTCTGCTTGCCAAAGATCGGGTGTGAATGTTTTTTTCGGAACCGAAATATGTGGAATAGCTGCAAAACTAGCAAAAAACCGAAAAATGAGTACTTTTACCGTTCTGGGGGTTGAAAAATAACGGAGCATCACACCTATTCCGGTCATGCAAAAAAAATTATTTAAATGTACAGGTTTTCTTTCCGGAACAAAACAGAAGCAATAATTCTACGTTTATTGGGTGAAATTAAGCAATAGATTCGGGTAACTGCCGGGTAGCCAGCTTCATTTTCACCAGTCCCGGAAAAACCGGAGTACCGGGAAAGCCCCTTTTTGTGCAAAAACCTCTCTAGGTCAAATTTGTTCCTTCCTACGTAGCTTTCAGAGCTTATCTAAGTGATTTTATAGCAAAACGAGCTAATTAATGGTTACTGCAAGGTGTCAAAATTGACTTTTTCAATTCACCGGAAAACTAGGCAACCGGGAAAACCGGTTTTGCTACAACTGATTATTTACCCAGTGGCCTTTTAAAACATAATTTTTTCGGAAATCCAAAAAATTTATTTTTTGAGCAATTATCAAAAAACACATTCCACTGGTGACTCCTGCCATATCTATTCTAGCGAAATAACGGAAAGGTGCATATGTACCGGTCAGATAAGAAATGAAATTTCATTCCACAAGGTTTTAACTAAAATTGATTAGAATGTCACAAAAAGCAGTTAAATTGGTGTAAATAAGCAAAAGATTCAGGTAACTGCCGGGTAGCCAGCTTTTGTCAGAAATTTCTTTTCCGTTTTCCCGGATGAATGTAGTACCGGGACATCGCGTTTTGGTGAAAATACGTCCGATTGCCAAAGACTCGGATGTGAATGTTTTTTTCGGAACCGAAATATGTGGAATAGCAGCAAAACTAGCAAAAAACTGAAAATGAGTACTTTTACCGGTCTGGGGGTTGAAAAATAACGGAGCATCACACCTATTCCGGTCATGCAAAAAAAATTATTTAAATGTACCGGTTTTCTTTCCGGAACGAAACAGAAGCAATAATTCTACGTTTATTGGGTGAAATTAAGCAATAGATTTGGGTAACTGCCGGGTAGCCAGCTTCATTTTCACCGGTCCCGGAAAAACCGGAGTACCGGGAAAGCCCCTTTTTGTGCAAAAACCTCTCTAGGTCAAATTTGTTCCTTCCTACGTAGCTTTCAGAGCTTATCTAAGTGATTTTATAGCAAAACGAGCTAATTAATAGTTACTGCAAGGTGTCAAAATTGACTTTATCACTTCACCAGAAAACTAGGCAACCTGGAAAACCGGTTTTGCTACAACTGATTATTTACCCAGTGGCCTTTTAAAACATATTTTTTTCGGAAATCCAAAAAATTTATTTTTCGAGCAATTATCAAAAAACACATTCTACTGGTGACTCCTGCCATATCTATTCTAGCGAAATAACAGAAAGGTGCATCTGTACCGGTCAGGTAAGAAATGAAATTTCATTTCACAAGGTTTTAACTAAAATTGATTAAAATGTCATAAAAAGCAGTTAAATTGGTGTAAATAAGCAAAAGATTCAGGTAACTGCCAGGTAGCCAGCTTTTGTCAGGAATTTCTTTTCCGTTTTCCCGGATGAATGTAGTACCGGGACATCGCGTTTTGGTGAAAATACGTCCGATTGCCAAAGACTCGGATGTGAAGAATAGCTGCAAAACTAGCAAAAAACTGAAAAAATGAGTACTTTTACCGTTCTGGGGGTTGAAAAATAACGGAGCATCACACCTATTCCAGACATGCAAAAATGGCAATCGGGCGTATTTTCACCAAAACGCGATGTCCCGGTACTACGTTCAACCGGGAAAACGGAAAAGAAATTTCTGACAAAAGCTGGCTACCCGACAGTTACCTGAATCTTTTGCTTATTTACACCAATTTAACTGCTTTTTATGACATTTTAATCAATTTTAGTTAAAACCTTGTGGAATGAAATTTCATTTCTTACCTGACCGGTACAGATGCGCCTTTCCGTTTTTTCGCTAGAATAGATATGGCAGGAGTCACCAGTAGAATGTGTTTTGTGATAATTGCTCGAAAAATAAATTTTTTGGATTTCCGAAAAAAATATGTTTAACAAGTCCAGTTGTAGCAAAACCGGTTTTCCCGGTTGCCTAGTTTTCCGGTGAAGTGAAAAAGTCAATTTTGACACCTTGCAGTAACCATTAATTAGCTCGTTTTGCTATAAAATCACTTAGATAAGCTCTGAAAGCTACGTAGGAAGGAACAAATTTGACCTAGAGAGGTTTTTGCACAAAAAGGGGCTTTCCCGGTACTCCGGTTTTTCCGGGACCGGTGAAAATGAAGCTGGCTACCCGGCAGTTACCCGAATCTATTGCTTAAGTTCACCCAATAAACGTAGAATTATTGCTTCTGTTTTGTTCCGGAAATAAATCCGGTACATTTAAATAATTTTTTTGCATGACCGGAATAGGTGTGATGCTCCGTTATTTTCATTTCCCAGACCGGTAAAAGTACTCATTTTTCAGATTTTTGCTAGTTTTGCAGCTATTCCACATATTTCGGTTCCGAAAAAAACATTCACATCCGAGTCTTTGTTTGTCGCTGTAAGTAATCCAAGTTAACCCGAATGATATTTCTTATATTTTGATCCTTTTCATTTTATTTTTATATTAATTTTTCCTTGATTGAACATATATGTATGAATTATATAAAAATCCTTTGATTGTTACTAACTTTTTATAAATAACTAGAGGACCCCCATGCTTCTTGGAATAAAGAGATAGGCCTACAAATGAGTAGCAGTGTGCAGTATTGTGGTTTATCACGCTGGCGCTGACATGTGTGGGCGTCCAGTGTAAAAGATGATTGGAAAGGTGTTGCCGTCTGGGGAGTTGAGGATTCCAAAAACTACTGTAGGTGAAGAACTCATAGATGTTAAGTACTGTGAAGGTAAAAATCCGTAAAGGAAGAGTAAAGAGGAAGATTGATGTATGACATGGCCTGATCCAAGGATAATTGAGGATTCCTATGCAGAAAGAAAAATCAGGAAAAAAGCGTAATTTCTAATATGGATTAGGATATATATAGAATTAGCCAGTCGATAGGGAAAGTAGAAAGAATTGAAATTGTGTAGTTTTGTTAAGTTGGTTTTTAGCGTCCTGATTTGTAAGAAAGAACCTGTTTTGTACTGTGTATTTGATGCCTGTCTCTTCTGAGCCCAGGGAGAACAACCAACTACCATCCATTGCAGGCACGTGAATAGAGTTGTGTGGATAGCATACATGTGTGGATGGGGTGTTAGACATAACAGATAGTTCTGTAAAGATAAAAATCTGTAGAGCTTTTGAAGAGATGAAGATTGATGTATAGCATGGGCAGATTCATCAAGAATTGGCGATTTGTATACAAAAAGAAAATGTGAGCAAACAACAAAAATATAAGATAGGATTATTGTTGGCGCGCCACTCATCACAGTAAAGTATGGTACTAAAGTGACTTGTATAGCCCAGTGTGCTGGATGCGGATGTAGGTAATTCAACCTAATTTTAGAATATTTGATGTTGTTTTTTTTTAATTATCCACTGTACGCATATGTCGCTCAAATAAACATCTAACAACAACAACATTTGCTTTCCCCTGTTTCACTACTGGTGGAGAGTGCCAGGTATACATTCTGGTACAACGGATTAGCTGCATCAGTGGATCATCTCAAATTGCGTCTACTTGGTTTGGGAGTTTTGTTGTTGTTGTAACAGCATTGAAATATTTTGTAATGCATCAATTACCTTTAATACAACGACAATATTTGTCTTGTTTTTATGAGTATATACATAAATTGTATTTCAAAAGATGAAAAATGTTGATGTCAATGAAGCATAGTAGGCCTCTATCATTGACAGTGTGACATATCTTAGTGGCAAAAAAAATATATCCAATGGTCTTTGACCTCTCCCCTACAGTTTATACATTATGAAAAACTCATTGAGAGTGATCACAGTTATTATTGATGGCTAGAATATTCGATTAAGTTCAGTCAACTTTAGCGAGTAAAATTACACATGATACACACGTGGTAGTGGGATCAATTCCAAGTGGTTAAATCCATAATATTTAACTTCAGTCAATGTCGAATCAATACAATGCTCATTGTGGTTAAAGCACAGCCATCTCTATAGTTCTTTGTTGTACTGTTTGATAAAAAATGCTACTTTTATCCAAGGATCTATCATCATATATAAAAGAAATTTCATAATAATATACATATTTCACATTAATGTTATAAAATATATGGCTCAATCCCAGTTAAACAGGCAAATTCCAAAAATAAAGAAAGTTCAAAGAGTATTGGCTGTCATTTCTAGTAGAATCATTTTACAACTTTGAAATTTGGCAGTTATTTAGACTACTTATATAGACATTTAGTCATATACAATATGCATGTAATATGTGATTGGAACTGTGGTAAATTCCACGTTGAATGGCCGAAAAACGGAAAAAATGGCATGTCCAATAGCTGTATGGTTTCATATAATATGACGCTGTGGCACTAATTTTGCTGGTATTGACTTGAGAAATTAATGGAAATGTGCCTAACTATAATGTCCTTCATACAAAAAAAATTCATAACTTTTTTAAAAATCTATAAATACGTTTTTAGGGTTATTTAAAAAAGTCACATAATTCTTGTAAATTACGTTACCAAGATTCAAGGCCCCTTTAATCATGTTAATATTTCCCAATTCTTAAATTTAAGAACTTCATTGCCAAGTTTGAAAAGTCTAGTTTTTGGTGCAATTTACGGTTTTGAAATATATTGAAAACTCACTTCACAGGAGGCCAAAGAAGGTCGAAAAGTGATTTTGTCGTTTTTAGATGGAAATTACGTTACCATAGCCCACAGCAAGACCAATGCAAAAGAGATAGAAAAACAATTATTTTTAATTTTTGTAGGCCCTTGATGCCTGAGGTGATTTGGTAAATATCATGAATTTGTGATGATTGTTTTTGCTCTGAGAAGAGACGAAGTGTCCAAATTTGTGTAAATTAGTTCTAAACAGTGTAAATTACGTTACCATTTCTCATTTTAACCTGTGAAATTGCATTGGAAATGAGAAAATAAAAGTTAAGATTAGTGAAACATATTCCAGAAACTGCACCTCTTGACAATGTATAAAAGATATTGAGCAAAATTTTCGTTTCCGTGATGGTCACTTTTTCACTTTTTTAAGACTGGAATTTGCCCATTTAACTGGGATTGAGCCATATAAGAAAGTAAAGAAATGACCAAATTGAGACTTACTGTTGCTGCATGTAGTTCCATCATAACCAGCAGTGCAAGTGCATGAGTAAGAATTGACAGCATCAACACAGTTGCCATTGACACATGGATTGCTAGCACATGCGTTAACATCTGAAAATACAAAGAAATATTATATGTCTGGGAAATGAAATTACTGGTTAACCTTTCATAAAGATAATTGTCCACAGATCTTTTAAAAGTTTAAAACTCAGAAATTTTTTTATTGATTCTTAAAAATCATATCTCAACAATCGTAAAATATACTTTTAGCACGTTATTACAGGATCAAAGAGAGCAAAATATTGACTGCCCGTAAAAGTGAATATAATCACTTTTAATTTAGTCTTGCATCCTTATAAATCATTACCTATTGTGTCACTCATAAGTTTATTACAGCTTTATTGACACTCAGCAATATCGGGCATGCACCAAGCCTATGCCTTTCAAATGCAGTCACAAACATTAACCAGACACATTGATTTAAAACCCACAAAAAGACTATTAGTTATACTAATGTCAAGTAAAAAAAAAGTGTGTCCTCTGTAGACCTGCCAAACAAGGCATTACCTAAACACATAAAACACACATAAAAAGAATTGGCTTGAATAAAGTATCTCCCTAGAGGGAATTTTGTTTCTTATACCATTCGACACCCCTCTTAGCCAATCAAATCCCAGTATGTCAGGGAAATAATTCCCATATTCTTTGTTGTCCAGTTATCCTGTCATGTTTGACTGTTTGAGCATTTGTCTCATGGTATAAGCCGGTTATTCACCATGGGATAAGGAATATGTGTTTATCATATCTCGGGCTAAAGCCCTCGGGTGATAAATCATATATTCCCTCTCCCGTGGTGAATAACCTATACTTATTCTGACAGCACCATCACTTACAAGACCCACAACCCTGTAGCTTCCCGGAACTCACTTTAGTCCGAGCCCATGGGACTTTAAATGGAGGCGGGTTGTATCCAGTGTTCTATGCTGGAGCAACTGAAAGACCCTGGGCATCCCTGAATTAATAGGGTATGTGCCAGACTCTCAGTCTTCTCATCTCATCATCATATGGCGGTCGCCTGCCTCAATATAGCCCACTAAGGTGCTGCAGAGGCGTAAAACACAAACAAACAAACAAAATCCTGCCGCTTCCGAAACATTGTGGGTTCGAAAGCTGACATTAAGTGATGACATACTTGACATTTCACTCAGTCAATGAGAAATAACAGCCCAAATAATTACATAACATTCAATTATAGTGAAAACCTTTCAAGTTGATATTTGAAATTTTCAAAGTTCACCTCCACAGTAGCGCAAATTGCCAAAGTTTCAATACCATTGGAAATCTTATTTTGGCAGGCCTACAGTAAAATAAGAGTGGCAAAAAGTGCCCAATATTTTGAAATTTAAGGTTCAGTCATTGCATCATAATGTATGAATTAATCCCAAAATTTAAATGGCTTTTTTTGTATTATTCATGACACAAGCTTCTCCTGAAGATTAGCTGAAAGGTATTTAGATGCAAAAGATTACATTATCACTCACTGGTCGAGCAGGTGGTCACCACAAAGCCAGCCACACATTACACATCATTACCATGTCATATTTGAATGTTTCCACCACATAAAGGCAATAACTCATCTCTAATCTCTCTGAAACCATGAAAAATAGATTCCTTGACCAGGAAAACCCCTAACTTGATGTGTCACATGATAGGATTGGGGAAAAGGAGCCTAATTTCACAAAAACGAGTGAATGTTGGCCATCTTTGACGCCATCTTGAATAACATGGATTAATTGGCCAATTGAAATTGTAATTCCCTTGGAGGTTGATTTTGATGGTCTGATGAATCCATCTATATACAACAAGCCATTGCAGCAGCCAGTATCTGACCAATAGTTATCATTGAATGATATCAGGAATTTGACAAGTGCATCATATTTTGGAAAAAATCTACCAAAATAAATGAGGAATTTAGCAAGTAAAGGATAGTTCTGATGCAATAATACAATTATATAGTTAATTCTCTTGAATTACTCATCAATTTCATTGTGTGTAGATTAATTTTAACAAGTATTTGCTCACTGATTAGATATTAATTTTGCACGTTTTCACGTTATTTTAATAAATTACTCAAAAATAGTCAATTTTTATGGCTGAGGTGGACCCTTTAAATCTCTTTCAACCAAAAAAAAAATTTTGCATCTGTTTTTCTCCATGGCAAAGGAAAAAAATTGGATTGGGGACAGAATTTTTAAATTTTTGCATAGGCTCTGTGTGCACTATGCACCCTAATGCATATGGCAATATATATTTTGTATAATTACAAGACAAAAAGTTACAAATAACAACCAAACTATCACCAAGACATGATAAACAATGTATTTGTAGTTGATGACTAAAAAGAAAAATTGATATAGCACTTTAGATTTCTAGCTAATGTAGTCCAGAACTGCCTGCACTTCTGTTCCTGAACCAAGATCTTGCATTACATTTTTGTGAAGGTATAAATATCAAGGTGAAGCTCTTCAAACAAGTGTCTGGGAGTAAATGGGTGAGTTTTCTTTTTGTTAGGAATATCCTTGGAAAATTGTTAGTTAAAGTTTGTAAGCATTTCGTTCAATATAACATACAGTTTACTAGAACAGAATCTACATCATAGAACATGGCATGGACTAATGTGCCAGATGTAAAAAGTCTGCTTACCCATGTAGGTTGCAACGATGGTTGTAGTGCTTCCTCCTCCAGTGCATTCAAGACACGTGTTACATAATCCCCCAGCCGTTGTCCATCCAATGCATGTACATGATACACTAATGTCTGTCACCCCAAATATGTCTTGTGTGTCTTTTTGGTCCTGAGAATGCAGTGAGCCTGAGACAATGCAATTCTCCAGTTGTTTGTTGAGAGATCCTAATAGACCAAGCTGTTAGCTTTTCTGTGCTATGAAATTGCTTGTAGGCTGATTGTTTCTCATCCTCAAGATTGTTCTGAGTTAGGTGTTCAACGTACTGTTTGATTACAGCGCTCTCAATGATTTTACTCAGAAAAGAAAGGTTTGATACTGGCCGATAATTCTTTTCCTTCAATCCTTCAATGGTGAGCTGAGGAGGCGTTGCCTATACCAGCTTTGTGAGGAGGCGTTGCCTATATCAGCCTACAAGCAATTTCATAGCACAGAAACTCTCTTAACAAAAATCCATAATGATATTATGCTTAATCTTAGCAACGTTGAGGTGACAATGCTAGTATTGTTAGACTTGTCTTCTGCATTCGACACAATTGATCATGGCATCTTGCTAGAAAGACTGCGCAATAGGTATGGTATGCACAGTGCAGCCTTGAGTTGGTTCAAATCTTACATTTCTGAAAGATCACAGTCTGTGATAATAAATGATAAAACATCAAGCAAACTTCCACTCAAGTTCAGGATCCCTCAAGGTTCCAAACTTGGAGCAATCTTGTTTAACTCCTATGTAGCACCAGTCAGTGAAGTGCCTCAAAAAATCAAGTAAATGATCAGAAGTATGCTGGTGATGAGAAACTTATCCTCTCATTTAAACCAACCTTTTTGGGTGAACAACATGCAAAAGAGAAAATGGAAAATTGCATTGCTGAAATTCGAAATTTCTTGCAAGACAACAAGCTTTGCAATAATGGAGATAAAACTGAACTTCTTCTGATTGGAGCACCAAACCAATTGAAGAAACTTCAAATGACATCTATCAGTGTAGACAATGTTGAAATCAAGACTGCCAGCCATGTCCGCAACTTAGGTGTGCTCTTTGACAAAAATATGACCATGGAGAAGCAGATCAACAAAATGTGTCGTAACGCATATTTCAATTTGAGAAACTTATCGAAACTCCGAAAAAACCTTGACAAGGTTATGGTTAAAACTGCTGTCAATGCACTTGTCACCCCTCATTTGGACTACGGAAATGAGCTGTTGTATGGCACTGCCACTCGATTGTTAAATAAACTTCAGGTTGCCCAAAACTCGGCAGTTCGACTAATTGAGAGATTGAAAAAACATGACAGTGTCAGCCATAGTAGGAAACAACAGCACTGGTTACCAATCACAGCAAGAATCCAATTCAAATTGATGATGACTACATGGAAGGCAATCAACAATCAGGCCCCGCAATACATCCAAAATCTTCTTCAAGTCAAATCACAACAGAAACATAACCTGAGAAGCAACCACAAGCTGCTGTTAGCAGAACCTGCTCCATGCAACAAAAATAAGTTTGAGGATCGGGCATTTTCCTATACAGCACCAAAACTCTGGAACAGCTTGCCTGAAGAAGTTAGAACAGCAAAAACCTTGGAAAGCTTCAAGAAGAATCTGAAAACCCATTTGTTTCAGAATTCCTATAAGTGATTTGATCTGAAAAAGCGCTGATGAGCAGTTTACTGAAATTAGCGCTATATAAATCCATATTATCATTATTATTACTATTATTACTAGAAATATTATCTATTTGAGTACTTGTTTTGGAGGGTAATTTATTATTAACATTTAAAATGATATCTTCTGTGAAGTGCTTGAATCAAAATCATCAGGACATGAGTCTTTTAGACCGTTTGGAAAATTCTCATTAACAGGATTGTTTATTTTCTTAGCTAATTCTGGACCAATATTGGTAAAGAAATTATTAAATTGATTAGCAATTTCTTCATCAATAGTAATTTTATTATCATTAATAAGAAAGTAATTTGGTAGTATTTAAATGTCAAAAACTCTTATTTAAAGACATTTTCTAGTTTGCTCTATTTTAAAAATATTATATTTTGTCTTGCCTAAGCAAAATTTTCTGTTTAATGGCCAGAAATTTATATTTAATTACAAGTCCTTCTTTCAAGAATAATCATCTGGAACACACAAATGTAATAATTTATTGGCATTATTGTCCGATAAAGCATTTCAATTTGCATCATATTATTTTTCTTAAAGGTCTTAAAGTAAAGATGATACTTTGTAAAGTATCTGAAGATGTTTTATGGGAAAATATATATAGGCCTACAAGACAACAGTAACTGTTTGTAACAAATCAAAATATATTTCTACTGGAGTGATGAATCACACACATAGGCATGTATGAATACCTATCAACACCCTATTTTTGCAATTGGCCATCCAGAATTTCCTTTGTTCATGAATTGCTAATTTTTGATTTAAAAAAAGATTAATTTAGCAAAACGTCCCATGGATTTCAAGATTTAATTATGGCCAAAACTGAAACTGGGATTCCCGGGACTCCCGGTTCTGGGCACTTCATTTCCCGGTTTCCTGGTTTCTAGGAAAACCGGGAAATTAGCAAACCCTAGTCAAGACACACTTAACTGAAACTGAAACTGTGAAACAAGCAATTCCACAATAGATTTGTTTCTAATCAATGTTAAGTCTTTGACAACCAAAATTTCTTTGCGTTCGAATGTTCATTCTTGTCAGAGAGCCTGAAGTTTATATCAAATATATATGTTGCCAACAGCATCTTGAAAAGAATATGAAAAGTACAATTTAAAAGGCTGAGTTGCTTAATTTCTGTTACTTAGACAAATCATTTTTCTGAATTAATTTACTCTCAGCTACCTTGAACAAGTTGCTGTAGACATATATCCATGCTATTTTGTTACCCTGCAATGACTTTCTTAATTAATATTTCCGTTGCTTGCATTAGGCCCTCATGTTCAATACAAGTATAGGTTATTCACCATGGGAGAGGGGATATGTGATTTATATTCTCTCATGATGAATAACTGGCTTATACCGTGTGACAAACACTGAAACAGTCAAACACGAGACGATATAAGTGGACTACAAAGAATATGGGATTTATTGCAGTGAAATATAGGCTTGTGTATGGCTGACAGAGGTGTCAGATGATGTAATTATGTATGTCAGAGCATTAGCACTTGTACATAATGCTAAGCAATGGGTGATTTTACATTATACTGTGTACTGTTGTCAATATTAGGCCTATGTTAAATTGTTTTAGTTGTTAACCACAAACGTGATTTGGTAATATAGTCATTATTTATTTTGCGACACAAGAATGGTATTTCTTTGACATGGTAAATTTAATGTGTCAAATGTTCCAATTCAGAGACAACAATATCGATGTAAATAAACATAAATGTAATGTAAATTTAGACTATTTTACAGGGTTTTCATGTGGTACCACTCATGCTGTCTGATGATTATTTTTAATGAGCATATGAGGCAAAATGTAGTGCTCAACGTCAGAATTAACACTAAAATTGACACAATTCTGCTTTGGAGACAACTAAAGTCATCTAAAATAACAAGATATTGGTGTCCAATTAAAGGCAATTTCATCAGCTTTCATATGATACTACCCATGTTGCTCTACGGTTAAGACTGGTGAAGATATGAAGCAAAATATGACACCCCCCTCTGATATTTTAGGCTTTTTCGACTAAATTCTAAACATTAAAACTTCATGTCTCATGAGGCAGGCATTTCCAAAGTCCAAGATTGAAAAAAATGGCATATTTGGCCATTCTGGAGCTTAGAGAATGGGAATCACTGTAATCCACATTAAAATGAAATAAAAAGTTTTTTTTTAACAGGTCTAGCCCGGCGTTGGCTCAAATCTCACCCTGGGATTTCACTGGCGATCATCTGCAGCATTGCATGGTGGACGGTCAA
This sequence comes from Platynereis dumerilii, assembly GCA_026936325.1. Lineage (NCBI taxonomy): Eukaryota > Metazoa > Annelida > Polychaeta > Phyllodocida > Nereididae > Platynereis > Platynereis dumerilii. The sequence continues at coordinate 7,525,598 of JAPTHN010000024.1, forward strand.
CCGAACAACACAGCTGGTAGGTGCCATCCTGACCCCATGCCCAATGCACTGTAGTACAGTCAATAACTAGATTCACTAACTTCACAGAATTTTGGGACCAGTCTGTTTCCCAGAAGGATCCCAAAAGGATCTTACATCGGCCCTTCTTTCACTTGAGTTACAACCTCGAATTTGCACTTCCAGTTAGCACTATTTACAATGACACAATATGAGATTATGGTCTCAATAGCTTCACTGTGAAATTTTGAGTCAGCCCAAATGATGAGATTGTTGCACAATTTGGTTGAGCTGACATAGTGGTACTGTATAACCTTGTTGTTTTGAGTTATGGTAATCTTTCCGTAGTCATAACTTAAAACAACAACCTGTTGTAAAGAGGTGCCATCTTACACTGTGTTGGCTCAACCATCTTACTTTGTGATTTAAGCTGACTCAAAATTCAAATTTTACAGTGTTGTATATCAATGTATTAGAGTTGCCTAGGGCGTTTGCTGAATTGTGGCCATAATATAAATGCCAAAATGCATTGGGGAACTCCATGATGATTCAGTGGGAGGGATGTTGTTCACATCAATTTAAATAAGCAAGCTTGCAAAATAAAAAAACTCAAAGAAGTTTGCACAGGAACTGAAATTATGTCTGAAACAATAAAATCATGCATGACTGGGAAAGTGCAGGGGTATGCTTTCTATGTTTCAAAATATTGCAAATCCAACTAGATGCCAATCTGACTATGCTGATCTGATAATACCAATCTGACTATGCAAATCCACTTCTCCTTTCACCCCTAATACTTTGTGACATGCTTTCACTCCCTAATGAAAAGCTTTGCTACGGGCAAAGCTATATGAATCTGATAACAGCTCTGCAATCTTGAGAATATTATCTTTCTTGTGATGTCAATTATGGATACAATAATGTTTTTCAAAAAGTAGAAACGTTCGGTGAAATATTCAATTTTACAGCTGCTTGCAGCCTGTATTGCAAGAATAATTTTCGTGAAGCTTATGACCATATGGGAGGTTGCACTATTTCACCTATCACTTTGAAACTTAGCATACAGTCTCAACATTATTCTTCAAGCAACGTTTGGCAAATGTCTGTGATGATAAATTTTTATTTACCAAACTGTATGTTTTTGCCGCAAATTTTAAATGTTCTGCGGCAATGACAACTGCAGTAACAGGAAAGTGACTGCCTTGGGGACTGTTTGCAAAGTCACTAAAAGCTTAAAACCATAAAAGAAGAGAAGCGGGAAGGCAGAAAGGAAGGAGGAAAGGAAGAAGGAAAATAGGATGAAAGGAAGGAAGGAAGGCAGGAAGGAAGGCAGGAAGGACAGCAGGAAGGAATATATATAGATAGACAAATATAGATTGTTAGATAGATTGTTAGACAGATAAATAGATGGGAAGACAGGTAGATAGTATATCTACAAGCAGCTGTTAAAATGCTTGCACGTTATTTTAAATTGTTTTTAACAGCTCTGCCCTTTTTGGTGGACAGGTACATGATGTATCACCAGTCGACCATAACCCGTAATACGTGTATCTTGTATTGAAAAGTTCACTCTTACCCACAAATGTTGCTTTCATTGGTGAAGCAATTCCTCCTCCTGTGCATTTAAGACACAGTTTGCACGAATCCCCTTCCTTTCTCCATCCGATGCATTTGCAGGATTCCGTTGAAGCTTCAACGCACGAAATGTAGCAGGAGATTGCTTCAGTACCAGGTGGATTTCGATTTGGCGGGATCGTCTTCGTTGGTAGGATTTCACAACTTAGAGTTTCTTGGCGCTTGGTGAAAGCATTGTTGCTGCAAGTTTCTCCTTTCACAATCACTGACAAATTGAGAATTACAGCTACTATGAGTGTCACAGTATTCATGTCAGTCCTGGTGCTTGCCTGTCATCCCAACTTGTGCCTTATTGTTAAAGACCACGGGTGCCAACTGCTTGTATCTGAAGGATAAATAATTGATTAAATACACTCACACACATGATCTGGTCATAATGTATGTATGTAGAGTAGCTCGGGGCATGCAGCCCCCCTTAACTTCGAGGTGCAATTTGACCTACTTTTTGTGGTCGATTATTTAAATGCTTATGCTGTCAGGAAGGGATCACTTGACTCTACTTATAACTAGTGAAACGAATGTCTACCAATTTTAACAAAGGAGTTACGGCCCTTTTTGTAAAAAATTTAAAATGGCCTTCTTACCCCACCCATCGGGCAAGAAGCCCCCCTATTATAATCCTATGGCAATTTTTTTTGCTTGCGCATTCAGCTTGAAAGTTATTTCTTAGGGTTCTTCTAGCATTTTTAAGGCATTCTATTCACTGCTTCTGAATTTCAGAATTTTTCTGTTCATACATTCATTTTTAATATTCTTTGCCCTGTTTCATTTTCGGCAAAATTTTTTCTATTTAAATTAGCTATTCTATCAAGATTTAATGTAAATTACACATTTTTAAGTGGTTCCTGAAACAGCTTTGAGGCCCCAAGGAAGGTGGCCTCATGCCCAATACCATGTGAGGCCTCTTTAAAAAACATGATCCAAATCATATTTATGTGATGGTCATAAAGTGAAGCAATGGAGATATCCATTACACTTTAAACAAGAAGAAAAGTACCCTTAAAAAGACTAGACTAATAAGGACATAATATTACATTGTATTGTTGTCACAGAAGGGGGGAGGTGTTATAAAACAATTGTTGACTGGTGTATTTGGATAATTGCCCAAATTGCCCACATAATGTTAATCCAGCCCTGGCTAGACTAATAAGGACATGATATTACATTGTATTGTTGTCACAGAAGGGGGGAGGTGTTGTAAAACAATTGTTGACTGGTGTATTTGGATAATTGCCCAAAATGCCCACATAATGTTTATCCGGCCCTGGCTAAACCAATGAGCTCATAATATTACATTGTATTGTTATCACAGAAGGGGGGAGGTGTTATAAAAAAAAAAATATTTGAAATTCCACTCAAGATATACAGTCAACACAGAAATTATTTGCACACTTTGATAGATAGATGGATAGATAGATAGATAGACCACACTGGAAATAAGTGTTTAACTTTTGTGTGTAATCCGAACCGCATTACAACAGTGTACTGCTTATTATTATATATATATATGTCTGTACCCTCTTTTAATGTGGCTAAATAAAGTCTATCTATCTATCTATAGATAGATAGATAGACAGATAGATAGATAGATAGATGGATGGATAGATAGATAGATGGGTAGAAAGCTAGAAACACAGCTAGAAGCACACCATGACTGACAGCTTGACACAGAGAAAGAAGGAAAACAATGAAACAGTGAAATGGATTAGATGGTTAATCGTTTCTTTGGTTTTCAAGAACTTGCAGTGTCATGAGTTATAGGAGCGCCCTTTAAAGTGCCTTGGGCATGTTACTTTTCTCACTGTGCCTGGCACCTCACTGTGCCCAGCGCTCCCCTATATCTTAAATAACAATCCCAGTTTTTTTGGTTTTTTTATTAATATATAACGTTACTAGAAATTCAATATTCGCCACGTGAATATACTGCTGAAATTATAAATAGACATAAAATTATGAATTATTTGTTATGCTCATCAATAAAAAAAGGTGATAAAAGGTTGTTCTCATTCCATATTTCGTCTGTTTAATGTGTCTTTATGCAATGGCATTTTATAACCGCATATATGTTAATACTATTGTCAATACTTTTATCATGGCAACCATTGCTAATTTATTAATGAAACTAAGTGGGCAGAATAACCCAAATTATTATTGACTGAATGGATTTACAAAATACTCAAGAGCATTAGATTTAATATGTGGGGGATCAGATCGAGAAATACACACCCGCTTGATCTTACACATATTTTGTTAAAATAAATTTTCTTTCTTGCCATTTTTCTTGGGTTGAGATATGTGTTGTTAATTCTAAGTTCCAAAGTGTTGTCAGTAATCAGATTACAAAGTTATCAGATTATGTAGGGGAGACCGGGGTACCCATCTCTACAAACTTGGCCGGTGTCGTTAGCCTATGCACTATGAAACAAGAAAACTTTTTTCAGAAAAAAATATAGCCGATATTTGTAGTTATAATTTTTTTTGCTAGATAATGAGATTTTTAAAAGAGATTTGTTGAGGAGTTGATGAGAATTCTATTCACAGCTTCAATTCAATGCTGAAAGTTCCTTCATGCCTGATCTATTTCATAGCCTGTCTACCTATACCTGTCTACAGATCTTCTGTCTGTCTATTATATTGATTTAACCATCTGACAGATGATCTGTGCTATTGGCAGCTCTAAAAGATCTCCTCTGCTCCATGAAAAGAGCCACAATGTAGTTGTGGCCTTTTCTGGGAATCTCAGCTGCAGCAAGGTCACACTGACATTTCCCCAACATGTCTAAATTTAGCCCAGGGTTTCCCAAAAGTGCACAAACTTTGATGATGTGTCTTCACACATGTTTCCTTATTTCCATTGACAAATCCACCTCATGGACTCTTGGTGGTGAACATATATCCGCCTATGGCAAGTAAGTTACTTCACATATCTTGTATTGCTAAGGGACTGGGCATCGGCTAAAAAAATTGCCAAATATAATGCAATGAAAAGCTACACTCATAAATACAATTTTGTTGCTGAAAACTTGAAGTATCGAGGTCTGACTTTCTTGTTTCTCTGTAATTTGGTATTAGTAATAAGATGATGGCCCTGTGGTAGGACAGAAGAGTTAGGAGGTATATCTAAAAATATAAAAAAATTGTTTTCAGATTTAATCTTGCATTGTTGGTTTACAATCAATTTATACCAGAAAATCAATTTGGGGTCATTTCACCCCAAGGACCCCAACAGTGGGTTGCACATTGCAGATAAAAATGATTCATTGCAAACTGGTGCACTGTTTGACAGAAAATATAGATTCCACAGATCAATATTTTTGACTAAGGTGTGACCAGTCTTCAATTTTCTAGCTCACATCAGAGAGGTCTGATGATGTCTTGCACCTGAAGCAGCTGATAAAAATGGTTTATCACCAGAAACTGGTCAATTTCATATAAGCCCAGTATTTATATTTCTTTCTCATAAATGGGGGGAAGGGTTTGAATTGTGGGCCATGCAGTTACTAAGATATCAACCCTGTCAAACATGCCACATATGGCGACACCTATAATCTGTCAGGATTCAAATATTTAACTACCAATGAAGGTTTTTATTGTTACGCCCAGGCAAATAGTCCCCACTTTTACACTTCAGAGTAGACTGTTTCAATAGGACCATTTTGAAGGAAGTAATGTACAGAGTGTGCAATAATTAAGTCATTATTTACTATCACTTTCTATCTCCCCCACTATGATTGTAATTCATAGTGAATTCTTCCAGACTGCTCACTACATTCGCATAATGATGATTCTGGAGAGCATAGTGCATTGAATGTTTGGGGTCATTTTAGGCTTAAAGGACAGAAGCAGTCTTGCTCGATCCATCGCTGACTGCTGGTCCCCCCTATGTTAATCTCTAGTGCAAGTTGTTAACTAGACATTGTCTTTAATGACAGTAAGTATATAAAATTCAATTGTGAAACACCTCAGTTATGAAAGTTCCAATTGCACATTGAAATTGCTAAGTGATGCATGATTTGCCTAATCGCTGAACATTATTCAGTCGACTCCAAGTTCCTACAGTAGCAATGAATTATCAGGAAATCTTCGTTGTCAATATTTATTTTTGCTAAGCAGCTTGCAATAATTTGAATTCACCCTGACATTTAAAAAAGAATGATATACTAGCCATGCAGTCTAGAATTTATATCAACCATTGTTAAAGTGAAAGGCAGGCGATTCCCCAAAGAAGTTGTTGCAAACAAAATGAGGGTTACTTACATTGATGACCGAATCTGGGATACCTTCTGTCATATGTACATGTAGTGAACTGCTCAAAATTGCTGACGATCTGGCACTTCAAGGTGCTTTGTGCACTGTAGAGAGTCTTTATTACTTGGCATATTCGATATTACATTTTAGTGCCTCTTCACGGAATGTCCAAGCATTGGCAAGTGACATTGTAAATAAACAGTGATGATATGTTTATTTTGACATGAATAACAATTTAGGATACAATTACATGAATATCATAGCAAAAACAAGTCATAGTTTGCTATCCGACTATAAAAGCAAAGGTGGAGTTTAGTCCTCGTCCAGCCTAATTTGCCTATTAAGTACATAAATACAGGAAGCTAATCAACAGTCATTCATCCATCAATGTATGTGTCCTGGGGACACTGTCCACCATGAAACATGACTAACATGCTCTAATTATTTTTCAAACACAATGTCATGTCTTTATCTGAAAGTGTATTTAGCAATAGCAATTACTGATCATTTTTATATCAAAGCTTTTGCTGCTAAAAGATCACTGCATTCTGGATACACAATCTAACATTAAAAATGTTAAAACTTGATTGCGTTTTTTGATACAAAAAACAGCAGTTTCAAAAGCAACAACTAGAGCTGGCTATATATGGTAGCCTGCTAAAGTCACACTATTTTCAAATGAAATTGCTTGTAATCATTGATTTTCAATAATCATTGGACCGTCATGAGCAATCATTGGACTGTCATGAGAAAACGTCCCAGCAGGATGTCATTCAGATGAGATATTCAATTGTTGGCCCTTTGTGTCGGTTTCTGTGCTGGTGATGGACAACTGAGAAACACCTCAGACGAGATAAATGTGTAAAATGTCGAGGACTGCCACTCTTCTCCTTTATCTCATCAAATAACCCGCAAAAATGCCCAGAAAGGCCCAAATAACCCTCAAAAATGCCCAGAAAGGCCCAAATAACCCGCAAAAATGCCCAGAAAGGCCCAAATAACCCTCAAAAATGCCCAGAAAGGCCCAAATAACCCGCAAAAATGCCCAGAAAGGCCCAAATAACCCTCAAAAATGCCCAGAAAGGCCCAAATAACCCGCAAAAATGCCCAGAAAGGCCCAAATAACCCTCAAAAATGCCCAGAAAGGCCCAAATAACCCGCAAAAATGCCCAGAAAGGCCCAAATAACCCTCAAAAATGCCCAGAAAGGCCCAAATAACCCGCAAAAATGCCCAGAAAGGCCCAAATAACCCTCAAAAATGCCCAGAAAGGCTTACTGGACTGCACTTACCATGTATCTGTCTACCTAAACATCACCGATGTTGAAGTAGACAGAATTCTGTAATGTTTGGGGCTAATCTGGGAATAATTTTGGAACCCTTTTGAATAGGGTAGACCGGCGTAAGTTGTGCCAAAGGTGAGTTGTGCCGCCCACTGTTGGGGTGAAATGAAGAACTGGGCAAAGGAGGCAATACCACCTATATATACCCTCTTGGTCAACATCTTTAGGCACCAAGAAAAAAACTGCCAAATATAATGGTATGAAAAGCTACACTCATAACTTTTAATTTGTTGCTGAAAAGTTGAAGAGCCGAGGACTGACGTTCTTGTTTCTCAGTCATCTGGTACTTGTAAGAAGATGATGTCCCTCTGGTAGGATGGTGCTATGAGGTAGGGGAGAGTGGGGACCGATGGGCCACTTGACAAATTATTGGCCATGGAGGCAAATCTGCTTCAGATACAGGATTCATACTGTGCACCCTATTAGCCGCTGTAATTTTCTATTAAATGATATAAGATTCACATAGATCAACCTAGGGAGAAAGATGAGAAAACACATTTTCTGTCAAGAAAGATGGTGGCCCATCGGTCCCCAACCATGGGTTCGATGGACCATGTTGATAACTTGACAAAGGGTGGATGAAGAATTCGAAATTTGGTTCCAAGGTGTTTTTGTTGATCCATCTGAGTGTGTAGGATAAGAAGAGATTAAAAAAATATAAAAATGCCGAGATTTACACTTTGAAAAAAAGCGAAATTTTCACCGATGTTATGAGTAATTTTTTTGTAGTTATAGTAAATCTACTGCGATTATATTTTAGCAGTACATGAACAGATGTACTAGAAACTGTATTGGAGAATTCTAAAATGATTGGTTCATTGGTAACTAAGCAAAAAACAATTATTTGATATTTGGTCGACACAGAAGTTTGGCTACCACCGTGACCATCAAAATCTTGCCTAATATCTCAAAGTTGTTGATGAATATTTAAAAATGAGTATATTTAAATTTTTTCTCCATCAACAAATCATTTCTGTCAACCATTTAGATTTTTAGGGAAAAAGTAAAATGTTCGATTGATCACTGTATTAGTATGCCACCTGCAGGAGAAATCTGGATTCAAAACAATAACATTCATCAATAACCCTTCATAAGGCTATATTTTGGTAAACTTCAATTTAAATTCAAGATTGTATTATGTCTAGCCTGGTCATTGTGTTTATTATTTTCCTAATACTAACTGGATTGATCATTTGTAATTTCTATGGATATTTTCATTAAAATTATTCCCACCATTTTGTGTTTCAAGCCATTACTAAGGCAAATTCGTCACTTTAAATTTGAGGGCAATCCTTCAAGTCGAAACTTGACATTTAAAGATAAAACTAAAGTTTTATTGGGCTTTTTTCCCCTAAAATATTTTAATATCCAGCCCCATGCCAATATGCCACCTACAGAAAGTCTCAAGAAATAGTGGCCCATTGGACCCCATGTTGGGTGGCCCATTGGTCCCCAAAAGCTTTCAGATTAGTTAAAGCCCTTTTTTTGGTGAAATAAGGTTCTTATTCCTATAATTCAATGTTTAAAATTCCACCAGTAGGGGAAGCTTGGGAGAGTTGGGCCACTTTTTACATTCTTGCACCTCCTGCTAACAGTAATGATTATATAAACATGCTTAAAGCATGTATTGTATCTTGAAATATTTCAGAAAAATATCTTTAGGTTTGCATTGATATTTTCCCAAGAACATATGAGCTACAGCCCTATGAAAATTGGAAAAAAATTGGCCCAACTCTCCCCATCAAGTGGGAGACTTGGGCCAATCATGGGGGAGACTTGGGCCATTGCAATATATCAGGTTCGGTAAAGCAGTACTTGAGGCCATAATATTTTTAACCTGTAGTGTGATGGTCATAGAAGTCATTAATCCTGAATTGAGGCCTCTTGCAACATTAGTTTGCTGTCAGACTTAAACCTCGGGATGATGGCCCAACTCTCCCCATCTATATTTCCTGATATCTAATTTTATTTGACCATGAATAATTATTAAGGCCTAAAAATATTCAATCTTTGTTGAAAATTGCTCTAGACAAGTTCTTCTGTCTTAATAAAAATAAATCTGGGTAAATGCAACACATGTGGGGAGAGTATTGGCACTGTCCCAACTCTCCCCCATTCGACCATTTTTCTCTTAATTCCAATTATGACAAAACCGGTTGTCTGATAATTTTCCAAAATATGTTAATAACAACTGAATAGTCAAGCCTACCAAGCAGCCATAGAAAATTTTCTTAGTCCTTGTTGTCTGACAGGCGATTGAAAACTCGTAACAGGGCTCAGTTTTTCCGTTTTTCATCCAAATTTGAATTTTCTTCTCTCTAAAGATTGTGATAAGCAAATTAGCCAGAAATGTTACATCCATTGAAAGATTTTTATATTTATAAAATTTTGGTGGCTGCAGCTTTCTCAAAAATTTTTTATTTTCCTCAAAAATCAGGGTGGCCCAACCCTCCCTGCGGCCCAACTCTCTCAAGCTTCCCCTATATAGGGAAAATCGTCATAGGAAATATATTGCCTCAAGTCTACACACATTTGAGATATTAAACTTTTCTGAATCAGTAAAAAATTATTTTAGATGTTGAAAATTTCATTTTGCCCACTAAACTTTTGTGCTATAACTTATCGATCAGTCATCAATATGGTATTCATAGATGTGATAAGCAATACTAAAAATGCAAATTACAGTTGTGCTCAAAAGTTTACATACCCCGATGCAAAATGACCAATTTCTCTATTTCCAGGGCAATTTTAACTACAATAGGCAAATTATGCATGAAATACAATGCACTGCATGCGGCTAAACATTTCTGAACCATTGAAAATTCAATAGCAATGAGATTCTATGATATTATAGGTCAATTGCATTTTATGACATTTTCAAAAGTTTACATACCCTTCTGTAATATCATATATTTTCCCCTTGGGAACATGAACAGCTTGCAGGATTTTACAACATTATTTCAGAAGTCCTCAGAGGACAATTGCAGTGATTTTAATCCATTCTGCATCACAGAATTTCTGTAACTCCATTTTCATTGTTGGTTTCCGCCGGGGCACGGTCTGTCTCAGATCAACCCATAATTTATCAATAACATTCCAGTCTGGAGGGTGTCAAACCACTCGAGGACCTTTTCCCAACTGTCCTGAAAATATTTTTGGGCAGAATTAGTGGAAGGCTTTGGATTGTTTGCCTGATGCAGCGACTTGTTTCATCCCATTCCAACTTTCACACTGAATCATGTCGGTTCTCTTCCAAAATTTTCTGGAAATCAGTGGCGTTACAACTTTCATTAGTCTTGACCAAATTTCCAGTGCTGTTTGCATTGAAATAGCTACTATGTATCAAAACTGCACCACCTTGGTTCACTTTTTGAATGGTACTAATTTGCTTGCATTACCTGACGGACATGCCTCTTACAGGGCGGGGGTGATTATGGGACAAACTTGGATGCAGTGCGCCAAAAGCAGTTGGTAGGTCCCAAGCCATCTCCCAAAAAGGTTTTTAGATAGACAAGACTTAGCTGAAGTGTTATATCATTAAAATCCCTTGCACTAGTTTGCAGGTAGTTTATTCAGACTTCCGATAAAAAGAAGACAATTGCAAAATTGAACCAGGGTGGTGCACCTTCAATGCTTTGCCGCTGTTTCAGTTCAAATAGCACCAGAGACATTGTCAAGACTAAAGAAATGTTTAATATCACTGATTTCCAGAAAATTTTGGAAGAGAACTGACATGATTCAGAGTGAAAGTTCGGAATGGGATGAAACAAGTCGCTGTTTCAGGACAACAATCCAAAGCCTTCCACTAATCCTGCCCAAAAATGTTTTCAGGACAGTTGGGAAAAGGTCCTCGAGTGGTTTGACACCCTCCAGACAGGAATATTATTGATAAATTATGGGTTGATCTGAGACAGACCGAGCCCCGGCGGTGACCAACAATGAACGTGGAGTTACAGGAATTCTGTGATGCAGAATGGATTAAAATCACTGCAAAGGTCCTCTGAGGACTTCTGAAATAATGTAGTAAAATCCTGCAAGCTGTTCATGATCCCAAGGGGGAAAATATATGATATTACAGAAGGGTATGTAAACTTTTGAAAATGTCATAAAATAAAATTAATTTATAATATCATAGAATCTCATTGCTATTGAATTTTCAATGGTTCAGAAATGTTTAGCCGCATGCAGTGCATTGTATTTCATGCTTAATTTGCCTATTGCAGTTAAAATTGCCCTGGAAATAGAGAAATTGGTCATTTTGCATTTGGGTATGTAAACTTTTGGGCAGAACTGTATATGTTCCGAAACGTTTTTGATGTGGAGTTAAGCGGATGGCCCATCGGTCCCCATGGCCTGTCGGTCCCCATTCTCCCCTATATCTAGACATTTGTGTTGTTAGATTTCATTTCGCATTGTTTATTTATTTTTGACAACCAGTTTCATCCAGAAAATCAATTTGGGGTAAGTTGTGCCGTTTTGATTGGGGTGAGTTGGATCTCCTGGAGGCAAAGTGAACCAACCCTGAAATTCAAAATTTCGGGAAATGGCAAAAGCAGTTTTGACCATGTTTGTAAGGCACATGGTTTTGAAGCTATTCCAGTTATATGTTTTACAATGCTAACAACCTGATTGGGGCTTTTTTGATTAACTATTTTGAAATATAGATTGATGATCTAAATTTTTTCCACATGGATAACGGCGAATTTAATGAAACATCCATCGCAAGGCAAAGTTAACCAACCCATATTTTGCTTGAAAATGCTCATGATTTTGGGTCAAATTGGCCAAATAAATAAATAATTGCACTTAGTTTAAGATCTTTCATGACCATCACAACTTCAGGGTGGCAAATGAATTAATTAGCCTCACTCTGGAGAGTGTGTTTTTCAGAGACAGTTAAAAATATTGGTTGGTTCACTTTACCGCAAAATGATGGTTGCTTGGGTTGGTTCACTTTACCGTAATACTGAATCCTCGACCCAATGAATGGCAATGCTGGTCAGCCAGATGGTTGAAAATGACCCAATACCAATCAGGGAGGATACTTAAAGTCTTTGGTTGAAATTCAATTAATCAGCCTCATTCTGAGGAGTGGAATTGCTGAAATAATGATCAAAACTTGGGTTGGTTCACTTTGCCTTGAAATGTATGGGTTGGTTCACTTTGCCTTCCCTGTCAGCGTGCCTTGGCGGTCCGGCGTTGGCCCGGCGTCGGTCCGATGCTGCTGACATCGGACCGGCTTTGGGCCGACGTTGGGCTGCCGAGGCACGCTGATAGGGTTGTGACTAAAGTGAGTTTTGGCCACATTGGATTGGTTCATCCCCTCTATAAAAACAGCCTTGTTATTGGAATTAAGTTAGGTCACCTAACCATCGGATAGAGGACACAATTTAATGTCAAAAACCATTGAAACATGCGAAAGCCAAAATTCAGGGTTGGTTCACTTTGCCTCCCGAGGATCCAGTTGTGTATGACATAGGAATTAATTTTGTTTTCATCTTTTTTTGTCTTCATTTTACACAAAGCCTAAACATGTTGTGAAATAACTTACACTGAAAGGAACATGTGTTAAAAGTGTTATACCGCCCTCTAAACAATAAATAATTCTAGGTTTTTCAGCATTTTAAATTTTTGTATAAAATGGCTCATAAATGTTTTATTAGTTTCATGTAATATGTCAGTTATAAGTTAAAAACATGATAGAAATAATCCATCTGAAGAAACGGGTGAAATACAAGGTTTTTTTTTGGAATAAATTAAGCGGAACAACTTACCCCGTCACGCGGCACAACTTGACCCGGCACCCGGTTAAGTTGTGCCGCTTGACCTACTTTTTTCAAATGCGCACCATGACCTTCCGAATGGTCGGATTGCCCTGACACTTGGATTGATTCTGGCCAGCATATTCTATTTTGATGTCTGATTTTCAGATTACATGATTAAGCTTTGGTTTTTCGGAAAATCAGCATTACGAAAAAAATGGCACAACCTACCCCGGTCATGTCTCGCAGTTAGACAGTGAAGTGCATGTTTAAAAAAAATATTCATGTGGTTAAGCAATGTGACCAATCATAGTGAATGGAATAATGTAATTTTCTGATTTCCTTATGTAATAATGGGCAATGTAGTGATGATGTCACATTGTCACAATGGTTAACAAAGAGGCTCTGATAGGCCTTGTATTGCTGCAGTGCCTTCTTTCCAAGTTGCAATTGAAATGAAAATATTTTGCAGCCTGATCGCTTCAAAATTATTTAGTTACTTCCAAGTACAATGTAGGCCCACAGTAGCAATGAATTATAAGAAAATATTCATTGTCAGTATTTATTTTTGCTTAGCAGCTTGCCATAATTTGAATTCACCCAGACTTCAAAAGAAGAATGTAATATTAGGCCTGCACTAAACGCTGCATGCCTCTACCATGCAGTCTAGAATTCTTGTCAACCATTGTTTAAGTGAAATGAAGTCAAGCAGGTGATTCTCCAAACAAGCTGTATGGCACACAAACTGAGGGTTACTTACCTTGATGACCGAACCTGGGATGGCTTCGGTCGCATGTAGTGAACTGCTCAAAATTGCTGACGATCTGGCATAGTAGATAGTCTTTATTACTTTGCATATTAAATATTAAATTTTTGTACCTACACATGGCATGTTAGAATATTTGTTATTGATGTTCGAATGTCCCAAGCCTCTGTCCAAGTATGGGCCAGTGACATCGTAAATTAACTGTGGTGATTTTATCACGTTTTACTATCTGACTGTTAAAGCAAATGGGTGAAGTTTAGTCCACGTCTTGTCCTAATTTGCCAACCAAGTGCATAAATACAGGATGTAAAGTCCCAATCATCCTACCATTTATTTATGTATCCCCCATGAAATATGACCGACACTCATGGGAAGGATAATAAATAAAGGTCTATTCATCATTCAGACACGATACAGCTTCATCTGTAAATGTGTATTTAGCAATTATCATGGCAATTACAGATCATTTTATATCAGAGCTTTAGTTATTTTTATGATAACTGTATGCTTGAAACAGAATCCAGCATGCTTGAAACAGAATCCAGCATGCTTGAAACAGAAGCCAGCATGCTTGAAACAGAATCCAGCATGCTTGAAACAGAAGCCAGCATGCTTGAAAGAGAATCCAGCATGCTTGAAACAGAATCCAGCATGCTTGAAACAGAATCCAGCATGCTTGAAACAGAAGCCAGCATGCTTGAAAGAGAATCCAGCATGCTTGAAACAGAATCCAGCATGCTTGAAACAGAATCCAGCATGCTTGAAACAGAATCCAGCATGCTTGAAACAGAATCCAGCATGCTTGAAACAGAAGCCAGCATGCTTGAAAGAGAATCCAGCATGCTTGAAACAGAAGCCAGCATGCTTGAAACAGAAGCCAGCATGCTTGAAAGAGAATCCAGCATGCTTGAAACAGAAGCCAGCATGCTTGAAACAGAATCCAGCATGCTTGAAACAGAAGCCAGCATGCTTGAAACAGAATCTAGCATGCTTGAAACAGAATCCAGCATGCTTGAAACAGAATCCAGCATGCTTGAAACAGAATCCAGCATGCTTGAAAGAGAAGCCAGCATGCTTGAAACAGAATCCGACATTCAAGATCTTAATATTCCTTGTGGCCCAACCAAACTGTCTAAATCGGCCTTGAAAAATATATAATCTCATAAAACTGGAGAAAAAAAAAAGAAATTCTTTTGCAAACATGTACCGTAATCTGAATATCTCAAATTAATGTAATATTTATTCATTTTGGTGATTTGCAGAATGTGTCAATTGCCCCTTTGTTTTAGTGTCTAATAATCAAACATTCATTTTAACTTATTGTTTGTCAATATGTAAACATTGAACACGAATAAACTATTTGTGTTTGTCTGTCTGTCCTTCTGTCTAGTTGTCCATCTGTCTGTCGGTCCGCCAATTGAGAGTTTCATAAGTTACAGCATTTTATTTTTTAAATTACTTCTACTGAGATACCAAGAACTGCTCATCGGTCCACTGTGGAAAAAATAAATCAGTTAAAGATTCATAAGGAATATCTTACTCCAGATGGTTGCGACAATCATAATTATTCAAGTTTTGAAGGACTGTTGTCCACTACCATGGGAACTGTGCCTCTGCTAATTTAGGTGATTGACTTGACTTAAGTTGTGCTGGTGTACACCTGATCAGACGGGCAGCTCAACTTCCATCTTTTGTGGGGGAAGCTGCGCAACTGCCATATATGGTGATGAGATGAGTGGACTGGGAGTCTGGCACATACCCCATTAATAGAAACCTGTCAATTCATTTCTTTCTGACAAATAGACAAGATAATGAAGTTTATTACTTAGTTTCATCAGACTTTCTTGTTTGTCATCAGTTTTTATAGCCATACATAGAAAAACAACATTGGATTGAGTGTATTCCTTTGGTAACCCTTTAATTCCACCTCTGAACCCCAAATAATGTTTGATTGGTGTTAACATGTTAAAGATACCATAAACAACATTGTTTCTTTGGAAAGTATTTGGAGTATCATCTTTGAAATGCTATTTCTGGCAGTTAGTTCAGGCGTGCAAATAATTTTTTGTCATCGGGATTCACTTTTTTCAAGTTTACCTGAAAAATACATTTTATAAAAAATGAAACGCATGTGATCCTAACCTACTAACACTACTCTGAAACATAGGCAGTTTGTTGTATCGCATTGGCATTTTTCTGTGCAATATGCCGAAAAATCAAAGTGTGCAAATAATTTCTTTGTTGACTGTATGTAAATGTGATGTAGGCCTACTCCTAAATGGCTAGGAATTCTCTAAAAAATTGCTAATATGTTTACTTTATAATATGATTTACTATTATTAAATACCATAAACTGTGATGAAAGAAAGACCACACTTTTAGAATATTGGACATTTTGACAAGTATACACAAACCGACACAGGAAAAGATGTGGACGACATTCGACATACAAATTCTAAGAAAAGCGTCGTACAAAACTGACAGACTATATTGTACATAGCACCAAATTGTATTGGAGAGAATTGAAGAATACTGGCTCCAATTAAAAGCAAATTATATGGTCTTGGGCCATCTGTTCCATGGAGCATGTCATATTTATCATATTTTCATGGCCTTGGCCTTGACTCGGTCTCGGATGCCAAATCTTGAGGAGTATATAATTTCTTTCTGCAGTTCTGCTGTTCTGCAAAAAAAGAAAACTGCAGAATACTGCAGTTCTGCAGAAAACTTACATTGACCTCTTTCGATTTTCACATGATGAGTCCTAATTACCAATTTAGCTAGTGTTTGGCTTTTCTAAAATATTATTGAATGGCAACGCAATTTTTCTTGATGAAATTCTTGTTTGAAATTGCAATACATGAATGTCTTCAGTTTGTTAACATTCCCATTTCTTCTACTGTCATTGTAATTATTGAAATTTGATATGATGATGCGCTTCATGTTTTTGGTTAGTCTGAAATATTTTGTTTCTTGGATTTCCTAAATTAGAATCAAATCTAATTCTCATGTTTCATAGATTTTTTGAATATCAAAAAGTGGGGGAGGGGGGACATTTCATATTATGTCAAAAATGTGTGGGGGGGGAAGAATCCACGTCCCCCACCAAATTACGCCTTGGACAATGGTGGTTATGTGACAGTCTTTGGTCATTCGAAAATCCGGTGAGGTTCATTTGGGCAAACCACTCAGTCATTAAGATCATTTAAGAACAAAGACAAAATATTCTAAACGAGAGTTATGTGCAGATTTATATTTTGGTGACATCACAGCATAACCTCACAAGAAAAAATTGTATGATACAATGGAAGAATTTACCTTTGCAACAATATTAAGCAATATTAAGCTTTGAAAATTAATTTAAGATTATAACTTAATATACATAGCCATACACGTGTCAGTGAAGTGAATCTGAGTGAAAACTGACACCTGTGTCCTCCAGCAGTCGAAGTGAAGCTGTAAAAACTTAATCAACACTGAGCTCCCTCTGGCTGATAACTGGTCAGAAATTAACAATAATGGCACTGTTTTGTTGAAATTTGCTTCTTTTTTTTACCTTAAATATTGAATACAGGTAAAACACTTCTTGGGAGCCATGACAAAATTGTCTTGTTGAAAGGTTTCTGTTAAAAAGTCCTGATGACAATTTTATGATTGAATTGTATGATAAAAGTTGGTGAAAATAAAAGGGTCATGGCCTTTCACTTCATTGAAAGTCAAAGTACACTGTAAAAATGGTTTGTTTAACACAGACTACAGCAGACGTAAGCTGGTGTCTGTTCAATTCAGAATTGTTGTGTAACATCATACAAAGCTATACATGCTTGACTGCTTGTTGCAGACATGTTTTACATCAAATTAAACATAAAATTGAAAACTGACACACAGATCATTTCGTTAATCCTCAGTCCATCCAGACATCAATGTTTCAAACAATTACTTTCCTTTAATTAGGACTACTGTTATCTCTATACTTATATTACACCAGATAAAACCTTGTTGATCAAGTTTTTTGTTTTTTAGTTATGGGAGCCCCTGTAACTGGTATCTATTAGAGCTAGGACTTTTTCCCATTATTTTACAAATGATTAATAGTTTTTTCTCTTAAAAATAATTGATTATGTAATATGATTATTTTATCATCATCCACTGCCACTTCATATTGGACAAAAGATTCATAATTTTCACTATTGTCTGGACCAAGTACTGCAATCTTAATGCTTAACATCTAACATGATGCTTGTAGTTACATTAAAGTTTGTCTTTATAGCATTGTAATAATATGATGAACTGGAAAATTAATCCAAATTATTCAGACTGGATCCATTGGAAAATTGTCTCAAATGCAGAAAACACATATTCCACATATATATAACACAGAGCCCTAGTATCAATTCAATATGCCGATGAACAGGCTAATTAAATCTTCACAAAAAAACGACATGCACTTTTTGCCTACAGGCTTCCAAATGAATTTTTTAACATACATGGAATATTAAAAATGTTCAAGCTGATTTGACATTGTCCCCAAATTTGTACTATTATCTTATACTGACAGATGTACATAGAACATTGTTTGAGAGAAATCTTCAAACCACTCAAGTGCCAATTTCTAACATGGACAGTACATGTACACAGTGAGTGAACACACTTGATTATTTAAGATATTTACACAAAAAAGACTTTAGAAACATAAATAAAAATGTCTAATTATCATTATTATCATTTTACACGGCATTGTCGGGCCATTAACACCCAGTTCGCCTGCGCAAACCTCACCTGGTGTATTGTGATGTCATCACAAGTGACATCATGGTGGTTTTGTTATTTTTTCTTGGCTAAAACGGCCAAAAATGGTCAGAATTGAAAAATTTTAAAGCCTAAAATTATCTCCACGAAGAGGAGAACACTGTTATGTAATCGGTTTTGCTCTAGATTTAATAAAAAGACCGTGAGAATGCGAAAACGGAGCGGGCATTAATGACAAAAAAAGGGTAACTTTCTTCTTGGATATGGATTGTGTTCAATAATGATAATAATGATAATAACATTTATTTGTCAGGCATTATGGGGTATTAATCAGTTATGGCCCTCAGGCAGAAATTTTTTAACGCCCTCGTCTGGCGGTTAGGGCATTAAGTTAATGATTTCTGCCCTCTGGCCATAACTGATTAATACCCCATAATGCCCTCCAAAAAACCGTTATAGACCAATTATACATAATATGTATGCACAGATCAAAATTTAGTTTTTTCTTGCCATTGAGGATATATATAGGTCTTTGTCCGCAAGATCCATTTATGTCACTAATGGTCTTGTTACAACTTGCTCTTTAACTGTTAACCTTTGAAATAGATGTCATTTTGTCTACAAACATTTTTGAGTCTCGTGTTAACAGACTACCAAGCAGTATTTATAATATTGGTGAATGTTTTTCTGAATCACCATATGATTATTTCATGGATTGGATCTGTATTTCCCTGATACTTTCACCAGAGACCCTATATTTTTCGAAACCCATGTATTTTCCCTCTGCTGTTCGTATTACCCAGGGAAAACTTTTGTATCAGGGAAGAAATGTACCTAGACATGGAAAATGACATAAAATTGAATGCCGACACACACATCATTTCATTAATCCTCACATCTGTCCATCCAGACATCAATGTTTCAAACAATTACTTTCCTTTAATTAGGACTACTATTATCTCTATACTTGTATTACACCAGATACAACTTTAATGATCAAGTTTTTTGTTTTTTAGTTATGGGAGCCCCTGTAACTGGTATCTATTAGAGCTAGGACTTTTTCCCATTATTTAATATTTTATATATTTTTAATAGTTTTTTCTCTTACAATTAATTGAATATGTAATATGATTATTTTAGCATTTTCCCATGCCACCTCATATTGGACAAAAGATTCATAATTTTCACTATTGTCTAAACCAAGTACTACAATCTTAATGCTGAACAACCAACATGATACATTTACTTACATTAAATCCTGTCTTTCTAGCATTGTAATATCACGATGAATTGGAAAATTAATCCAAATTATTCAGATAGGATTCATTGGAAAATTGTCTCCAATACAGAAAACACATAATCGATTGACTAATCGATTATTTTGATTAATCGACATTCGACAGAGTTCTAGTATCAATTCAATATACTGATGAACAAGCTAATTATATCTTCACTAAAAATTAACATGCTCTTTTTACCTATAGGCTGTCACATGAATTTTGTAAATATACATGTATATTAAATATTAAATATATTTAAGGTGACTCAAGCGTGGTAGTTTGATCATACAGATTTTTCTAAAAGTTTGCACAGGTAGTCTATGGGACCCATACATTCCAAAAATGGAAAATTAAAAAAATTTCACCGACTCGTTTGGTTGCCATGATGACTGCTTAAAAGTTATAAATTGAGTTTTTGGTTATGTACCACAGAATAAAGCATTACATGCATTTGTCACACAAAAATGTCAGAAATGTCTTCCCATGGATGTAAACCAATACATTTGCCACAAATTTGAAGAAAAAGGTTAAAATACTTTTTCTGTAAGAGGCCGACCAGACGATAGTGGGGGGGGGCTATGGACTTTACCCCCGAGACGAACTTCTTTTTTCGTTCGCGACGCGTCAACAAACAATTTTTTTCGCATGCGCATTCGCGACAAACTTTTTTATCGGAATTTTAACATTACGGTACCCTAGCTACAGGTGGAAACAAACTTTTTTTTTTATTTCCATGTGCTGAACAAACTTTTTTTTTCGGTGTAAAGTGGGAAACAATCTTTTTTTTTCACCAAATATCCATAGCCCCCCCCCCCAAAGATCATCTGGTCGGCCCCTAAGAGCTCAAAGGGCACAAACACACTAATCAATGGCAGATTCTGCATGCATCAATTTTGGCAGTAATCAAATTTTAGGAAAACGATCATACAGATTTTTTTAAAAAATTGCTTATATCATAAACAGGTTATTGTCAAACAAATGTCCAAAAATTAAAAAATTTCACCGAGTCGTTTTTTAACTGCAGTACCATGACTATGCCAATGTCAATTTAAAGAAATAAAGACAATTTTAGACACAGTTGACTGAAATTAGTTGAGAAAATTATTTTGATAAAGCTGAGAAGCTGATACTTTGAATTAGCATAGAGTAGGTGTTACTGCATTCAATAAAAAAATAATTATGCTTCTAGCTGCATTAGATCTCATTTAAATAGCAAATTACTGGCTGCCATGCTGTTAAAAAAAAGAGAGCAGAAAATGGTAACGTCACAACTTTTTCAGGCCTGCAGTAGTGGTGACGCTATGTTGCTAGGCAACCAGGCTGCTCAGAAGTATGTGCAGTGTACCACGCTTGAGTCACCTTAAGCTGATATGACATTGTGCCCAAATGTTGTACTATTATTATGATTTTATACTAACAACTGTACATAGAACGTTCTTTGAGAGAAATATTCAAACCTCTTTCCAATTTCTAACATGGATAGTACATGTATCCAGGGACACAGGGAATAAACACACTTTGATTATTTAAGATATTTACACCTATCAAGAGACCAAAAAATGCTAAACATGAATAAAACTGTCTTATTATCATTATATATATTTATAATATATATGCACAAATCAAAATTTACTTTTATCTTGCCGTTGAGGATATATATATATAGGTATTTCTCCACAAGATCCATTATATGTCAATAGTCTTGTTACAACTTGCTCTTTAACTGACAACATGTGAAATAGATATATTTTATCTACAAACATTTTTGAGTCTCGTGTCAACAGACTACCAAGCAGTATTTATAATATTGGTGAATATTTTTCGGAGTCACCGTATGGTTATTTCATGGGTTGGACCTGTATTTCCCTGATATTTTAACCCGAGACCCTGTATTGCCCGAAACCCATGTATTTTCCCTCTGCTGTTCGTATTACCCAGGGAAAAAGTGCTGTATCAGGGAAGAAATGTACCTAGACATGGAATAATGATTGGTATGATTGCCGCATAGTCTGGTTAGTGACGGTAAGCAGATTTATCTGGAATGGGCGCTAAATAAAATCTTACTATGTTATTATTTTTGCTATTAAATATTACAGGAATGCATCATCTTGCCATTTGTTTACATGGTGTCTATGAGTTCTTATACTGACAGATGTGTGGCTTTGTTTCAGCACAGTCTAAATATATCTAGCCTAGTGTTATTACTATGTTTAAGGGATCTTATACTGACCAATGTGTGGCTATGTTGCAGCAGTCTTCATCATATCTTTCTTAGTATTTTACCAATTGCAATGGATCATATTCTGACAAATTTATGTATTCCTTGTTTTCGTAATATCTTGCTGAGTGTGTTGAAGGGATCTTCCACCTACTGACAAATGTAGGGCTTTGTTGAAGCACAGTCTTCATATCTAGTCTAGTGTTATAACTATGTCTAAGGGATCTTATACTGACCAATGTATGACTATGTTGTAGCAATCTTCATCATATCTTGCCCAGTGTTTTAACAATTGCCATGGATCATATTCTGACAAATGTATTCCTTTTTTCGTAATATCTTGCTGAGTGTCTTACTATGGTTAAGGGATCTTACACTGACAAATGTACCTAGGGCTTTTTTGCAGCACAGTCTTCATCATAATTATCTAGCTGAGTGTTTTCAATAGTTAAAGGATCTTTTCCTGACCGATGTATGGCTTTATTGCAGCATGTCTTCGTTATTTCTTGCTGCGTATCTTACTATGGTTAAAGGATCTTATACTGACAGATGTAGGGCTTTGTTTTAGAACAGTCTTCATCAAACCATTTTCCGCCATCTTGCACTGACATTGCCACACACTGTTGAGAATTTATTCCTCCATCGGGTTGACTTGTTTTCCAGAATGCGTTTTTGCGAAAGCCAATTTCATTCGGTTTGTCCATCCAATAATAGGCTCCAGATCCATCAGTGCGCAGTCCAGTCCAGACACTGAAAATATAAAAGCATGCATACAAGAAAGAATATCTAATAGAAACGTTATTATCGTGCACTATTTGGGGACAATTCAAACCAGATAATGTACCTTTGTACAAATGGCTCAACACACAAAACAAATACAATAAATAATAACTTTCACATAGTGAGGAGATCTTGTCTAACACACTAGGCATCACATCCATTAGACATTCTTTGTTGACAGGGATTTCAATAATTAAAAATTCACCACCTTGCTTATAAAATTCACACAATCAGTTCTTCTTCCACTAGGAATCTGGTTGCCGACATTAAACATAAGACCCAGGCGCCATACCACCCCAACCTCCCCCAAGACCCTAAATTAACATGGAAAATATAAAAATGCTGGAGCATCACATATTTGCCCCATGTAACCATGTTACTCCCCCCCCCCAGGCCATTTTCTAGATTCGCCATTTTCTAGATACGCCCCCTAATAAGACCACCTCAAAAGTATTTCAATCTTGTCTAAATATATATTAGCCAGTGATATAAAACTGCAAAATATTAGATGATTTGTCAATATTAGACTCAGACAAACACAAAATATCAATGTTATTTTTATGCCCCCCCCCTGTTATCAGCTTGTCTGTCTGGGGTCTGTCTGGCTAGCTGTCTATCTGTCTGCATCAATTCGTTGGGCATTACTCACAAAAACCCGTCACGCTTCACTGATTCAAATTAAACACTAGGAACTGCAACTAGTTGCTACATTGGCGACTCTGCTGTCTTCTTGTGTAAATGACTGTCATGCTTGACAGCTTCAGTTTCATCCGCAAATAATGTGGACACTTTTTATGCCCACCTAAGTTATATTTCCTTGCTGTGTTAGACCATTCACACTTGGAGAGTATGGGTGTATGGCGCCATAGTCTAGCCTTACGTGTCACCCGGATATTGACTATTGAGGGAGTCAAGAGAAGACTAAATCTCGTTTAGGCCTGGCTTTTCAGTTCCGTTCCTGCTTCCTCCATAGTTAAGAGTGCTTCTTAGTGGAACCACTAGCTTTGAGGGCTTCGGTTCGAATCCCAGCCAGGAATGGTAGGTGTCACAGCCTTTAGCCACGTCCATCAATTCTAATGCTACTATCATCGATACCGCCAAATTTTCTATGCCAGATACACCACTACCAGCCCCTGACCCAATATATTGAGATCTATAAACATGAATGGCATGACAATATTCATTTACGGCGTTTTGGATCTGCATATAGTTTGGGTGGACTTTATTTGGACCATTTAGAAGTGCACCTAAAGTCTGCAGTCTTCTGAAGCCTCTTGGCGGCCTGTGATTTCTTGTAACTTGTTTCTTCTAAGGTCTCCTGTTCTGGAGCATCTCAGGGACATGTGTTCAGTGTCCTCTTCTTCTTTTAGGCAGAGCAGACATGTTGTATCTTTTGCCAGACTAATCTTGTTTTTCCTCCTTTGAGTCAGGGTCATAACGGTGAGCATTAGTGCTCCGGTCATTGCTGCCGGGACTGCTCTAGCATTGATTGTACAGGAGTCCCAGACTGGGTGTGGCTTGTTGGGGGGATACCATGCTTAGATTAAAGAGACGCAGAGATGACTTGTCTGCCGATGCTAAAAATTGTGATGTTCAATGCAGTTCAACACTTGTCTTGACATGCTCTTTCCATGCCTCTTTCTTCCAAGGAGATTTTATGACCCCAGTGATGTTGATGATGTACTTTTCGCAAAGTGTGATGATACGTTGGAACCAGCTATACTTATTGCCCTTTGAGAGTTGCCTGAAGGCGAGGCTGCATAGGGTTTTGTTGTTTTGTGCAACTCTAACAACAGCGCCAAAAAGTGACAGGGTTTTGATGTCTAGTTGTGCTTCCAGAGGGAGGCACCCTGAGTTAATGTAACTGTATTATTGTTTCTACTCTATTGAAGTAACACATAATGACAGACAATATGTAAATGCCAAAGCATGAAGACGGGACTGCCATAACGCAAAAAATAAATTCTAAAAGACAGACTCTAAATTGTAATTACCTAATTTTTTCTTATAATTCATTTTTGTATTCAGGTTTGTTCCATAAAAAGTTTGGAGAAAAAAATTGGAACAAAGAAAAATAGGGTGGAAAGGTAAAATTCTAAAAAATATGTTTTAAAAATGTAACTTTTTTTTTTTCGAAAATTTTTTTTTTTGGAATATTTTTTTGTTCGAACATGTTTTTTTGGGAAACTTTTTTTTTTTCGAACATTTTTGGCAATTTTTTTTTTAACATTTTTGGTAATTTTTTTTGTTCAAACATTGTGTAACAGTGATTTTTAGTTTTATTTCGAACATTTAACAGTAATTTTTTTTTTTCAAACTTTTCTCTTGGAATTTTTTTTTTCAAACTTTTTTTAACTTTGTTTTTTCCAAACATATTTGGTAATTATTTTGTTTTGGAGA
Source organism: Platynereis dumerilii (assembly GCA_026936325.1). Classification (NCBI taxonomy): domain Eukaryota; kingdom Metazoa; phylum Annelida; class Polychaeta; order Phyllodocida; family Nereididae; genus Platynereis; species Platynereis dumerilii. The sequence goes on from JAPTHN010000024.1 coordinate 7,550,774, forward strand.
ATTTTTTCGAAAATTTTTGGTAATTTTTTATTTTTCGAACCTTTCACTGTAATATATTTTTTTGAACTTTTTTTTTTTCAAACATATTCGGTAATTATTTTTTTCGAACATTTTTGGTAATTTTTTGTTTTTTTCGAAAATCAAAAAAAAAAATTATTTCGAACAATTTTGGTAATTTTTTTTTTCGAACATTTACGGTAGTCACGCGTGATGAGAAAAAAGTGCCAGGATCATATTATGGAATGTCTGAATCACTTTTTTTGATTGAACCATCGGGCTGTTTCACTCCTCGCATGATTGCCATAAGCGACGAGACACCTCGCTTCGCTCGGTGAGCCGGTGGCTCTGTCCCGTCTATAAATTTAATCGAGTTTCTCTGTTTGTAATACTAGCGGCATTCATTAGTTTCTTCAGTGGATATAAATTTACATTATTATTAAAGTATTTTTGTTTAAGATATATTCATTCATTTTCAAAGTAAGGACAATCCAACATATAGTGAAATTCAACCCCTACATCCCTATTTGTACACAAGTCACACATTTTATTATGCTTGCTATTATTAAAGCGATTCCTAGTTACTGGTAAATGATGGTTTCATGGCAAGCCATTTACATATTACACAATGACTGTAAAAAAGGCAGCAGCCATTTAGGATACAACCCTCAGTGAGTGATGTGACACCAACCTAAAATGTATCTATAGAGCAATAATAGCAGCTCTGCACTTATTATTACTGATACACTTGCGCTCCTACTGAGGTGGCTATACAAATTAGGGATGTAACTTTTCATGTGAAGCAGCTGGTGAATCTTTTTCTTTAAATTAGAATTTCCAGACCGTTTTTTGTAATTTTTGTAAAGTTGAGGCTGATTTTCGCTAAATCAAGGCCGAAACTCTGCAAATGTTGAGTAGGGTGGGACTGGTGCCCCAATGTTTGCGGATCAAACCTGTCTTTTTTTGCAGGTGAGGTTGGTGTATGGGAGTATGTGTGTAAAATTTCAGCTCATTCTATTAATATTTAGAGGTGGCACATTTCACTTGAAGTTTATAATTGGCGAACCCTGAAAAAAGGAGAAAAAAGCACAATTTTCCAAAAATGAGACTTAGAATCAATATTTTTCTACCATTTAAAGACCATGAGGGGGAATTTTGGGAGCGCAGTTTAAATCTGGCATAGGCCTAATTTTGACTTTTCCACTTCTCATCTCTGCACAATGTAGTGCCCAATATGACGAAAATGACTCGAAAAAGCCTAAATTTAGAGATTTTCACACCTTATAGTGGCCTACCTATATATATTATAGCAAAATGGATGACAGTTCTGAACTGCCCTCCCAAAACCCTCCCCCATGGTTTTCGAATGGCTGAAAAATATTGATTTTAAGTCTCATTTTTGGAAAATCATGCTTTTTTCTCTTTTTTTTAGGGCTCACCAATGAGGATTTACATTATAAACCACAAGTGAAATGTGCCACCTCTAAATATTAATAGAATGAGCTGAAAGTTTACACACATACTCCCATATACCAACCTCACCTGCAAAAAAAAGTCAGGTTTGATCCGCCTAAGATTTCCAAAATGTGGGGCGCCAGTCCCACTCTAATGTTGAGCAAGTTAGAAAGTGGTCACTTTGACAGAAATTCCTGAGCATGATCTTTTAAAACCTCTAAAGCAACAAAATTATGTCTTTAAAATAGTTATTAATCAAATCTAGCACTTACTTGAAGGGATTATTTTGGGGCAATCCATCGGTTAGTCGATCTACATTGGTTTTCTCCCTTTCAGGCAACAAATATTGATGTCCAACAGATATACAGTATTTGCCTGCTTCAGTGAAATTTCTCAGGTTGGGTACTGATTTTACATCTAGTAGACAATGTCCTGTTGGAAAAGGAACTGTAGTTTCTGTTGGACAAACTAAAAAAAGAAAGTTTGGTTGACCAAAAGAAAAGGCATCAGGTATTCCCAGTTTAACTGGGAATGAGCATTCACAATCTAAAACGGGGTATAAAATAAGCGTGCAACGATCCCAAAATGTGCAGTGATAAATTTGAAATGTGCAGTGATCAATTTCACACTATTTGTGCTAAATTATGGTGAACTTTAGAATCCCCACAATACACTTTGTATTTCAACCAATTTGATACTTTTGTCTGCCTGATAATGGTCAATTGGTCATCTTTTTTTAATTTATAATGCTTGATATCACAATCATTGAATGCCAGCCCTTACAGTAAAAACACTCATGGTTTTCCATATATTAAAGGCAAACAGTCATCAAATCCTGACTTCGTATAAATACGCCTTCATCCACTGGGACTGAGTCTTACGTGTACACAGAGTTGGTCTCAAAGAAATTATTTGAAGTTAACATTTTACAAAGGACCTTTGAAGTTGTTGTTTTTGGGCCTCAATCAAATGGTCCATTTGATATGCGTGACGTAGGGCTGGGTACCCCCCCCCCCCTTGCTCAAGCCAAGCCAGTCAAGGGTGACCGCTGACCTGCCATGCCTGGCCAATGCAAACCATTCTGATTGACTGTGTGGTGTCTGATATGACTGCTAAGACCAATATGGCAAGCGCATCACCTGCCACACATTCGGAAAAAGGTGAAAATTAGTAAAGAATAGGTTGTTTTGTATAAGAATTTTTTTAGCAATTTGGCAAATGCCCAGCCAGCTATTAGTGTGTGCAGTCCACATTTTCAAGATTCTGAGTTGAGCAATGCTCTGCAAAAAGATTGGGATGTGGATCGTAATATTTAGGATACTACAGCCAGAAAAAAGCTTTAGTGCAGCAGATAATTATACATATGCCCTGCGAAGGTGCATTTTGAATAAATGCAGGTAAAAAATTATATCAGCTACATATCTTGACAAGCAGAACGTGTTATACATGAAGAAATTAACTATTCCATACAATCAAGAATACACTACAACAGTAGAAAAGACTTAACAAAATATAACGACAAGATTTGCTTTGAACCAAAACAAAACCAGTGGCTATACTATTTAGCTCTATTTCAAGTGGTCATATTATGTGATTATGGTCTCTGATGGCAATGCACTGTAATGTGCTGCCATCTCTTGAATTATATCAACTGGCAGGTCCGAGATTTTGAGGCATGCTTCCTTTGCATCTTGTTAATTCATTGCATAAACGAATCTATGCATGTCTCATTCACACATACCAGTTTATTTAAAGCTGCAAGACTATTTCAGGCATCACTGTCAGACTGTATGTCCTCGGTATTCCACAATGCCATTTTATTTACTTTTTACCCAGCCTGACGTAGTTAGCTTGGCAGTGGCTCACAAGGGGTTGCTTTTAATTGTGCCATCAATCTGGCCAGAAATCGAAAATTAATATCAGATTTTTATCCCTTTTTTTGGCCCAAATATCTGAGTGACTGTGTAAATGCATATAAAAACATAGGCTGCGCAGCAGCAAACCTTCAGCGAATAACACATTTAGAAGATTACAATTACATCATAAAATTGGTGTGTTTAACAAATCCCTGCCGGGTATAAGATGCAAAAATCATGGGTGACGTGCTCACACCTTCAACAGCTAAAAACTCCTCCCCGAGCAATGCCACTCACCTAAACTATCCACCTATCCTTATTGATCTATCCTGTCCTTCTGATAACAGCAAATAACAGTGAAACAGCTCCCTTATTTACGTTTTCAGCCTCTGCTGTTGTTCCCCACCAGGGGCACATGAATCTCCATCGTAGTTCACTGACTGCTCACGCCAGAGGCTGGCGCCACCATCTGCCTTCCCGCCAAAACCATCCACACACTCCAGTGTCAGCTGTTTCCCATGCCTGCACACTGGCTGACGCACTTCTACTCATTGTATCTCCGTCATCTTACCCTCATTTTACAGCTCTTTCCAAGCCCTAATCGTATCTACATGTCTCAACTATTATCCAACCTCCTACACGCTATCTCTCAAGTCTAATCTGCATAGCACAATCCAATCACCAATGCATTTTTCACTTTGGCCAGGTTCATGTTCAAGCACAATCTTACAGCAGAGGACTCAGTGCACACGACTGCTGTGTAGGATTTGGCAATGTGCCAAAATATCACTACTCTTTTTCATCACCAATACTTCCTGAAATCCATTCACATCTTTTCCCTGCTCACGTATATTCTCTACCTTTTCAATGAAAGCACATGCTTTCAGACAAACTGCAGATTTTTATCATTTCCCAGTCAATATTTCCAGTACCATCACAGGGAATCAACCTCTTCATTTTCACATATAGTGGGGGGTCACAGGGGCGGGCTCCATTCCCCCTAAAAATGTCCCTCAATGGGTATATCTAGTTCTGTATATTATAGGTATGCAACAGTGGTCGAGTAATGGAATTCTATTATCTGTTATTTGCCTGCTGCCCTGCGATCTACCTGTGTGCTTGCCAGGGTTTGTAAAAGCACGGAAAGGCCTTATTATACTAATCTACTTATATTATGGTACGGTTTTATGCATGCACCAATTTTTTTCCGATCATTTAAAAAGTGTTAAATACAAGTCAAAAAACACTGCTACATTTTATAGGTTATACGTGTAGGAAATGGCATTGCTGTATATGCAATAGTGGGCACGTTTTGGCTCCTATAAGAAAATAAGTATTTTTAATATTTTTTCTCAATATTACAAAAAGTATTGAATATGTATCAGTCAGACCATGAAAAGGCACAACTAAACCACATAAGTCATATTTGTACCAAACTTTATCCATGTACATGCAATAGTGACCAAGTCTTGGGCCAGAAACAAAAAATATATTTTTTTTCTTTTTTTTTTCAATATTTCAAATAGCATTTAATATTTTCCTACAGACCTTTCAAAGGGCACAACTAGACCTTATAGGCCATGTGTGTACCAAACCTTATCCATTTACATGCAATAGTGACCGAGTCTCAGCCCAAAAAACTAAAAAAATACATATTTTTCTATTTTCCAAATTTTTGCAAAAAGTATAGAATATCCATGAATGAGACCATCAAAAGGCACAACTAGACCATATAGGCCACATCTGTACCAAATTTCATAAGTGCACATGCAATAGTGACTGAGATTTGGCCCGGAAACGAACAAAAATAATTTTTATATTTTCTCAATTATTTCAAAAGGTATTGAATATCTATCAATTAGACCATCAAAAGGCACAACTAGACCATACAGGCTATATGTGTACCAAATTTCATCCATGTACACTCAATAGAGGCCGAGTGCTGGCCCGGAAACGATCTATCCGCCCGCCGCCCGCCCGCACGCCCAACATTTTTACCCAAGTAATAACAATACCTTCTTCGAACTTCGTTCGCTGAAGGTAAAAAGACGTTTGATTGAAAAAAAGTGCATGATTGTGGCCCTTTAATAGTGATAGCTCATGCAAGACAATACACGCAGTGATCAAATTTTCTTATTTTATACTCTGATCTAAAAAGGAAAGATTAATGACCGACAATATTCATATTGCAGTATTGCAGTATCAATATTAGTCACTATGGATGATATTTGAAATAACATTTTGCTAAGGGAAATAAGGGGCAAATTATAGAAAATTCAAATCAGAAAACTGAAAATCTTGCAAATATTGTTCGGTACATATTTTGATTAAAATATTTGAAAATAGCTTAGGCCCAGCACAATTTCCATTGATCACACATTCAAAAACAGTCCCATATGTATTGGTTACATTTTTGAACATTTTTGTGCAATTTTTTTGTGGATGCACATCAGTAAAAAAGGTAAATTTTGAAGAAAATATTGGGAAATTGTAAAGAAAAAATGGGGATATCTAATAAAACTCTTCGTATAAATCCCCTTTTCTTTCATTTTCCTTTTCTTTTTATTTCCCCATTATTCTTTACCTTTTCCCCCAATTTCTGGCCATTTCTCAATTTTGCTTACCATTTCCCCATTTTGCTTATCATTTCCCCATTTTTCTTCTCATTTCCCCATTTACATTCCTATTCTGGGCAATATATCTGCAAACATTTCCCACGAATCCTATCAAGGGGATCCCCCAAGCACCCCTACCACCCTTCCCCCCCCCCCGCTCACTCAACGCATGACTTTTTACCTTCAGCGAACGAAGTTCGAAGAAGGTATTGTTATCACTTTGGTCAAAAGTTGTCCGTCCGCCGGGCGGGCGTCCGGGCGGTCGGGCGGTCGGGCGGTCGGGCGTCCGGGCGGCGGGCGGATAGATAGTTTCCGGGCCAGTACTCAGCCCCTATTGGATGTACATGGATGAAATTTGGTACACATGTAGCCTGTATGGCCTAGTTGTGCCTTTTAATGGTCTGATTGATGGAACTTTTGTAATTTTTGAAATATTGAGAAAAATATAAAAAAAATATTTTTTTCGTTTCCGGGCTAGGACTCCGCCCGTATTGCATGCACACGGATGAAATTTGGTACAAATGTAGCCTGTATGGTCTAGTTGTGCCTTTTGATGGTCTCATGGATGGAAATTTTGTACTTTTTGAAATATTGACAAAAATATTAAAAACATTTTCTTTTTCATTTCCGGGCTAGGACTCAGCCCCTGTTACATGTACATGGATCAAATTTTTCACACATGTAGCCTATATGGTCTAGTTGTGCCTTTTCATGGTCTGATTGATTGATATTCTATACTTTTTGAAATATTGAGAAAAATTAATTAATTTTTTTTTTTCATTTTGGGCCAAAACTTGGTCACAATTGCAGGTACATGGATGAAATTTGTTACACATGTCACCTATATGATATATTTGTGTCTTTTGTGGGTGTGATTCATGGATATTCTATACATCTTGAAATATTGACAAGAAATATTAAAATTATTATTTTTTGATTCCAGGCCAAAACTTGGCCATCATTGTATGTCCATAGATCAAAGTTTATATACATTCCCTATATAGTATTTTAATGCCCTTTGTTGGTCTGCTTCATAGTTACTCTTAATGCTTTTTGAAACATTCTGACCCATACCTCACAACTAATTCCTTGTTTATGCATGAAACTGGTTCATATTATGTGTATATTGCTCTAGTAAGGTCTTTCCATCGTTCCACATACCCTGGCATGCAGTCGGGTATATGGCGGGTCATATAGCTAATTTCAGACCAAGATCAGGCCACTATTGCAAATATAACATGCAATGTGGTTCACATCTTTTTTATGGTGTTATGGTGTCCTTTAAAAATGTTGCTGTTCGCTGAAGGTTTGCTGCTACGCAGCCTATGTTTTATCTTAAAGTCAAGACATTTTATTTATTTTGGCAGTAAGTTTTTAGCCAATAAAAGAATATGATTAAGCCTGAGGTTTAATATTTGGTTTATCAGGGTGAGTACACCATGACCAAGCATGATTTGGACTAAATTTATGTCCTCTGACCCCCCAGCTCCATCATGCAGGCACTTACAATGCTAAATTACTGCTGCTCTTAAGCACATTTAGAACTATTTTTAGCCTTCTGTTGTGACATCATCAGCATTGTTGGCTCTATGACATCACTGAAATAATTGTGACGTCACAACAGCAGCAATAGAAGGAGTAGAAGAAAATGGCTTCTTGAGCTGTTTTGACAGCAATGTTATTCTAATGCGGCTGCCTCATAACCAGGGCAACAACATGCTAATACTTCCAAATGTTTATAAAACTGTCTGGTCAAGGTGTCAGGAACAGGAGGAGACAAGTATTTTTGTCAAGAGTAAGGTATGTTTTTAATAATCAGCCAAAGACTTACTGCCAAATTAAAATGTCTTGACTTTAATCTTAACATCGCAATACTCTACCTACAGGTTGAAACTACTACAAGAACGACATGTTGGAAGTTCCAGAGAAGAGTGTTTATTTTATTTAACACCAGAGGGATTGTGGTGCTGCACAATAGCACCACCAAGCGACCATAACATCTTCCTTTTTTCTTTTTTTTAAACGAAACTCTAAAACATGAGCTTAAATGAACAAGGTGACGATACCATACATAAATCTTCAAATAGTTAAATAAACAATTAACTTTAACAGAACAAGCTTAACAGTGGAAATGCAAATAGAGAGTTCATAGAATAGTGCAGACATAGCAATCCACACAAAATGTCAAGTCCAAATATACAACATATATACAGGCTCAAGGAAATCGCTAATCACAATCATCACACAAATCATTATTTCGAGAGGTCATAGTTCTCTTTCAGGTATGTTGGTGTCCTCGAGATCTGGCCACTTCTGCTAGCCGCACAAGGAGTCGCAGGCATGGAGACAGAAGCACGAGGGGACATGATTGGGAGCAGCAGGGGATGGGGGAGGACGGGTCACAGGTGATGGGGGACCAGGGGGAGGGTGAGTTGAGTCAGGAGTCACAGAGTCACAGTCCATATGTGTGCTAGTTGGAGGAGCAGGATCAGCAAGGGGCAACACAGATCTATTTTCACGGAGATGGGTCCGGTTCCGGCGAAGGTCAAAGTTCCCATACTGCACATCATAGGATCGAGCATTTTGTTTCCGTGTAACAACTGCAGGCTTCCAACCTGCTGTGGTTTGGATGCGGACAGGCTGGCCGACTTGAAGGGGAGGCAAGGTCTTAATGTGCATGTCATAGTACTTCTTTGCAGTTTGTTTGCGTTCAGAGATTTCAGCTTGTACAACTGATGGAGGAATCACTTGAGGGTCATAGAGTCGTTGAGTAGCAGGCAACTGGGATCGGGTTCTGTGAGACATCAAACGCTGTACCGGGGATGATTTGTGGGGAGAGTTTGGAGTGTTCCTGAGTGCAAGTAAAGCGAGATGAAAATCTGTGCCATCAAGGTGACATTTTTCCATGAGTGATTTCATGACTTTCACAGCAGACTCAGCCTTGCCATTGGCTTTTGGATACCGTGGAGAGGAGAAAATGTGATCAAACTGCCAATCATTAGTAAAGTTCTTGAATTCTGAACCAATGTAGTTTCCACCATTATCAGAAACGAGGAGTCGAGGTACACCATGAGTGGCGAAGGTTCTCTTGAAGACCTGAACGAGTGTCTTAGCAGACATATCCAACAAGTGATGGAGATCAGTAAAGTCACTGTAATGGTCCACAATAACCACATAGTGCTTCCCACGAAATTCAATGCAATCAGAGGATAGAATTTCCCAAGACCGGGACGGTACCGGATAAGACATCATTGGTTCTTTGGTCTGAGAGGGTTTCAATTCATTACACACGGGGCAAGCGGAGAGTAATTGTGTGACATCCTTGTGTAGGCCTGGCCAATACATAATGTCACGGAACGCATTGAGGGTATTTTCTATTCCCAGATGGGGTCTGTGAGCGAGGCGGAGCATGTCCTGTCGGAGAGTCTCGGGAATGATCACTCGAGTACCTCGAAAAACTAGCCCGTTGCTTGCAGAGAGTTCATCTCGATAGGACCAATATTCACGAGTACAGAGGGGCGTCTCTTGTTTGTTAGCTGGCCAACCTTCGAGGATAACGTTCATCAGAGATTGCAGGTTCAGGTCCCTTTGGGTAGCAACACGAACTCTCTCCAGTTGTTTGTCAGGTAGCTCAAGATTTTCAACTGGATCCTTGTTCTCAACATCCTGGATGAACTGTTGTTTGTCAAGCAGTTTGAATACGACCGCATCACATAGATCAGGGGTGGCCTGGGTGGAGGGTAGAGGAGCACGAGACAAGGTGTCGGCTAGGTGTTGAGAAGGCCCACACTTATATTTGACTACAATGTTAAACTTTTGGCACCGAAGTCTCATGCGTTGCAGTCGTTTTGGAGCCGTGAGAATGGATTTTCTGAAAATTTGCTCCAACGGTTTGTGATCACTGCAAACATCCACTGTGTCAGCTCTGCCGTAGATGTATGTCTCAAATCGTTCGCATGCAAAAACCACCGCCAAAGCCTCTAGCTCAATAGGGGCATAGTTTTGTTCGGTTGCGCTGAGAGCCCTTGAGGCATATGCGACTGGCTGGCCATGCTGGAGCAACGCACAGCCCAAGCCTGTGCCACTAGCATCACATTCAATGTAAACTGGGTCCCGGGGACTGTAGTACTTCAGAACAGGAGCGGAGACAACAAGTTTCTTTACTTGGTCGAAAGCCAGTTGATGGACAGGTTTCCAATAAACAGGGCATCTTTGTCACACAGACGCCTGAGAGGTTCACAAATATCAGAAAGATTTGGGAGAAACTTTGCCAGGTACTGAACAGTTCCAAGTAAGCGTTGGACACCTCTGACATCTTTAGGTGCTTCCATATCTGATATCGCTCGCACCTTCAAGGGATCAACTTTAAGGCCTTCCGAAGAGAAAACATGGCCTACGTAGGCCACTTCCTTGAGTTTATATTTCATTTTAGCCTTGTTGAATTTGAGATTGCAGGCCCGAGCACGTTTGAGCAGATTTTCAAGGGCAACATCATGGCTTTTCTCCGCCACGTCGAGAGTGGGACCAGTCCCATAAACAATGACATCAACGGCAATCCTTTCAATGTTAGTCAATCCTTGGAGAATATCATCAAGACGTCGCTGAAACTCCTCAGGAGCCGAGGATATGCCGAAAGGCATTCTGAGCCATCTGTACTTGCCAAACGGTGTCCAAAAGGTGGTCAGGAAACTGGACTGTTCATCGAGGGCGACTTGGAGGAAACCATCCTTAGCATCAAGCACAGAAAATATCTTCGCATCATGGAGTTTGGGAGTAATGTCTTCAATAACTGGCATGGGATAGTGGTTCCGAATGATTGCGCGATTCAGATTTAGGGGGTCAATACAAATACGCAATTTGCCTGGTTTGCGTACAGCTACCATATTGGATATCCAGGGTGTGGGTTCAGTCACTTCGGCCAAAACTTTGTTGGCTTCCATAGAATCCAGAGTCGTCTTCAGTTCATCCTTAAGAGAGATTGGCACCCTTCAATTTTAATTACGAACTGGTGGAACTGAAGAATCCATGTCAATATGGTAAGTACCAATGTTGCCAAGGCCGCTGAAGACATCGGAGTACTTATCGAGCACTGATGTGAGTTGGCTATCACCAACAACAGAATTGATCACCAAATCATTGTCAAACTTTATCAAACCCAACTGTTCACATGCCATGCCAGAAAGTAACGAGCAGGGAGCATTGGGTACAATGTGGAACGACAGAGTGGCTTTGCGTTGGCCAACGATCAGAGTAAGAGATGCGAGACCAAGTGAGCGAATTTTAGTCTGATTGTAGACAGTGAGATTCGTAGCTCCACCAGCTAGAGCAGGTTGAGGAGTATCCATCAAGTTACGATATTCCGAGAGGGGAATGGCATTTACATTGGAGCCAGAGTCAAGTTGGAAGCGATGCACTTTCATTTTTTCATTCACAAGAACTTGGGCATTGCAAAAGTATTGTTTGTTGGTGGGCTTGTAAGGGTAGGAGACTGCGAAGATTGAATCTTCATCAAATAAGTCCTTGGACACTTGATCTTCCTGTAACATGTGGCTAACTTTGGTCTTGGTGCCAGAATTGGACCTGGGAGGTGTGGATGAGGCTTTGGGGCAGCACTTGGAGAAATGGTTCCTATTACCACAATTATGACAGCGCTTCCCAAAGGCTGGGCACTGTCCACGAAGGTGTTCATTAGCACAAAACTTGCACGAGTGAATCATCTCGTCAGATTTTGGAGGTTGGGGAGTACGGGATTTTCTTTCTTTCACTGCATGGACAGTCTCTGGGGAACTCTCAGTATCTCCAGCCATCATTTTCATCTGGTTCTGGGTTTGTTCGGATGTCCGGCACATAGTAATGGCATCAGCAAGTGTCAATTTTTTCTCACGTAAGAGGCGACTTCGGGCACCATTGTCTTTGATCCCAACAACAATACGATCCCGAAGGAGTTCATCATGCAGCGTTCCATAGCTGCAAGTGGAGGCAAGGGTTCTGAGTCTCAAAACAAAATCATCCACAGTTTCTGAGTCATTTTGTGAGGAAGAATTGAACATAAAGCGTTCATAAATAGTATTGCGTTCAGGCTCAAAATGTTTTTCAAGGGCATCTAACACAGTCTTGGAAACTTTCTTTTCATTGTCAGACAGGCCTAGGCGTTTCAGGACTTTGGAACACTCTTTTCCCATAACGGAACGCAGAACAGAGGCAGCACGTGCGTCATCTTTGCAGTCAATAGCAATAATGTAGTTTTCAAAAGTCTCTCTGAAATAGGCCCAATTCTCAGCTACATCACCAGTAACATCCATCTTTTCGGGGGCCGGAATGCCCAGGGAGTCCGCCATTATCAAAGTCAGTGATTCAGAGGGCTGCACAACGATTGAGAGGAGAAGGAGAATCCAAAATACACCTGACATCATATTATAAGAACGACATGTTGGAAGTTCCAGAGAAGAGTGTTTATTTTATTTAACACCAGAGGGATTGTGGTGCTGCACAATAGCACCACCAAGCGACCATAACAGAAACAATCTCCTCCTTTTTTTTTTTTCATGTGCAGAACAAACCTTCCTTCTTTTTTTTCAATGCCAAGCGGGAAACCACTTTGTTTTCACCAAAAACCCATGTTCCCCCCCCCCAAGATAATTTAGTTGGCGCCTTAAAAAAATATATATTGATTTCGAATGTAGGCCAAGTTACAATTGTTTTACTTGAAGTTTATTGTCTGCCTGTTTAAGCAGGGGCTATAAATAGATCAGGAAATCGAAGCCTCCTCTTGCTGTCATAGAATTCCCTCCAGTTTTTGATATCTTGTAGTTGGGCTATGTTCTAAATCAGCGTTAATGGGGCAACCATTTATTTTTCACGGGGGGGGGGGGGGTGGAGTTTTTCCTCAGCGGGAAATTATTTATTTCACAGTGACGGTGGCCGTAATTTTATTTCAAGCATGCAAAGTCCCTGAATATTCATTCCTAAATCAAGCAACACCTACTTGAGAAATACCCCCACCAGAAATTATTTATTTCAAGACTGCCCAATATTCCTTCAGATTTCATTAAAAATAGGGCTTTCTTGGAGCTGGAGTTCCCTGAAAACGATAAGAATTAAGAAACAGTATTTTATTAATTAGGCCATCTGTTGCAAAAGAGAACCTGGAAAAGCAAGATCAGTTTTTCCATTTAATTTTCGAATTGTGATTTGTTGATGTACTAAACTTGAACAGTCTCGGCTAGAGGAATAAATTTCTTGTTGTGACATGTCACTTTCCCCTAAAAAAATGCATCAAAAGGCAACAAATTCAATTGCCCACGTGAAATTAACCACCCCAATGCCCTTGGCCCTGAAAATGGGGGTTCAGCCATTGAAACGAACCCTCTAACTGAAGTACTTTTTGAGATGCAGCAATAAATAGGTTTTCAGTAGCGGCCATCTTGAAAATCAATATGGCTGCCATCAGATTTGTTTAAAAGTTGTCTACATGTATTTCTGACCACAAAATAGGGCTATGGCCCCTGGAATGGACCCTCTACCTGTCTTAGTTTCTGAGATATTGAACGAAACTCGTTCAGAATGGCGGCCATTTTGAAGCAAGGGCGTGTTCCATCAAAAAAATTGTTGCCTTTTATCCGGAAATGCAGGGTCCATTCACTAAGATCCCCCACTACTAAGGTGTATGGACCTTTCTCACGGTCCAGCGACATGCAGAAAGAAAACATGTACAACAAAAACCGTAGCAACATCACAATTCAATGTATACATAAGATTAACCTATGAAAGGTTACTAAACAGCCATCGAATGCCGGCGTTACGAGGGGCTTTCCAAAAGTTCTGTCCAATTGGTCATAACCTTCTTCTAGATCTGATGTAGAAACATGATATTTTGGTCAAATAATGCTGACGTAGTTGGCAAACAACTCCCAAAAAATCAGTTCATATAGATACAAATAAAATTAATGCTTTATCTGTTGCCATGGAAACTGGAAGTCATGAAATGCGGCCCAGACTTTGCATTAATTTCTCACTTAAAATTAATTGAACACCTGCTTGCATTATGTGTGTCTTGACTTATTTACAGTCATTGCCATACTTACGTGAAATCTCAAGTTTTTTTTTTCTATGCTGTGATGTCAGAGATGACTCTATTCTAGCATTGCAATATATGTAAATTAACTACAAGCTGTGATGTCATTTTAAACTGGGTCAGATTCCCCAGTTTCTAACCAATGCGAATCAGAGTGAAAATTGGGTCTGGGAAAACCTGTGCAAGTTTGACGTCACAGCCTCTCAGCGGCAACCAGAACAAATATACATAACAAATTGTCAAAGCCTTCTGTTTATACCAACTTCCATCAAAGTTTAAACTTGTAAGTTAGCAAGTTTGTAGATTAATCAAACAACTCGGTGGGGATTATAACAGTTGTCTACTGTGAATGCTCACAAAGCTGCCATTTTGGTAGGATTAGACTGGTGATTGCTGTGATAAATCAATGGGATCACAAGCAAGCTGTGATGATGTAGTTGTGGGGGCTATTCCTGATAAAACTCTTACTCTGACACTGTGTTGAAACTGTGACGCTCAGTTAAGGAGGATCAACATTGGCTAGAAGCTGGGGAATCTGACCCAGTTTGAAATGACATCATAGCTTGTAGTTAATTTACATATATTGCAAAGCTAGAATAGATTCATCTCTGACATCACAGTTCAACAGCATAGAAAAAAAAACTTGAGATTCCATGTAAGTATGACAAGGACTGTAATTAATGTATATTCATAATTTTTTTTATGAAATACAATCAGTTAATTGTAAATTCATTACAGTGTAATAACAATGAAAACTGTTATTATCATCACATATCAGTTACATCACTCATTCAGTTTCTCAGTTTCTTATGAGATAAGCAGTTTTTTGGATATGGATGACATCATATTCCTGTTATATTTCTTCCCTTTAATTGGATAAAAAGTAGCAGAGGGAGTAAGAATCTTTAATACTACGTACAAGGAAGACAGAATGAGTGAGAGAACCTAGTGAATATTGCATAAAGTTTTTCTGAATGAAGAAAATACACATTGGAAAACCTAACAAAAAAAGACTGGACAATGTCAAAACTGACCTTGACACGAAGACTTAAGTATCGTATTTAGACATGGCTAGAAAAAATGAGAAAATGTATTAACAGGATTCATGTCATTACTTTGTAAAATGGCTATGCATGTTTTGAATATATTGTTCTATATCTCTTGTAATAATGATATATTTTGACAAGCTATATCAAGTATGTGTTTGTTGACGAGCTCTCAGCCGCATTTCATGACTTTTGGTTTCCATGGCAACAAATGAACAATTTATTTTTACTTTTCTTATCTGATTTTTTCGGGATCATTTGCAAGTTACTTCAATATCAACTGACCCAAATATCATATTTCTGTTTAAAATCTAGCAAAAGTTATGACAGGTTGGACAAAACTTATGGAAAACCCAATTTTAAAGTACAAAAAGTCTGCGGAACACCAAAGTGATGTTAATATGAGGCCTTTGAGACATTGATTTTTTCAGGGATATTAGGTTGGAGGAAATGTACTCAGTGTATGGTTCATTATTTTAGGAATTTGTGAAATGTTAGGAATTACTTTAATAGGTTTCTTTTCCTGTATCCCTGGTAAAAACTACTTTTTTGACAAGATGAAGTACCAAAAAAGACTAAGAGGGGAGGCTTGAGGTTCAAGCTGCAGCATAACTCATTGAAACTTGCACATCCCTCCTTATAAAAAAAACTTTGGACTAAAAAATATTAAATTATCGCAAGGATCATGACACAACCAACTTCCCATGCAATTGCACATCCTTCTGTCCAGTACAAGTGACTTCCTTAAATAGGAAAGATACTGGCATAGATGAAACCCCTTTAGTCACTCTATAAACTATGCCAAAATTCTCAATGTTTTTTGCGTGTACATGTCTTTAAAGAATGCCAAAATATATTAGAGTGAATAGATTACAAACCTCCGTTTACTTGCACGCTAGCACAATAGAACTGGAATATCCTTGAGCAATCTGTCTCATTCCAGACTCGGTGATGGAGGGTAACACATGATTCTTGTCCTGGTCGTTGGTTTATTCCATTTGGAAATCCTACCCAGGGGTTGTCGGGTCCGCAGTTTGAGGAGTCGTTGTTGATCCAAGGACAGAATGGTCTCCCATCTCTCCAGGCAAAGGTGTCGTTTCCAGTGTCATAGAGACCAACCCAAAGGCTGCAATGTGGTTTGACAATAATTATTTTGAATAAGCAGAAATTGCTACTCTAGGTGATAGGCCAAAAATTGTGGGGTACTGGGGCTGGAATGGGAAAGAGGCTTTCTAACACATGGCCAGGGCAGAATAAACTTGGTGAACTACTCATGGAGCTTAGGACTGAACTCTCTTCAAATTAAAAGACTGCAATTTCCTGTTATTTACTCTGCATCATCATGTATATAGTTTGCGTTATACCTATTTGCATACCTTTATCTTGTGTTTCCTACATGTTGTCAATTATTCCCTACACATTGTATTCTAATGTCTGCACCTTCAATTCAACAGTCATCTGTTCTCTAACATTTTATCCCTTCATCAACCTCATGACCATGTCTCACCTCATCTACAATGACCATTTTGATCGTAAACTTTGTCATGTGAAAGATTTACAATTGAATCAACACTGTCCTTGCACAACAATTCTTGAAACATTGAAATCCAATGACGAAATGTAACATATGTTTTAAGCGAGTCTTGAGTCACTCGCGAAAGTTGACATGCTTTGCTTGTAATAGTGATGTTCACATCCAATGCCTGCCAAATGTTAACTCCTCTGACAGCATCTACACTGATAGGCTTACAAGTAAATGGTTATGTTCTGTTTGCTCAGAAGATTTGTTTCCTTTCAATAATATAAGTGATGACATTCAATTTAAGTTTGCCATTTCTGAGAACTATCAGATTGGAACAAGAAATACTTCAGACCAGTTAGAAACTCTGGAGTTCAATCCGTTTGAAATTAATGACGACAATGACTTATT
The DNA here is from genome assembly GCA_026936325.1 of Platynereis dumerilii. NCBI lineage: Eukaryota > Metazoa > Annelida > Polychaeta > Phyllodocida > Nereididae > Platynereis > Platynereis dumerilii. The sequence goes on from JAPTHN010000024.1 coordinate 7,567,747, forward strand.
TCAATTGTCAGATGCAGACCCTGATTTGCAATACTACAATGACCAAATACATCTTGAAAATGTGTCAAACTGTAGATATTACACAGAGGATACCTTTTCAAAGAAATGTGAAACCTTGTCCCTGAAAATTTGTTTTTCTCTGGTTCAGCTTAATATAAGGAGTATACCAAAAAATCTGAGCAATTTTGAGAATTATTTAGCTGGTCTAAGTCATTCTTTTACTGTCATAGGAATCTCAGAAACATGGTTGAGTGAAACTAATAAGAACTGTTACTCTTTAAATGACTACAACCACGTTGGATTATGTAGAAATAATAGATCATTTACCAAGTTCTGAGTGCCTCGAAGCATTGTATTCATATTCTTTATTTCCTTTGATTACCAAACCTACGAGGATTACTCATGATACATCGACTCTTATAGACAATATTTTTCTCAATGACATCAGTCTGGTTAATACAATAAATGGAATTCTATTTTCAGATATTTCTGATCATTTCCCTATTTTTACTATCATTTCCGACTTGGTTCTCAATAATGTCTCAAAATTGAGAAAAGACAGAGTATTGTCATCCAGGAATATCAAAACATTTCAAAGTAATTTGAAATTGGTCAATTGGAGTGAGATCACCAGTAATGACAATGGACCTGTGTCATTTGCATGCTTTTTACAGCAAATACTGCAATCTCTATGATAAGTCATTCCCAGTACAAACAATAAAACCTTCTTATAGCAATAGGAAACCATGGCTTTCGGAGGGTTTAAAGAAATCAAAAAAATCTTTTGTACCTAAAGCAAACAAAGAATCCCAGTGACTCAAATAAAGAAACTTACAAAGAGTACAAAAGAGAATTAAATAGAGTTCTGAGGAAAGCTGAGAGATGCCATTATGCAACTCTGCTCCAAGAAAATAAGAAAAATTCCAAGAAACTGTGGTCTATTCTTAAAGACGTTATAAACAAAAGAAAAACAAATTGCATTCCAACAATTTGTTATAAACGATAAAGTTGAAACTGATCACAAGGTCATTGCTCAAAGGTTCAATCAGTATTTTACAAATATTGGTCATGACCTTGCATCAAAAATACCTGCCACAGATCTGGATCCTGTATCATATATTCAAACATCTGTACCAGAATCAATTTATCTATCAGATGTTGACTGTGTTGAGGTTGAAAAGATCATTAAATCATTGAAAAATGCTAGTGCTGGATATGATGGCATACATACAAAAATAATCAAGACAAGCTACCCCTTTTTTCTTGAACCACTTGTACACGTACTGAATCTATCCATCAGACAAGGCTTTTTCCCAAATGCCATGAAGACAGCCAAAGTAATTCCTTTATATAAATCTGGTGATGCAATGAAAATTTCAAATTATAGACCTGTTTCTATTCTGCCACTTTTCTCTAAGATTCTTGAACGCTTGATGTATAACAGACTCATGTCATTCATTAACAAACATGAGATACTTTATAAATATCAATTTGGTTTTCGTAAAAATCATAGTGCAAATATGGCAATGATACTCTTGATGGATAAAATTGCTACAGCAATTGATAAGGGTGAACTTGTATTGGGAGTTTTTTTAGATTTTCAAAAGGCTTTTGATACGGTTAACCACGAAATTCTACTTAAGAAGTTTTCCAAATATGGTATACGAGGTACTGCCTATTTATGGTTGAAAGATTATCTTACTCAAAGGCAACAATATGTCTCATTTGCAAACACGAAATCTGATAAAAATACGATTAGATGTGGAGTTCCACAGGGTTCCATCTTGGGGCCCTTGCTTTTTTTATTATACGTTAATGACCTTGTAAATATTTCAGATTCTTTGATGCCTGTATTATTTGCAGATGACACTAACATTTTCCTAAGTGGAAAGTCCCTAGATGAGATGATTAACCTTATGAATGATGAGCTACCGAAGATTGTTGATTGACTGAGTGCCAATAAATTGTCATTAAATGTTAGAAAAAACTCACTACATGGTATTTCGATCTCACCAACGTCGCTCTTACGCAAATAATTGCTTGAATATAAATGGAGTGGCCATTGAAAAGGTTGAGAATACCAAATTTTTGGGAGTCATAATTGACTCATCTCTATCATGGCAAAAACATATTTCACATGTTAAAGGAAAAGTTGCAAGGTCTCTTGGAATAATTTGCAAGGCTAAGAAAAACCTGAATACAGAAAGCCTTATAACGCTGTATTACAGTATCATTTATCCACATCTCACATATTGTATTGAAGTTTGGGGCCATGCATCTGCAGTGCATATAACCTGTTTTGACTTCAAAAAAAGACCATTAAAATTATCAGATCAGTGCCTGTGAAACATCCAAGTGCTCAATTATTTAGAGAAATGAAACTGCTGAAATTGGAACAAATACACTCTATTTTTACACTGATGTTTATATTCAAATTTCTGAAAGGCTTGCTGCTGAATTTCTTCAATGATTTCTTTGTTCAAAACAGGTGCATTGCCCAAAGAACAACACGGCAGAAATCCCTGCTATATATCCCTCGCTACCAATCTAGTCTTTATGCAAAAACAATGAAAATACATGGAGCTAAATTGTGGAATGCTAAATGTATCAATATGGATAGACATTGTAGTGTCCACACTTTCAAAAGGAGACTGAAATCCCAATATATTGATGACATTAATGACTAAATCTCAGCTGAAAATGTCAGAACAAAAACTACATATATTATTATATATTTATTATAATTTCTTTTTATCTCATTGCTTTGTTGCTGGTCAGCATTTAGAACAGATATTACACAATGGCTCTAGTGTGGTTGTGGGTATTCCCCAGTCCTCCTGTTTCCAGTTAGGAGGATAAAGTACTTACCCACACATAGAGTTCATTCAGAGTTGTTTAATTCATGAAGATCAAGGTTACATCATGGTCATTTGTTAATACCACATTATCATTCATTATCATAATCTAAATTTTTTCGAGTGTTAACCCAGGATTCACTAATAAAAGCTATAAAATTCTAGTTCATTTTTTCCCTTTTTTTCTCTTTTTCTTGAATTTAATTTTGTTATCCGATTATGATAACTTTTAAGTATTATTCTTGCAACACTTTGTTCCATTAACTGGTAATGGTGAATACACCTATCTGGTGTCGCCAACCACGTCATATTAATTCTTGTAAAATTATGTAATTGTGAATTGATTTTTTAATGTGGTCAATAAATTATTATTATTATTATCATTATTATTATTATATACTAGCATTTACCCGTGATAAATGGCGGTAAGAGAGGTAATTTACTATGTGGCAGTATGAAGAATGAGAATAAAGTGTTATGTCAGAAAATGTGTGAGAATGAATTTTATAGATATATGAGATGAGAATTTGAACAAAGGAAATGTGTGGACGACATTTGTATGTAGAGTTTGTGCAGTTTAGCTGTTAAAAATTGTGACTTGATACTTAAAGACCAGTCAGGCAGTTTGAAATGGTTTAATTGTGACAGCATTGAAGGAAAGATTGCCTTAGCTCTTGGGAAACGATGTGCTTGGTTAGGCCTACAAAGCATTTTGCTATTGGGTAACATGATGGTTAATAAAGAGAGTTGACCTTTTGGTAAAGTTCTTTTTAATGGCCTATAATTTCACATTTAATTGACATAGCCTATATTAAAGTGGTGTTTATACAGTGTACATGTATTTAGCTATCCCCACACGGAATCGATGACCTCGGCAGTTCATTATAATCCTGGAGGCTGTTATTATTGTAATGAGCCAGGTCATAGCTCTGCAACGTGCAGACACCAGGGACCAACAACCTGCCATACGTGTGGCCAACAAGGGCATAAAAACAAGCATCATCTTGACAACAACTGGTATTAGGACAACGGCCACTGTAAGACGGCCGCTGCCGATACTCTGACTGAATCCTCCGTTGTTCAATATTACACTTCTATATGTGATCAAATTATAAATGACCATTGATTGATTGATTGATTGATATTTATTTATTTGCTCCTGGTGTTGTTGACAATATATAAGTTAAATCGATATATAAACATCAATAGAGCAAGGAGACCACCAAATGGTGCTTTTTGCACCGCTGGCTGATGGCCACCCTTGTCATTGTTTACAAAAGAAATAAACATTTTTAAAAAGATAAAAAGATAACACACGTCTACACACATTTGCTTGTACTTAAGTTTGATGGCAATTATCAAAATAATTTCTTTTCTTTTTTTGTTGTTAAATTTCTTTGACTAATGTGGATGAGCTTTCAGGCAGGGGCTTTCGATGCATGTATATGTTTTTTTAATTTCGACAGATGTAGCAATCTGAAATATTGCAGTCTACGATGTACCCTTCAAGGATCCTCTGCTTTATGTATTTTTTGAAACCATTGAAGCTGTGGGTATCAATTTTTTGTTTTGTTAAAACATCCATATCATTAAAGGTTTTTGGAAATTTATAAGATATGGTCCATTTCGCAAACTCATGGCTCACCGCAGGTAGACGAAGCAGTTTGCTATGTCTTGTAACACGATTTTGAATATGCGGGTATCTGAAAAACATATTGGATGAGAAATATTTTGGCAAGGAGTCATTACCAAACTTAAAACAAAATTTCTTTTCACTCAGTGCACACAGATCTGGCAGTTTTAGGAAGCCTAACATTTTAAATAAAGGACTAGTGTGAGCATTATACTTGCTCCTCGTGATAACACGCACTACATTTTTCTGAATTTTGAATAGTCTGTCACAATGATCTCCCCATATTATGTTTCCATAATTCAGATAGGGCAAAACTAATGCATTATAAATATCCATTTGTGCTTTGAGTGGGAGTGTATTTTTTAATTTTCTTAGTATGCCTAGCGTTTTTGATATCTTTTTTGCTATCATGTCAATGTGATTATTCCACTTTAAGGTTTTGTTTATAATGATTCCTAAAAAGTTGAAATTGTCAACAAAATCTATTTTGTCGTTATGGATGTAAAGCTCTGGATAAACTATTTGTCTCTGTGGTGTATGAAATAACATAGCTTTTGTTTTTGATGTATTGAGTCGAAGTTTGTTTGCAGCTAACCAATTAGTTATTGAAATTAGATCCTCATTCACCTCTTCAATATCGTTGGTATTGTAGTTGCTATTGAGTGTAGTGCACAGCATTGTGTCATCTGCGTAAATTATAGGATAGAAATTCTGGCTGGCATTTTTTATGTCATTTATGTAAATTATGAACAATAAGGGTCCTAGAATGGATCCCTGTGGCACTCCACACTTGATATATAGTGGATCAGAGTAAATATCATTGTACTTAAGTTGTTGTACTCTATCGGCTAAGTAACTTTTCAGTAGTTGAAGAGATTCGTCCTGAAAACCATAATGTCGGAGTTTAACAAGCAAAATCTGGTGATCGAGGGTGTCGAACGCCTTTGAAAAGTCTAGATAGACATTCACTGGTAGTAGATTTTTGTCCATTTCAAGATAAGCTTATTGAACTCACTGTAGACACTTCTCCTGATAATTCTATAGACGAGGAAACGCATGCCCCCTCCCCAACCTCAATCACCACAGATATGTGGTCAGAACTAAGAGCTCTAAGGAAAAGGTCCCCAAAGAACCTATTGATTGGATTCCTTAATATCAATAGTGTCAGAAATAAATATATGTGCATGGAGGAAGTGTTCCAGACTAATTTACTGGACTATTTTAGTGTCTTGGAATCTAAAATTGACTCTTCATTTCCAAGTTCACAGTTCAAGCCCAAAGACTTTGATATCATCAGAGAAGATCGTAGTGACACCAGTGGTGGTATCATCAGTTATATTCGAAATGACATTCCTCACATTCGTAAGCCTGAGATCGAGGTTAATGATGACTGTATTCAATGTATATGTGTTCAGCTTATCATCAAAAAGGAGAAGTGGCTGGTTGCAACGGTGTATAGGCCCCCCTCTGCACCACTAGAACACTACTTCAGGAGCATATATTTACTGACGGATCGCATGCTCTCTTTGACTGACATGATAGTGATTATGGGTGACATAAACATTGATTCTAGAAAGTCGTCTAAACTGTCAGATTATTTGACAAATTATAATATTACCCAAATCATTGACAGTCCTACATGTTTCAAGGGCACACCAAGCCTTATCGACCATATTTATGTAACAAAACCCCGACGGTTTGGTGCACAAGTGAATTATGACTGTGGCTTGAGCGATTTTCATCACATTGTGGCAGTATCCACCAGAATCACGTTACCGCCTCGAACACCATACATGAAGTTATACAGATCATATAAGCATTTCAATGAACAGTCATATCATCGGGACCTCTCAGCTGTGCCCTTCCACGTCGCTGACCTTTTCGACGACACAGATGATAGCTACTGGGTTATTAATACCCTGTTGACTGATATTGTAGATCAACACGCTCCACTTAAGAAGAAAGTTATAAAACATAGTGAACTCCCGTTTATGAATAGTTTACTTCGTAAGTCTATGTACGCCAAGAGGCAGGCCCACAATAAAGCTCGCAAACACAGAAGTAATCAACGACTCTGGGAAGACTTCCGACGAAAAAGAAACCACTTCGTTGCACTAAAGAAAGAATCCCTCAGAAAGTACTTCCGGGACAGGTGCTCTGGTGAGCACCAGTCCAAAAGCTTTTGGGACACGGTTCGACCTTTCTTTACGGACAGTAACAAAAACAGCGGAAACATAATACTCCAGGAAGGCGATGATGTGCTCTCCGACCCCAAACAAGTTGCGGGTGTCTTCAATGACTTTCTGTCATCTGTTACTAAATCAATGGGTCTGACTGAAAATTTTGTGGACTATGACGTTAATGACATTGTGAAATTTTATGATAATCATTCAAGTATTCAGTGTATTAAGAACTCTGTTACTACATGCAGTGATAATAAGTTTGTGTTCAGAAATGTAAGTGAATCTCATGTTCTTGATATACTAAAGAAAGTCAACCCGAGAAAGTCTACAGGTCACGACCAAATCCCGCCGAGACTGTTGAAGATTGGTTCCAGCTGCTTGGCTCCGATTCTGACCTCGCTGGTCAATAGACTTTTCAACGAAGGGTCCTTTCCTCAGGAATTAAAACTTGCTGAACTTTCCCCAATATTTAAAAAGGGTAATAATTTAGATAAAACCAAGTATAGACCGATTAGTATATTGTCATGTATTTCTGTTGTCGTCGAAAAATTGGTGGCGCAACAAGTTAACTCTTTTTTCCAATGTCATTTTCATAATAATTTATCAGCTTATAGAAAAATGTTTAACACTCAACATGTTGTTTTAAAATCTGTTGAAGACTGGAAATGTTCTCTGGATAAGAAATTGTGTACAGCTGCAGTTAGTATAGATCTATCCAAGGCATTCGATGTAATTCCACATGGCTTATTATTGGCAAAACTTCATGCATATGGTTTTGATTATATTTCTCTTAGATTTTTTCATAACTACTTGAATAAAAGGTTTCAGCGAGTAAAGATACGTAATATATATAGCTCATGGTCTCTAATACTTAAAGGTATCCCACAGGGCTCGGTCTTAGGACCGACCCTATTTAATATTTTTATAAACGATATATTTCATATTGTTAGCAATGGTGTTATTTATAACTACGCTGATGACAATATATTATCATGTTCTGCATCTTCATATAACCAACTACAGATAAATTTACAAAATAATTTGAATTCAATGTTAGTATGGTTTACAGACAATGGCTTCCAAGCAAATACAGACAAATTTCAAGTTATTGTATTTGGTAACGATGTAAATGCTTTTAGCACTCTAAATGTTAATGGTACCACTGTTCCTTGTAATGATGTCATAAAACATTTAGGTGTTTTCATTGATAAAAAACTTGACTTTAGCATTCATGTAGATCACATGTGTAAGAGAGCCAGCAAACAAGTTAATGCATTGTATAGGGTCAGAAATGTGTTTGATGAAAACTCAAAATTAACAATTTACAAAGCATTTATTAAGTCAGTGTTCGATTACTGTCCACTAGTGTGGTCTTTTTGTAATAAGTGTGACACTACAAAATTGTGTAAGTTACAATTCAGAGCAGTCCGGTTTGTTTATGACGACTTTCAAACAGAATCTTGTAACTTGTTAGATAAGTATGATCTTACTGATGTTAAAATTCATAATGTTATAAAAATAGTACTTGAAATGTTTAAATGCTGTAATAATCTAACTCAAACTTATATTAGTAATCTCTTTAATACCAGTGGAATAAGATATGGTCTACGTAATAATAGTTGTAAAAATGTTGAACTCAGAAGACCTCGGACAACAAAATATGGCAAAAGGTGCTTCACTTATCTTGGTGCTAAGCTATTTAATATGTTACCCAGATCACTGAAAGAATGTCAGGATATTGACACTTTTAAAAATGAACTTAACAACGAGGTTATTCAGCGGTTGTATAATGCTATGTTATGCTCCTTTTAATTTATTTTAGTTTCCCTGCATCTTTCTTTTAGTCTAGTTTTTGTTGTTTTTATTGCTTTTATCATCCATGTTGTACAGTGTTATATCTCACTTTGTCACAAAATAGCCTGTGGCTACTGTTTTTTATTATGTTCCGTGACTTGAAATAAATATTTGTTATTGTTATTGTTATTGTTATTCTGAAAATGGCAAAGGAAATCAGCTTCACAGATCTGTAAGGTTGATTGCACTTCGGAATGACACTTTGAACTTGACACTTCAATACCAATCAGGCAGTGTTACTCAATGATATTGAATAGCAATTGGGACATTGTTAATCATACATGTATGGCCAACACCACTCACATGTATGCATGTAGACACTGTTCTTGGCAGTGCAGAGTCACTTTTGACAGTGTGAAGGCGCAAAATGGCGTGGATCACAACAAATAAAATGGCGGCAATGCTTTCAATAGAAAACCATTGAGTGAACATAAAAGATACAGGATGGATAGGGTCATGTTTAGTGTTAATTGGCTAAAAAAATTGTAATGCATCTGCAAGGGCATGTGTCACATTGGGATAAGAATGAATAGTTTCAGAAATTCAGCAAAAACGGCGATGTGACGTCATGGTTGTCATGTTATCCCATGATGCTTTCGGTGTGAATTATTATATATTTGCTAAGCAATATCTAGAAATGCCAGTCATAGTATTTTAAACAGAATAACTAGTACCTGATCTCACAGGTTTGGTTTCAGATTAAAACATCACTAAACATGTGTTAAAGTCATGTATTCTTAAGTTTATTATAATTCTGTGTATTTTTCCTTGCAAAAATCTGACATGTAGGACTCAATCTTGTGGATAAATGATACATTTTCTAGTAAATTGTTATGAGTAAAGGGCATTTGCATAAGGTGTGAATAATGACAATAATCTAGGATTACCCAGTTGTGATTGCAGCCATTTGTGCTTGGAAGAAAGTCAGAGTCCAATTCAACATAGTTTCATCTCGGATGCTGGCAAGGCTACTCACACCTGGATAATCTAATGAGTGGTTTGCACATTTGGTTTGAGCATCTACCCCACTCTGCAAATCACTTTCCAGAAGTCTGTAGCAATAGCCAGTTCCAGGTCGCTCTTGGTAGTTGTAAGGACAGGTTGACTGGGGTCGTTGCACTGAAATTTATATGATTTACTTCTCAAAAAATGGTCGATAGATAGATACAGGGTAGATAAAGAGATAGATAGAAAAACATTGTTTCATGAGTTAAAAAATAGATATAATACTTATTTACTGTAGAGGTGGCCCTCATGTTCATCAAAGTATTAGTAATTGAAGTACATAAAAATGCATACGAGTATATGATCATATAGAAATGTAAGTCGAACAAATGATGAATCATATATACAGTTTTACAAAGGTAAATCAAAATAGTCTAATGACCGCACTTGGCTCGTAAGCAAAAGAAAAAATATGTTAAAACCAAAATAGCAAAATGGTCAAGTTTGAGTAAAATTAATACCATATTCTGTTCTTTGCTATCCCTTGTCATTAGCAGCTCCCCACAAAGGGCTAATAAGCAATATAATTTTTCTTTTTTTCAACCACAGATTAGAGCCATATCAGTGATTGATTGAACAGCTCTTTCTAGATTCAATGCAGATCACATAATCTAGCAAATTTTGGCTTTACAGAATACACATATATCCGATAATGAATGCCAAGATGTCATCTGATTTTGCATTTTAATCATGGATTGCAATCTGTTTGTGAGTTGCAGACCTATAAAAAAATTTTAGCTGCACAAATTCTGAACAAACTTTTCCAGAAATGTTGTTGGAGAACAAAAAATTGAACTTACCCATGTAGGTTGCAGCAAGAGATGAAGTGCTTCCTCCTCCAGTGCATTCAAGGCACATTTTGCATGAACCTCCAGCAGTTGTCCATCCGATGCATGTGCAAGATTCTGTAGAAGCTTGGATGCACGAAACTGTGCAGAAGGTAGCTTCAAAACCTATGGAACTTGGTGGGACAGTTTTCATTGATACTTTATGACAACTAAGAATTTCTTGTTTCTTGATGAAAGTATCATTGGTTTGAATAGCTCCATATGTAACAGCTGCGAGATTGAGAAGTGCGACAAATAAGAAAGGTATAGTATTCATCTCAGTAACTGACATCTGTCATCCAATATGCATGTGTCTTATTAATGCTGAGAATACCATGAAATGTAGCAACCCTTCTACGTGGTCTGAAAGGCAACATTAATTATTCATATAGCTAAGATTGGCTTCCAATTCGACCTTAACCATAGTTGTATATGTATGTCATTGATTCACAGCTTTCTTTGTACAAATTTATATATATGCATCAATCATGAGCAGCTGACTCTTCCCTGATAGATGTCCAGTTGATGAGGCAAAATCATTAGGTCAACAAAAATCAATCCAATAGCCCAAGTGCAAATAACTCAAAGAAGCAAGAGAGGTACTTGATTCTTAATTGTTACTGAAATGCCAGATAAAAATAAGTTACCCATATAATGTGTGGGGTAAATGGCACAGCTTTACATAATATTTCAGATTTCAGATTTCTGAGACGCCTGTGACAGGATGGGACTGGGACTGGGTTGGAATTAGGCCTAACTGCCCGGAGTAAGTCTCATGGTCCTGCAAACCTCTAATAATATATCTAATCAACTAAATGTTAAGGTAATGATTCAGATTTCTGAGATAATTGATTATAATGAAATCAGGAATTTGTATAGCACTGGTTCACCTACAGTAGACGAATGACGAGTTCTTACATTCAGCTGCTAGTGTTCATGAATGACCTCACAACAGGCCCTATCCATTGCATTGAAATGAAGTGTTAAGTTGTCATAAGGCTGAAGAGTGGCATGACACTTTAAAAGGATTCTCCCAGTAGCATTGCAAGTATAGGATATGATCTCATTGACTGCTTAGTGTCATATAATACCACTGCAGAAATAGGGCTTGTCAATTTTCGAGAATGTTTGAAATTGCAAAAAAAGCCCCTCCAAAAGGGTGACAATGGTCAATGGGAGTCCATTGGTACCATTCGAATTAAAATTGAAGGATGTTTAGCTTGGTAAATCTTAATTTGAAAATTGTATGTTTAATTTTATTCGAAAAAACACATTTTCTCAAATAACTGAAAAACTATTGGTCTTAGACAAAAAAATTGTATGAAAGTTGTATAGGAAAAGGTGTATTCCGAAAATTTTGGTGCCATTTGCATGTCTCTAGCTCCAATATTAACCGAGATATGACAAATTTAGTGTTTTTATTGATTATATTATCAATTTTGAATCTATGGGACAAGAAAATTTGGTTTTAAATGTCACCATTTCTTGAAAATTGAATTCTCAGGTAAGATCCCAAGAGTGGATGCATAAATATGTGTACTATGTGAAGTGTAGTTCCAGAAATGAAGCATATTTAAGGTTATTACACAATTTGGTGCTTGGATTATAATGCAACATTTTGTATTCTCGAGAAGGATGATTGAAATAGTCAGTACATGTCATATCAAATATTAAAATGTTAACTGTGAAACAAGTAGATCTTCAGTCTTTTAATGAAGAACACATACAGAGCATTACAGACAATTTTAAAAAGATAATAATCAACTATTGTTACACAGCAAAGCCAACATGTTTTTGCATAGTCAGGAGCATTTATGATACTATTTTATGGCATTGCAATATCATAATGATCATTTACAAATGAAATAGAATTTGTGAAGCTCATTTAAATTGGCATGCTTTAGCATGTCTGACATGTGTTTTCTGATTATTTCTTCAGCACAGGTATACTATGTCATCACCTGCATTTTTAGGAGTGAATGCTTTACTTGCAATATTAGTAACCTTCTTCATGTCAATATCATGGCCATTGCTGGTCCAGCAGTGACATGTGAGGACTCATATATGAGCATCTTTATTTCTGTTTAGCATGTTAAGGGAGGTGACTAGTACCAGTTTAAATTCCTGAAGTATATCTTCTGCTGAGTTCATCACTTAGAGAGGGATTTGTGCCTGTGTTGATAATACTTGATATCATGTGCCTTTTTGGGGTGTAGACAAAGAACTCTTGATTTTGACCTGTAATCTAAATTCAAGACAGTAAGGATGTCTAACAGCAAAGGTAGTTTCTAAACTTCCTGTCAACAAAGTTTCTGTGAGTTGAAAGGAGAGGGAATACACTGCATATGTACATGGAGCGGTTCTGTGAGGCCAGGCTGTCTCTCATTAACACAGATTAAAACCCCTTCTTGAAATGATTGGCTCATCAGGCATTGTTTCAGAGCATGCTGATACCTGTGATCTTACTAACTATACGGAAGAATTAATAAGTTTGGGGATGAACCCACACAGGTACTGAAGTGACCAGGGCATTGTCAGGATATAGAATGATGTGTCAAGGATTATGCAGGGTCATATTTGTGCAAGTCAAGTATTCACTTTAAAAAAAAGATGACTGCTGTTTCAAGACTTTTAATAACCTAACATGCAGCAGACACACATCTGACAATTAAGTAAACTTTGAAAAAGATATTTTGTCAATTTGTCAATTGTTGTCATGCATCATAAAATTGGTGTCACAAATGTTTGTCATCTGCACAAATACAAGTTTGCTTAAGTTTGTTATATTTCATTTGTAACACAAAGCGATATAGCAATTTTAAAATGTCTAGATAATACCTTGTACATGGTGTTGATGTGTTGTAGATTAAAAAAGGCAATATTTCTAGTCTCATTGTCAACAGTTTAGTATGTGATATGGCATATTGTAGACTGTTCCAAACAACCTTCTTGAGAAAACTAAACGCTGAACTACTATCCATAATTATCCAAGCACCAAATTGTGTGATTTTGATTATAATTACCTGAAATATGCCACATTTCTGGAACTACACTTTAACAAGTACACATATCTATGCATCCTCTCTTGGGATCTTACATGACAATTCAAATTTCAAGAAATGGTGACATCTAAAACCAAAATTCTTGTCCCATCGATTAAAAAATGATAATATAATCAATAAAAACACTATATTGCCATATCTCGGTTAATATTGGAGCTAGAGACATGGAAATGGCACCAAAATGTCCGGAATAAACCTTTTCCTATTCAACTTCAATACAATATTTATGTCTCAGACCAATAGTTTTTAAGTTATTTGAGAAAATGGGTTTTTTCGAATAAAATTAAACATACAATTTTCAAATTAAGATTTACCAAGCTAAACATCCTTCAATTTCAATTTGAATGGTACCAATGGACTCCCATTGACCATTGTCACCCTTTTGGAGGGGCTTTTTTTGCAATTTCAAACTTTTTCCAAAATTGACACGCCCTAACGTATGATGCTCATCTTGCCTGTCATATCACCTAAATATCTCAGAAACATAGCAATGGTAATTAATTGCATTTTGTTTTTGAAGGTGTGATAAAACACCTTTTGAGGTATGGTTTCACTGCCTCAAGCATACTGTCTTGTGCCATGGAGGATGATTATTTATAGCGGCGCCCCAGAGCCGCGCTCAAGGTCAAGTGTGTGCGAGGTGTGAAGTCAACTGTCTAGCCTGTCAATCTCAAATTCTTGCGTCGCTTTCTGTTTGGTTTATTTTTAGCACACTCATGACGTCACGCTTCAGAGGTTGCCATAGCTCACAATCTCTGCTGCTCTTGTGATTTTGACAACTCACAAAATTGAGCAGTCTTTTCCTTTTTTAGAAGGATCTATTAGGGCTAGAGAAAAGCGGTTTGAAGCATTAGATCCACAAGAAAATATTGCTTTGAATTTATGTAATTTTTACTTTCTATTCAGTATAGAAAATTTTCCAAAGCAATTTTTGGTAAATTCATTTGGTTTTTCCAAAATGACTTTGTTGCACAAATACTGATTTAAATAAATTTCCATCGTGATGAGGACCCTTTTTTATTTTCTTATATTGTTTTAGACAATATTTCACAACAAATGACAAAGTGGTGATGTTAAATTCTGTTTATTGGAATAGTTTCAGCTATGTTGTTCATTGATTTTAAAAACGTTTTTATGCATGCCACTGGCGTTTTATTTTATTTCTCTAGATCTAATCAACCCAGATGTATGAAAATTAGCACATCACGACGATCACGTAACACATATAGAGTAGATATCAAATCCAAAATTTGAAGACGATATCTTAAAAACTCTTGCCACAAAAAAATTATAACTGGAACAAGAATTTTCAATTCTAGAGTGAAATGATATGAGTCAACTTTTTTTTTAAGTTCCATGGCCGTTTAATTTTATATTTCGGGATCTAATTACAGTAGCTCTATAATATTCACCAGTCTTCTCAGTCATATTGCAAAGGTTATTCGACCAAAATTTCAAGTCGATATCTTAAAAATCCTTGCCATAAAAAAATTATTACTGAAACAACAATTTTTACTTTAAGCGTAACATTACAGATTATGTGCAAACGTGTTTTAAAAGTTCCATGGACGTTTAATTTTATATCTCAGGATCTAATTACAGAAGCTCTATGATATTCACCAGTCTTGTCTATCATATTGCAAAGGTTATTCATCAAAAATTTCAGGTTGATATCTCCAAAACCCTTGCCATAATAAAAATATTACTGAAGCAACAATTATAAGTGCAAGAGAGAGACGATCTTATTTTGGCGACGCAACAAATGCAACTGTTGAAATAGTTAGCTACGGTAACTAATTGGCAGGGGTGTGGGGACAGTACACCACGAAAATGACCTTTTCTCAGTTGCCAAATATGGTCATACTGAGGGCAAAGACGAAAAATACTTGTTGAAAGTGAATTTTTTCCCAGAGGTCACACTCATAACCATTGTTAGAAAATATCGCCCTTAAAGGGTGTTGTTTTTTACACTATCATAGGCCCTGATATTTTGAATGTAAACAGTGATATTCACCGCCAACCAGGAGATAAAATCTCATTCTTTAGAGCATACTGTTATTTGATTGTTAGAAATAATAATTAAGGGTGAGGGGAAGAAGCAGCGAGGTACCTGACAAGGCTTCTACACAAAACAAACAAAACTTGATTGATAACATCATCAGCAATCGCCGAGGCGCAGCCAAGAATGGAATGATAATTTCAAGTGAAGCCTTAATTGCGAAGGGTAATATTTGGATTGGCAGATTATTAATGAATATTACAAATGAAGAGTTACCTACAGCTGGGAGCGCCTCTACACTAGACATTGTCTACATAATTATATTAGTATTTATTTTAGCTAATGTTCATTGTGAACCTCTGCACAAAGAAACAATTAGATCTCACCCTAGCAAGGGGTTTCAAAATTTAATTCCCCCAGCCATGGTTCATGGCCAAATCAGGAGTGATAAACAAAATGAGATCGGTGACAACGTTCTGTTATCAGCGTATTCATACAAAGATGGCACAGCATTCCAGTAATAATACAGGAGGTGGAAACCAGTTTTCACTTGACTTCTGAAAGTGTAACTTACAAAAATAAAGCCAAAATTAACACAATTTTGAAAAAATGAGTTGGAAAACAAAGAATCTTA
Organism: Platynereis dumerilii; assembly: GCA_026936325.1. Taxonomy (NCBI): domain Eukaryota; kingdom Metazoa; phylum Annelida; class Polychaeta; order Phyllodocida; family Nereididae; genus Platynereis; species Platynereis dumerilii. The sequence goes on from JAPTHN010000024.1 coordinate 7,583,799, forward strand.
TTTCTTTGCTCCGCCTGAAACTTTTAAATATAGGACCATAAAAGGTTTACACTGAATAAAACTAAGTTTCATCTACAAGGTTACATCAATTAATAAGCGGTTTTCATCATAAAATAAATTTACAGAGTGCTTTAAAGTTAGAAGATTGAAAAGTTGAGCAATCCAGTACGAAAATTCATGCATAGATTGTCCGATCATTAAACAAAAGAAGAGTCACACTTTCACCTCTAGAAATTTAAATAGGACTAGTCAGTTTCCCGTAGATTGGAGAGAGCAGAATAAATAGAAATCAATTAGCCCGTAAATCAGTTGCATGTTATAATACTATGTGAAAAAAATGAAGTGCTCCCAGAGATATATCCTCGTGCATGGTCAAAGGAGGAGAAGAACTGACAGACATCTTGTAGGTGCTGCCCTCTTTCCATAGAAAGGCACAGGAAAAATTGGAAGATGATCCATTGAGTATAACTTGTATAACTTGAGATAAATCCCATACGCTATCATTTTAATATAGGAAAAGATAGCCCAATTCCTGGTTGGCTTAAATCTAAAATCTGTTTCAGAAAGAACCTTCCTAAAGTATTTCTATAGAGAGAAGAGAGACAGTATTCATTAGAAGACAGTCGGCGCCATGGCACCCAAAATAACATTTAATATCTATTAAAAACATAGGCTGCGTAGCAGCAAACCTTCAGCAAAAAAACAACATTTTAAAAGGACACCATTACACCATAAAAGTGGTGTGAACCACATTGCATGTAATATTTGCAATAGTGGCCCGATCTTGGTCTGAAATTATCTATATGCCCCGCCATATGCCAGGGTATGTGGAACGATGGAAAGACCTTACTAGACCAATATACACATAATATGGACCAGTTTCATGCATAAACAAGGAATAAGTTGTGAGGTATGGGTCAGAATATTTCAAAAAGCATTAAGAGTAACTATGAAGCAGACCAACAAAGGGCACTAAAATATTATATAGGGAATGTATATAAACTTTCATCTATGGACATACAATGATGGCCAAGTTTTGGCCTGGAAACAAAATAAATAATTTTAATTTTTTTTTTTTGTCAATATTTCAAGATGTATAGAATATCCATGAATCACACCCACAAAAGACACAAATTTATGATATAGGTGACATGTGTAACAAATTTCATCCATGTACCTGCAATTGTGACCAAGTTTTGGCCCGAAATGAAAAAAAAAAATTCAATAAATTTTTCTCAATATTTCTAAAAGTATAGAATATCAATCAATAAGACCATGAAAAGGCACAACTAGACCTAGCCCGGAAATGAAAAAAAAATGTTTTTAATATTTTTGCAATATTTCAAAAATTACAAAATGGACATCCATATGAGACCATCAAAAGGCACAACTAGATCATACAGGCTACATGTGTACCAAATTTCATCGATGTGCATGCAAAAGGGGCTGAGTCCTAGCCCGGAAACGAAAAAATAATTTTTTACATTTTTCTTAATATTTCAAAAAGTGCAAAAATATTTATCAATCAGACCAACAAAAGGCACAACTAGACCGTACAGGCTACATGTGTACCAAATTTCATCCATGTACATGCAATAGGCGTTAAGCCCTGGCCCGGAAACTATCTATCCGCCTGCCGCCCGACCGCCCGGACGCCCGCCCGGCGGACGGACAACTTTTGACCAAAGTGATAACAATACCTTCTTCGAACTTCGTTCGCTGAAGGTAAAAAGCAAGCAACATTCCTGTACCTTGGTGGAGAGGCCTCCAAAGACCATCTGATGATGTTTGAGAAGTTTTAGCAGAATTGGTATAATTGGAAAGAATCTGCAAATACACTTCTAACAACTATCACTGGCTGAAATATTGCTCTCAAAACTGATGAGAGGCCTATCTCAGGAAAAGTTTAATAAAATTGTGCAAACTGTTCCAAAATATTTCAAACACATGTTTTATATTGGCAACACCTATAGTGAACCGTTTCTGTCATCAGAAAAGTAGCATTTGGAAGTCTTTGTGTAGCGTTGAAGTTTTTGTCAAAATAAGTTGAACACCTCTTGTAGTGTCCAACCAGGGTTGGATTTGAGTCCAATTGACCATATTGAAAACATATGTACAATGATATTTTCACTTTCCATTGTTAGAGAAACAAGAACTGCAACGGAATGCTTGTATTATTTGTTGTCCTAAATTTCAGAAAGATTTTCAGTATTTTCAGTGTGATGACTTGACTGCATAACCACGTTACTGCACATCCTCCCACTAATTAATTGCACAACAGTTCTCAACATTCACATTATAACTTCACTGCATGCTTTCCATTCAATAAGTCAATTGTGAACCCATGGTGTAGAATTGATCATCACGCTCTCACAAGTCAAAGAATGACGTACATTCCTGTCGTATAGATCTATATTGATGGGTCATGATGTTAGTTCATGTATTATTATCTGCATTATCGATTAGGGGAAAGTAAGTTGAACATGTGCAATAATTGCGCATTGGTGTTATTTGGTATCTTAAAGCTATTGAATTAAAAGCATTGACCAAGTCCTACCTGTTGTTTTCCTGCTCCGTGCATCTGCCTTGTTATGTAAGGAAGATCGAAGTTGGATGTCACCTCCGTATTTTGATGAATACCACCTTGTTCCAAAGCTTAAATGGTTATATAGGCTCATGGGCCTCACAATGGCCGCCAGTATAAGGGATCCTGGGAAATCTCTAAATAACAGTCATGGCCCAAACCAGTTTCACTTTCACAAATGTGATTTGAGACTTTACACAAGGGCACCAATCACTTCAGTCCTGATCCTAGTGGCAGATTTTATTGCAATCCATTTCATGAGTGCAGTCACTTCTCCCAAACTTATAGAACCAATGCCATTTTCCGAAGATAGTAAAGAAAGAGTTCCAGGAGAAACATAAAATGTTTCTTATTCATTATAAATGTACTGTGCATTAAAGTAAAAGAAGTGTCCCAGTAGCACTGATCTATCAACCTGAAAAAGTTACTGGAACATGCTGCCTCTGGTGGGAATGCGCTTTAGGGGTCAATGACCTTCATATATATATATCAAGTTGAAATAAGGTAAATAAATTAGGTAGAAAACTATAAAAAAAATATCATTTTCCATTAAATAATTTTGCAAGAATTGCTGAATGAATTGCAACCAGTTAATTGATAATTTTAGACAAATCATTTTCATCCAATCACAGCATTTGTTTATTTGCTGCAAAGTCAGTGATGCATGGATGGCTTCTGTGAGTTGGATGGCCCTACATGAAATGGAAAATGAGTTGACTGTCTCTTTCAACAGCAGGATTTCTGTTTATAACAATGAAGCTGGCATCCATAACTAAGTGAATTCATTGCAGAAATACATAAGGATGGAGCTCAATTGGTTTTTCAGGTTGGTCATGCCTTATATAAATTATAATCAGCACATTAAATTTTATAAACAAATCTTCCAAAATGGTTGATATTCGTACCCTTGTTAATAATATAGACACACATCACAAGCTCACAACTTTTTTTGAAAACACTTGTGTAGATCAGGCCTTATTGTTATCAATGGTTAGGGCCTGTCAATTTGTGGAAAGACAGGACAACTTCAACGTGAAAAATAGCACTTAGAATCATTATGCAGATGATGTGTTGACATCAAACCAATACTTTCAATATTAATTCTATTTAAGGAGACAAATACTGCGTGTTGGTGATTGACAAACAAAAAATTATGCATCTAATTTTTATCTATCTATCTATCTATCTATCTATCTATATATCTATCTATCTATCTATCTATCTATCTATCTATCTATCTACACTGTTGCTCATAAATATGGAATACTTCAACATTCTCCATTGAAATTAACAACTTTAGCAACTTCTGTTGGAGCACATGATCATCTGATTCAATGGTATACTACTTCCAATGACGGCTAAAGGGAACAACATGCTGTCATTTAAAACACATGCTGCAGCGTTAACCCCAGGAAAAGTTACAGCAGCACAAAATATGGAAATTCAGGGGGTTTTTTAGGGTGAGGTGCATTCAACCAAAAATTAACAATTCTTGCAAAAAATGTAGTTGAGGCTTTCAAAGAGTGATTAGAGAAGATGACATGACCTTTACAATGTACCTTGCTTACATTCACACTCCAGAATTTACTTTTATTTGACGCCCTTTTTCCAAAAAAGTATTCCATATTTATGAGCAGGAGTGTATCTAATCTATTGATTGGTTAATCTATCTGAGATTTGATACAGTGTTATTCACCGAGGGTGTTAAATATAGAGTCAGGTGAAGTTGGCTCCCTGGATATGGCTCCTTTGCAGCTCCCTGGCAGCTCCCTGAGAAAGTGAAGATAGCTCCCTGAACTAGCTCCCTGGAAGCTCCCTAGGAGCTCCCTGGAAATTGTGAACCTGGCTCCCTGAACTAGCTCCCTGATGGCTCCCTCACAGCCCCCTGGAATTTTTAACTGAAAATCACCCCAGCATGGGGGCTACTCACTTGATGCTGATTATCGTAAAAAGCTCTTCCGTACAGTGAGAAGTGCCACCAACCCAGTCATCGTCGGTGATGTCATTTCTAAAAACCTTACATGGTCATGTTTATGATAATGAGTACTTAGTAAATGACTAAACTGTTTTTAAAGGGTACTTGCTTTTTTTCAGTTGTTGTTTTTTTGGTGAAATAAGCTTAAAATATAATGTATCTCTTCATTTTTTAATGTAAGTCACAGCAAAAGTGATCATGAACAAATAATAAAAAATAAAGTGAAATTTTGATTTCTAATCTACATTTCTTTAATCAATGTACCTGATGGTAGATGGATAAAGAATGAGAGAATATAGACACGAAAGCAGCTTAAGAAGAGAAAGAAGTGAATTTGGAAAGGAAGGAAGGATGAGTTCGCAGGAGAGAAAAACCTTTCTTGATGCATCCAAACTACATATATATATAAATTATATTTCCTTCAATACCATATTTCTAGAAAATACTATAAAAACATTTTAATAAAATGTGGTCCTAAGTTTATAAAAACTACTCTACTATTATATATTTCCTCATTGGCAGAGATTCAAAATGCAGAGAAATCAATCATAACAGCTCCTTCAAGTCCTTCAGTGACTAGGCCTAACTTCAGACATACATGTATTTGGCTTCTCATTTTGTATTACGATGTGGAATCGTAAAGTTTTCACATTTGCTTCACTTTGTTAATATTTGGGACTAATTTATCAAGTGTCAGCATATCCAGCTGATATCTATTCCAGAAAACGTTGCTATTCAGGGAGCTGGTTCAGGGAGCCAGCTTCTCCAGGGCCCACCTATGTGAACTTGGCTCCCTGGATCTAGCTCCCTGGCAGCTCCCTGAACAAGAGGTCCTAAACAAATTGAAAGTACATAAGAATGAACTGCAAAATGCTTCATATGTGCACTAACAATATGTCCTGGCTTTGAGATAATTTAACATTGCACGACTATACAAATAATTATATATCTCTATTTTTCCCATTTACTGGGCTTTTAAAATCATGGAACTCAATCCCCGCAGCTCTTTCCATAACATTGACAAACACTGCATTAACTTTATAATTTTAAATATATTTAGCAGCCAATAATATTTCAAGCAGCTTCTGTGGAACTCATGGTGGGGGACGGGATGTGGTTAGCTCAGCTGGTAGCGCTTTATAGCCAATTAAAAAAAATCCTATGTTCAAATATCTCACTGGTTGGGCCCCTTGGCCTGTGTTGTTCAGCAGTTTGGTCCCGAATTGGCACCAAAATTGAGACTCCCAATTAAGATGTCTAATGCATAAATAAAGCTTCAATCATCTAGTCAACCATGGAACTTACAGTTATTTCCTCAATGGTGCGTCTTTCATGGAATGAAAGGTTATAACTTTAGGCCAATTCAATAGCCCATGATTGTGCTTTTGTATATATATATTTCCCCTTTCAGGTATTCACGGTCTGGGAATTCAATCCTTACAGCCACATTGATTATATCATAGACTGTATGTAGCTTCTCATTTTGTATTAATTACATATTTCCTCACAGACAAACATTCAGAATGCAGAGAAATCAATCATCACTGCTCCTTCAGTGATTAGGCCTAAGACATAAATTGTGATTGGCTTCTCATTTTGTATCATGACGTGGAAACTTAAAGTTATTTAAATTTGCCTTATGCTTTGTGAATACTTTCCCTAATATTCAAGTGTAAGCATATCTATTGATCAGATAAACTTGCTGTTCGGGGAGGTGGTTCAGGGAGCCAGCTTCCCCAGGGCCCACCTATGTGAAGTTGGCTCCCTGGGTCTGGCTCCCTGGCAGCTCCCTAACAGCTCCCTGGCAGCTCCCTGGCAGCTCCCTGAAAGTACACATGAATGAACTGCAAAATGTTTCACATGAAACAGAACATGTCTTATGATGTTATTTAGGCTACTTTCATTGTCAATAATTATGCACATATAAATTTATATTTATTATATCCTATATTATATTTTTGTGTTTTACCCACACCCCATTTCTTTATGCACATCGCCAATTCTCCATGGATTTGGCCATGCTATACATCATTCTTCATGTTTTCAAAAGCTCTAAAGATTTTGTATACTATCCACACATATCAATTCACGTGACTGCAGTGGCAATAATGGTAGTGGATTGTTCTCCCTGGGCTCCAAAGAGGCACCAATCAATAAATGCAGCACAGTTTAAAACTATTGCAGATTGCTCTCAAGCACTCATTGTCACATTACAACTGTGGAAACACTTAAAAATGATTAAATTCCAAAATGCTAGAAGATAATTAGGCTGAGACTTTTCATAAAATAGCAAAAATTGGATATCGAAAAAGTTCAGCTAGGACTGAAATCATAAAATCAAGGTAGATTTAAAACGCCACTGTATACTGCTGCCCCAGCTGCCCCCGCTGCTCCCACTGCCCTCACTGCCCCCACTGCCCTTTGGTTTCTACACCTATACTCATTATCATTAAAATGAACAAGTACGGTTTTAAGAATGTTCACAAAGCCATCTCTCGGTTTAAACCCCCCAAACACTTTCTGGATCTGCCCCCATCATATATAGATCTATAGATAAATATAATTTTATGTGTGCATAATTCTGGACAATTAAATTGGTGTAAATAAAGTCATAAGTCATGTTCTGTCTCCATGTGAAGCATTTTGCAGTTCATTCTTGTGTAGTTTCAATTTGTTCATGACCTCTTGTTCAGGGAGCTGCCAGGGAGCTGCCAGGGAGCCAGATCCAGGGAGCCAACTTCACATAGGTGGGCCCTGGGGAAGCTGGCTCCCTGAACCAGCTCCCTGAATAGCAACGTTTTCTGATCAATAGATATGCTGACACTTGATAAATTACATGGTGATACAAAATAGGAAGCCAGATTTATACAATTTATGTAGAAGACCTTAAGTTAGGCCTAGTCGCTGAAGGACTTGAAGGAGCTGTGATGATGGATTTCTCTGGATTCTGAATCTCTGCCAATGAGGAAATATGTAATAATTATGTGAAAGTAGAGTAAATTTTTTAAACTTCGAACCAAATTTTATTGAACTTTTTTAATAACATTTTCTAGAAATATAGAAATTGTATAGTTCTTTTAAGGTGGCTCGATACTCGTGAACTTTCCAAGATAGGATTTCTTAAAAATAGTTTTAAATGATCCAAAATATGTTTTATAGCAAGGATATATAAACAAAAGTGGTCGCTACCAGCCTTTCTTTCAAAATATTTGAGGTTATGTTAAAGAAAGTCAGTCCACGCAAACCTGAAAAACTCAATTTTTTTTCTTAATTTTTTTACTGTGAAGTTTTCCCTGCCATTATGTGGCTATTCATCCTATGTTATTAAATGAAGCATGGAATTAAAGAGGACAGTTTTATGGAAAAGCTGGTTAAGATTCCTGAAAGATATATTTAGTTTAAAGAACTTTTCTGGGTGTTCGGATCAAAAGTTATGATTTTGAAAAAAAAAAAAATTTACGAACCATAGCGCTAAAAAAAAACTACTAGATAGGATTTTTTATTTCTTTGTCATTTGCTTCCAAATGAAGTAAGGAACAATATAATGATACAGACGTATGGCCCTATGGGCCTGGAATTTGATATAAACATTTATTTGTGTTACAGAGTCATTTTTTGTGAAACTAGACATCCTTGCCGAAAATCGCCTACAAAAATTGTCTACTACGAGTAGAGTGCTGAAAGTCTGGCAGGTTATAGTCATCTTCATAGCTAGCGCATCTTATGCTCTAAACGAGAAGTCTCTAACCCCAACAGAAGTGGCGCAAATGGCAAACAAAGCGGCTGACGTTGAAATTCTAAGAACTAAAAAAAGATGCTGAAAAGGTGTCAGCAGAGCTCAGCTGCTGTGGTGACCTCACGATAGATAGGGCCTGCCTGGCTGCGCGGAAAATTGCTCACATGACGCAATTACATGAGTAGCGAGCCACCTTAAACAATATAGAAGTGCACAAGAACCTGATTCCTGGTTAGAACTGAAAAGTTTGTTCAGAAAGCTGAGGGAACTTTTTCAAGCACAAAGAAATTGAAGGAAATATAATAAATAGGCCTATATGTAGTTTGGGTGCATCAAGAAAAGTTTTCTCTCTCCTGTGAACCCATCCTTCCTTCCTTTCCAAATTCACTTCTTTCTCTTCCTCAGCTGCTTTATATTCTCTCATTCTTTATCCATCTACCATCAGGTACATTGATGAAAGAAATGTAGATTAGAAATCAAAATTTCAATTTATTTTAATTATTTGTTCATGATCACTTTTGCTGTGACTTACCTTCAAAAATGAACAGATACATGATAATTTAGACTTATCTCACAAAAAAAACTGAAAATTAATCATCGAATTAATGTAGATTAAACATAATTGTATACAAATGCATTAAAAAATCAGGTACCCTGTAAAAACAATTTAGTCATTTACTGGTCACTATCAGTAACATGGCCAAGTAAGGTTTCCAGACTATTCTAAATGCCGTCACCGACAATGACTGGCTTTGTGGCACTTCTCACTGTACGGATGAGCTTTTACGATAATCAGCATCAAGTGAGTAGCCCCCATGCTGGGCACTATGAATATCGCTGGGTTACGTTTGGGTCGTTGCAACACTTCAAGCAGTTTAATGTGTCAAAAATCTGGCTCTCTGATTGGTCAGATCACAGGAAGTCGGCCGTTTCACTGTGTTGGCGACGACTGTCATGATTTTAACTTATCCAAAAATTTGCAAAAAAAGTTAGCAAAAATTTAGATGTCCGTCAAAATTGTGACATTCGTCGGCACCTTATTATCATCCTTATATTCATAGTGCTGGGGTTATTTTCAATTAAAAATTCCAGGGAGCTGTGAGGGAGCCATCAGGGAGCTAGTTCAGGGAGCCAGGTTCACAATTTCCAGGGAGCTCCTAGGGAGCTGCCAGGGAGCTAGTTCAGGGAGCTATCTTCACTTTCTCAGGGAGCTGCCAGGGAGCTGCCAGGGAGCCAAATCCAGGGAGCCAATTTCACCTGACTTAAATATAGTATTGTACATATATGTATATATACATTTTATATTTCTATCAAATGTCTCATTTTTGGTTATTAAAGGCGTTTCTTCATTCAACAGGAATTTGTTTATTTCACCAAAACTGAAAAAGAAATAATTTATTTTTTTAAAAGCTCCAAACCCCCCCCCCCCCTCTTCAGAATAAATGGTGGCCCCCAAGCGGCGGAGATCTTAACAGAAACCATGGATATCTCCCTCCTCTTGCTGCCATGCCACCTTCCGAGGGGCTGCCAATCACTGGGTCCAGGGTTCAAATCCAGCTCTTGCCAGGTCACCTGGGCTTATGTTGGACGGTTGTTTCAATCATCCTTTGCCTCATTGACACGTCCTCCTCCAGTCTGAATAAGCCTGCCACTATTTCGATCATCCTTCACCTCATTGTCATGTCCTTCTCCTGTCCTAATTAGCTCACCAAGTGCATAAATACAGGACGTAAAGCCCCAATCATCCATCCGTCATGTCTCCTTCCAAAATAGTGATGAGTGGAATCAATGACCAGCCAAGTTTTTGATGAAATGGAGGCATAAGGTTTTTTATATAAGATTGACAATTTAGGCCAATACGAGTATTTAACTGCAAAATTGCAATACCTGTCGCCAATACGTTTGGGATTGCAACTGGTTGTGTTTGATTTTTTTTAGTAAGAAAAATCTATAAATATCGATTTTGTCAATGTGAATGTAATTCATTTCTTCATTTTCCTCAGTTTATGGGCAATTTATGTTTTAAACTGTTTTTCTTGTTTTCTTGGTATGTTAATATTATACATGGCCAATTGTGCAGCATACGTAAAATGTACGATGCTCTTTCTTGCGTATTTCATACGAAAATCCGTTGTTTTTACAAATGAAATATGTACGAAAATTTACGTATGTAAAACATACGTAAATTTTCGTATGAATTTCATACGTATTAAGTCGGTTTTTGGGGCTTAACTTGATTTTTTTGCTAATTTTTTTAGATAGGCCAATGCAAGGTTCAAACTTAAACCTTTTATGATAACCATATTGCACTAAAATGGCCAAAGTAACTGACAAGTATCTGTGTGCAATTTTTATGAATTCGTATGAACTTCGTACGAAAATGTACATACGTCCTACGGATCGGCTCTTTTTTGGGTGTTTCGTACGTAGAATTTACGTACGTAATTCGTACGCTGCACTATTGCTAGTGTAGTTAATCAAATAATTTTCTATTTTCTTCATTATTATTTTGCTGGTTTTTTGTATCCATCTTTTTTTTTTCATAGACTATAAGCTTGATGTCACGCTGAGCCTGGGTGACTATTGGTCTGTTGAGGCGTGAGTAGAAAAACCGTATGCCATGTAAGGCTTTTTCGGTGATGTCAAGCTATATATGTACATTCAAGCAGTTTCTCTTAAAATGTACTAAATGATGTCATGTACCTGACTCTCCCGACCAATGAGAATGTACATATATATTTACGGCTCCAATGTCATTATCATTTTGTCAATGGCATACATGGATGCTCAAAGCATGCCTTGTGATGCCAGGGTGGCTTGATTAGGAATCTTATAATTGGAAGAAGATTGGAAGTAGAAGAAAAAGGTTTTATTATATGTAACGGAGAAAATCTGATCCCTATATCTGTTCTCAATGCATGCATTAACTGAATGAATGTCACTAAGCTGGGGAGTTTAGTGAATAACTGTAAAACCTGACTACAAGTGAACCACTGTTTCATTGCCTCTGCTTTTTCCAGCCTTGGCAGATCAGAAAATATGCTGTCATGGGCGACTATGAACCGTTCCAATGCAGTTTACAGGTACAATGGTAATGGGCAGGCAAACGTCTTCTGCCAATTGCTTTGGGAACTCTATATCCGCAACCAGGACTCATCATGACACTGTAAGGCATGCCCATGTCACTGGTCAATATTCACAAAAAGAAATCCAGGGGCTGAGTACTGGTAGTATGTCTCAGTATGTCATGGCATTGTGACACTCAGCCTTGCCTAATCTATGCCAGAGGCCCAGGACTTCCAAATAACAGACTTTCCAAACTCGGACACCCAAATGTCAACTTGTTGACAGATCTCACTCCACTTCTGGCTTATGCAATCCTCCTTATCATCTTGAAGATAGCACATTGGACCCAGAAAGTTTGCAAAAGTCACTCTCTTGGCCGGTGTACCACAAGAACCTGTTATCAGACAGGCACATTGTGCATCAGACTGGGTAGGCCTACTTCAAACAGCCTCTGTCATAGCCTACCGACCTGGCCAATATTGGCCATGTCATGCCGATGGTACGGCCACAGTGTGAATATGACATTGGTAGTTAAAAAACCCCAAGCACTCGTAGCTTAATTTTTCCTCTGACAAAGCCCCTCCCTGAACTAATTCAAGGGAGCTTACCATTCCTTATGTAGAGATACATGTAGCGGTATAATGAATACACATCACGGGACAGTAGGCTGGTGAATCAAGAATTAGAACACGGTCAAAACTCCACATTTCATGCCTGGCCCTTCAATTGGCGCAGTTTATCTTTAAGAAAACTGCCAAGAGGCCAAAATTTCAGTTCTACGATGTCAAACCAGGAGATAATAGCGTAACCCACAATAAATGTTGCAAACATGGCATCTGCAGATGAGGCCCTCCTCAGCCTCTGCTCGAACTTTTTCGAGGGGAAGGAATCAATGGAATGGATTCACACCATGAATCTTTGAATATATGGCATTTGGTGATGATACCGGGTCATTTTTTCCCTTACAGATCTGTGGGTTGACAATCCACGAAGTCACGTCGGGCGCCAACATATTGGCTGCCTTGTTCTGTCAAACTGTCAAATGTGTGTTGCACACCGGCCTTGCAGAATGCAAGCCTGTCTCAATCCCAGATCGAACTTTTCTAGGGGCATGCCTGGAAAATAGGTAATTTCACCATAACTCTCCAAATATGGCATTTGCTGATGCCCAGGGGCGGACTGGCGGCATTTCGGGCCTCGTGGCAAAACAAGTCTAGGGGCTCCTGAAATTCTTATTATTTCAACAGAAAAAAGGATCATACTGCAGCTTCGTACTGTTTGGTGAAGTTATGATGATGGGGCCCCATGTAAGAGGCTAATGTCCTATTCCGATAATTTAGTTTCATCGCAAAATCAGGTATCTGATGTTTTATATTTCTTTACATCTTGAATGGGCCCCCCTGACTTGATGGACCCGTGACAGCTGACACTCTGCCACATAGGCTATAGTCTGCCCCTGCCGATGCCACAGGGTCATTCAGGTCGCTTCCACAGCGTCAGGTTGACAATATATACATGCATCTGGAAAGTTCACAGATAACCAATATTAATTATGCGACCATGGAAGAGAATCTGTTGACTAATAGTTTAATACTATGTTGGTTGAACAAAGGCATGCTACAACTGAACAACTGAATTTTGGAAGTTGGCAACCATTAAATTCCATGAAATAATCTTAACAATTGGCAAAAAAAACGTAAAGAAGGCACTTAAAATTCTTCAGCAGACCACAAATTTCAACCAATATTTCAATAAGAACAGAGACATTGTAATACAATTTGGAATTGACCATTTCGGCCATTAGGCTACTTGCGTATGTTCTTTTTTAATGATTTAAACAAATACTTTGCTCAAAAAATGTTATTTCCTTAAATATCAAATGCATCTTACATGGAAAGCTGTGGTGAAGATATACACTTGTCAGATGCTGACAGTAGGTATTTCTACATGTGTCTACTGTTTATTGCCCAATAACTTTACAGATGTTTTGTGAATCCTACTTGAAAAACATTGACTGGTGAAATCCTAAAAATCTCAATTTCCATCACTATTTAATGAAGTCAGCAAGGCATTTTCTCATACCCTGGTGATTCATTTGCCGCTTTTCTTTGGTTCAAGAAATAATAAGGCCGAAATGGCTAAGTTTATATTTGATTTTGACACATTGTAAGATTCACTGAGTTTGCAACACTCCTAAATGTTGGAAAGATGTAAAAATCAGAAATAAAATGTTTTTTTTCTTCTTTTTTTAACCTGATAGAGTGACTTAATGTATAACTACATAAATAAAGATCTTTCAATAACACTGAAATGCCATTTGATACATCCATAACTGATATTTTGCATGCAACAAGGGTGTGAAAAACTAAAAATTTTAAATTTCAATTTTCTCAAAATTTTCCCAACAGATTTTTTTAATCTTTACATCATATCGAAGCTGAGACCACATACTACAACGCTGTGCTGATGGATTCTTTGTGCATTTTTTTTAACCCTTAAATTTGTTCAAGGACACTGTGTACATTCTTCATGCAATCATAACAATGGCTTAAATTGTTGTGACATCACAAAAATACAATGCAGCGCTACTCATGACTTAGTTCCCCTAAAATTAATTATTTCCACTGTTCTAACTTCATACAGTGGGTATTAGAACTCAGTCTATAGAATCAGTGCCAAATTGCAGTTCGCATGCTAGATGAGACTCACTGTAGATGTATGGATAGTTTTTGATAGGTTTAAAGACATTTAGTGCTGAATGAACCAGAATGATTTTTTTTGCTGCACCAAGCAGCTGAGTATCTCTCTCTCTTACCTTAGAAATGACTAACCACCAGGGCTAGATCTATAATGCTGAATTATATGAGCATTTACTTGTGGTTCAGTACCTTATTAATACACAAATGACATCATGTAACACACAGTGTCCTTGAACGAAGTTTAGGGTTAAAAAAATTTACAAAGAATCTGTCAACGCAGCATTGTAGTATGTGGTCTCAGCTTCGATTTGATGTAAAGATCAAAAAAATCTGTTGGGAAAATTTTGAGAAAATTGAAATTTAAAATTTTTGGTTTTTCACACCCTTGCTGCATGCAAAATGTCTGTTATAGATATATCAAATGGCAGTTCAGTGATACTGAAACATCATAATTTATTTAATTATACATTACGTTACTCAATCAGGTAAAAAAATCAAAGAAAAGCCTTTTATTTTTCACATCGTTTCCAATACTTAGGGGTGTTGCAAACTCACCAAATATTATAATGTGTTTAAATCATATATAAACATGACTATTTCGGCTTTATTATTTCTTGAACTAAGGAAAAGCGGCAAATGAACCACCAGAGTGTCCGAAAATGCCTTGTTAACTTCATTAGTGATTTAAAGTGAGATTTTTAGCATTTCACCAGTTGATGTTTTTCAAAAGAAGTTCACAAAACATCTGTAAAGTTATCAGACAATAAACAGCAGATCCCTGTATTAATACCTGCTGCTGGGATCTGACAAATTTTGTATCTTCACCACATCTTTCATGTAAGCTGTATTTGATATTTAAGGAAATTATATATTCTGATAAAATTATTTTCTAAAATCAATACCAAAAACTATGTGAGTGGGCTAATGAACATAAGATGGTCAATTCCTAGTTTTATTACAGTGTCTTTATCCATATTGAAATATAGGTGGCAATTTGTGGTCTTCTGAAGGATTTTAAGTGCTTTGTTTACCTGTTTTTGCAATTTGTTAAGATTATTTCTTAGAATTTAGTAGTTGCAGACTTCCAAGATTCAGTTGTTTAGTAGTATAATGCATTGGTGCAATCAATGTATTCTTAAACTATTAGTCAACAGATTCTACTCTATAGTCACATGGTTAATAGCGGTTATCTGTGAACTTTCAATACAAAACGAACAGTTATCAGCATTTTAAACAAGTTAACTTCACACCAGAGGCTCTGAAACAAGTAATTATTGGCGAAATTACTTATTTTTCTTTCATGGTCATAATGAAAACACTCAAAAATGCATCTTATACGTATTTTCTTGCCAATTCATTGCATTAGTGATGTAAAATCTATGGAGAAAGTACTAATTTGAGAGTTATGCACAATTGAAGAAAATATATGATATACCTTCAGAAATAAAGTTCCTGAACAAATATATCATATTTAAGGAATAGACAATTGAAACAATCATATTTCTTCTGATTGGGATGAGAGGTTTTGATATTAATATGGAGAGATGCACTCTGAAAGTGTTGCGACATATGTCTCGGGATATGGGTATAAAAATGCTATAAAATATCTAAATATGTCTAATTATTGAATATATTGCTGCAGTGTTTGGCTACTTTATTTATGCACTCAGAGACTCAATGAATAAGTAACACTATGCAGGTTCAGTTGATTAAAAATGTGCTCTGAGAATGCAGGATGTAGTCTAGCAAGTTTGTAACACCTTCTCAATATATTCCTTTAAAATCCACTTGATCATAATTCTGAATTTGTTCAACTGTTAATATAAGCACCAGGGTGATCAAAGAAAGCATTTCTACATTCAAATCATTCCAATAGATCATTTTCAAAATTCTATTTTGGATATTTTGCATGCAACAAGGGTGTGAAAAACCAAAAATTTTAAATTTCAATTTTCTCAAAATTTTCCCAACAGATTTTTTTGATCTTTACATCAAATCGAAGCTGAGACCACATACTACAACACTGCGTTGACAGATTCTTTGTACATTTTTTTTAACCCTAGACTTCGTTCAAGGACACTGTGAACAGTAAGCAGACATCAATGTTGTAAAATGGTGGAAGAATATAAATTCTAACATAGAAACCAGTTTGCACTTTGTGATTCATGGTACCATCAACGACATCTAATTTCAACATGACAGCTGAATTTGACACCCACCAACCTGCCTAACAAGTGATCCAATCGGTCCAGCAAGTTGTTGACATTTTGGCTGACACTACAGCGAATTATACTCCAGTAGGTGCACTCTGGAGGGCTCCCCAGTGTATATTTCGAATTTAAGGTGGCTCGCTACTCATGCAAACTGGTCGTTAGCGCGCATAGGCCGTGATAGTGGAACTCTCCTTTTTCCAGCTCTCCTGTGTTGACGAGCAGAATGAAACTATTTCCGGGAACAAGCTGCCATTTTGTACCATTGCTGAGTCAGTGGAGCTGGCATTCCAGGCCCCAGGGCACTTTTAATCCATTGAAAACATTACGGATTTGCATTGCCGAGTCTTAAATGGAATGTTTAGCATGGATTGCCACCATATTCCAGTACTGTCAGTCTGATTAGACTTTGTTACGGACCTTAGAAACCCCGGCTCCATTGTAAATTCCCAGGCTGATGTTTCCGGAAATAGTTTTATTCTGCTCGTCAACACAAAAAAAAAAGAAAAAGGAGAGTTCCACTAACGCCCGCTATTGACGTGCAGCAAGGCAGGCCCTATCTATGGTATTATCACCTGGTTGGCTGTGAATATTACTGTTTACAGTCAAAATAACAGGGTCTATGATATTGTAAAAAATACCACCCTTCAAGGGTGATATTTTTTAACAATGGTTATGACATCACCAGCATTTCAGATGCCTGATGACGTCACAAACCAAACAATGTCCAAAACAATAGGATTGTGACGTCACCTCCTTGTTGCTCAATGGTGACGTCACATTTTTGTAATGGCAGAAATTAGTCCCTCTTTATAACCAAAAATTTGAGATAAAACCAGGTGATAAAAACAAAACAACCACACGTCAGGGCACTTCGTACAATATCACTCGTTGTTGTGTGAATTAATTCAAACAACAGCTTGTGATATTGTTACTCAGTGCAGGGGCGGATCTAGGGGGGGCGAAAGGGGCGACCGCCCCCCCACCCCCTCAAAAAAAAAAAATTTTAAAAATTGTTTTATTTTTTTTGGTAGAAAAAAACAATTATGTGGGTCTATACTACAGTTTGTTTCACAACATGCGAAACCGGTGTGTGTTTGGCCTGACTGCTCAGCATCTAAAGGTCACACAGTAGAAAGACATACTCGTAGATAGATGAGCTATTTTGTGATTTTTTCATCCAATTTTGTGACATTTTGGTGCCGTTTTTGTCAGATTTTTGACGACGACCGCCCATTCTAGAAATGAGACAGACTGTAACAGCAATTTCTACATTAGGCCTGTTTAATTATTGTTATTTGATTCTGATTTCTGTTAGATTTGTTCGGTTTGACAGACCAGATATTCGATGTTGTAGGCCTACTGTATAAACAAACTCTGCTGTTCTTGTTAGTCTCACAGCAGTGTTGATGAAGCTTTTGTTTCGGTAGTTCAAACTTTAGATCATTACCTTGGTTCTTTTTTTCAATTATCTTACAAATTACTGTTTATTCTTCATTCTATCTCTATTTTGGCTGTGCAGCATAGACATGGAATACAGGGGACTGCAGGGGGCAGGGGTATACCCCAAAGTCAATGTTCACTCCACTCAAGTCAGACTTAAGTCAGCTAAAGTCAAGTCATTGTTGCACAACTTAGCCATGTTTTACCTTACAGAAATAAAAAATGCATTTCACACTGTAATAGGACTTTTGTAAAGTATAGGCCTATATATTCAAAATAAAAACACACTAAAAATTGACACATTCGAATACTACCTAATATTCTGTGTACAAAAATTCTGAAATTTCCGAAGTTATAATGTACCATTGAAAAATATTTAACAGAAAAGTCCTATGAAATTACATTAATTCAGCTGAGGTTTACTTAGTTCAAGTGAAGTCAGAGTTTAACAACTTAGCTGACTAGTCAGTTGAAGTTCTTGCCAAGCAAGTCAGAGTTTTAACTCTGACAGACTTTGGGGCACCGGTCTGGCTGTGGGAGGGTAGCGGCTTCCTAAAAATCTCCAAACATTATATTACATTTATACATATTAAATTGAAACAAAGAGAAGAAAAGAACATTTCTGGCTGAAAGCCCCATTACCGAACTAATATCCCCCACTTTACTGCTTAAGAATTAGCCTCTGGATTGGGTTTTGTGTCCCCCTGTCCATTGGCCTTTTTAACTTCCTCGTCCCTTTGCAGTTTTTTAATTGAAATTTGAATCCCCTGTCCCTCAGCTCTGGATTGGGTTTTGTGTCCCCGTCCCTTGGCCATTTTACTTTTTAATTCCCTGTCCCCCATAACCCCCATCCAGAGCCTCATGAATAGAGGTTGCAGTCAAAGAAAAATGGGTGTTAACATGAATTTTTCCATGCAAAGAAATCATTGACGTCACTGCAGGGCCTCTCTTTAACCATTCATTGATCCTGAGTAAAAGCGGCTGTCTGTTAAACTTTTTAAAAATCAGGGTTACTGCAGCATGAAGCAATCTGTGAGGCAAATTTGATAGCTTGGTATTAATATATTACATGGAGAAAAACGGATGAAGCCATGTATTTTTAATCATTTGAACCAATTTTAGATATTCATAAACTTTGATTGGGACACTGTTTCCTTGTGAAATTATCGATCAATTTGTCAAGATTGATTTAATTTGTCTCCAAGTAGTACCTGAAAAAGGTAAAAATGTGTAACAAAATTCTTAAAAAATATCCCCCTTTGAGAGCTCACAATGCGTCTCAGAAAATCTAAAAACCCTGAGCTTCTGGGGGCCTTAAGCGGCCCCCAAACGCCCTGCCGTTGTGATTTCGGCCCTTCGGGCCTCATGAGGTCCGCCCCCCCACCTAAAGAATCCTAGATCCGCCCCTGCAGTGACCCTGACTTGGGTTGTTTTGTTACAACATCACCACTCAGCTGACACAGCTTCAAGATCTTTTGATACAAGTTTGGAATTTCATGCGGCGGCCGCTTCATTTGCAATTTGCAAACAGCTGGAGTTCCAGCTGATACCCATAATAAAAAAATTTTACGGGCGATTTCCGGCAAGCAGGTGTAATTTCTCAAAAAATGACTTTGTGATACAAATAAATATGTATATCAATTCCAAGTGTGGTAGGAAGGTTTGTCTGTATCATTATATTGTTCCCCACTATTTGAGGAAGTTAAAGACTAAGAACTAGAAAATCCTATCTCCTCAATTTTTTTTTGCACTCTGGTTTATAAAAAAAATTAAGATTTTCAAAATCAAAACTTTTGTTCCGCGCCCCTTGGAAAGGCCTGTAAATTAAATATATATCCATGAAATTGTCTTTACCTTTTCCATAAGATTGTCTTCTTTAATTCCATGCTCCATTGTGTGATATTGGATGCATTACCACTGAATGGCAGGGCTAACTTCACGGTAAAAAAATTAAGAAAAAAATTTTAATTTTCAAGTTTGCGTGAAGCGACTTTCTTGTACATAACCTCACATATTTTGACAAAAAGGCTGGTAGCGACCACTTTCCTTTACATATCCTTGCTATAAACTATAATATTTTGGATCATTTTAAACCATTTATAAGAAATCCTATCTTGGAAAGCTCACGAGTATCGAGCCACCTTAACTGTCATATAGAAATCAGAAATTGTCATTGTAGCTGATGAACTGTCATGATCAAACTTTAAGGATGGGAAGTTGAGGCAGTTTGATTAGTCATAATCAACATGATTTTTGTGTTAGAATGAGATGCATTAGTTTGTCAGACACCAACTCACTCACAGCGAGCCCGAACCAAATTTGGGGTTAAAAAAATGCCCCAGCATTACGATAGGTACCGTTACGTAGCTGAAGATGAGACGAACAAGCAGATGTAAAAAACAAAAAAATCTGTTGAAAACTTTTTGAGATATTGCAATTTTTCAATTTCTGGTTTGTCACATTCTTTTGTTTGGTTGATATTCCATCTAACTGTGGTGCAAGTAACAAATTCATGCCACTGTCAGCCAACTTCAAAACAATATTTGTGTGTGTTGAGGTGATATTTTGAAATTAGACAGAATGTTATCTTTATTGGGAAAAGTCCCATATTGATGTTGTGTGTGATAAACTTCTTTTTGTGTATTTATAAGAATTGTGTCACAAGCCCTAGAGAATTATTTGCTGTCTTTACCTTAATCTTTACCAAGGAAATACCACAATTTCTTGATTATTGACACAAAACACATTATATAGAGTAGGTCGGGGCAAGAAGCCCGGGTTAGGTGAGAGGCCCCCCCAGGCTTATATCCAAACTTACATTTTTGGTGCGTTTATCTATTGATAGGATTGAAGCTAGAGGCGTTTAAGGTGACGTCACAAATTTTCAGGGCAAACAGCACCAAACTATAGTAGAAATTAAAGAAAGAAAAAAATGTGCATGGTTTTTGTAACTTTGGCTAATTCTTTGAAAGGGCTTGTCAGAAATAACTCTGGAAATTTTTTAAAGTATAATGGATATCTGCATTGCTTCACTTTATGACTATCACATTGATATGATTTGGATCATGTTTTTTGCATTTTAGTTCAAAATATAGAGGTCAAATTAAAATATGTGGGTTTGGGGCGAGAGGCCCCACATGATAAGGGGCATGAGGCCCCCTTCACTGGGGGGTCGAAGCTGCTTCAGGAACCATTAATAATGTGTACTTTACATTTAAACTTGATAGAATAGCTTATTAAAATAGAAAAAAATTGGGTCCAAAATTGAAACAGGGCAAAAAATATTAAAAAATAAATGTATGAACAGAAAAATTCTGAAATTCAGAAAAAGTGAATAGAATGCCTTAAAAAGGAAAGAAGAACCCTAAGAAATAACTTTTAGGCTGAATGCGCTCGCAAAAAAAATTGCCATAGGATTATAATAGGGGGGCTTCTTGCCCGATGGGTGGGGTAAGAAGGCAATTTTAATTTTTTTACAATAATGGCCGTAACTCCTTTATTAAAATTGGTAGACATTTGTTTCTCTAGTTATTAGTAGAGTCAAGTGATCTCTTCCTGAGAGCATAAGCATTCAAATAATCGCCCGTAAAAAGTAGGTCAAATCGCACCTCGAAGTTAAGGGGGGCCACATGCCCCGACCTACTCTAATAGTTGTTGTTTAATAAAAATTGAAAATTAGAGTTACAAAGAGATATGGCTATTCTGGAAATAATAATTCTTCACGAAATGCATGGTTATAAATACTTAGATGTCTGCCTGTCTGCTTGCCTTTGACAGTTTGGTATTTAAGAGAAAGAAGAAGTGAACAATTCGTTTTATGGACTATGGACTATGGTATCTTAGTTTTAATCTGTTCGTTTCACATTGATTTTATTAATCAAATCACAGAATTATCAAATAGGGTGAATAAATTGGATTTAAGACATTGTGCAGGTTTGGAACCTCAAATGGACATTTAATATGCAGTGTACTAGCTATTCATAACACTGGTTTGTCAATTTGTTATTTTATTCCTGTACAAAGTTGAAATTAATGACAGAAGACCATGGATGTTCTTATACTCAAGAACCTATTATTATTCAATTGGATTGTAGTCAAACAGTATTATACAGGTCAAGTATTGTTAGATTATTCAGCTAACATTGTTGTTTGTTTCATAAAATCAAAACAAAGTGAAGTGTTTTCTGCTTACTCTCCCTAATTGATAGGATAGGAATATTTCAGTACAGAAGCTCTGTCAAATATGTGCGCACATACGTTTCATAAAACTACCTGCTAATGCCCGGGGAATAGTAGAGCATGCAAATTTTTGCAATTCTGATGAAAAATTTACACTTTATTTGGAAATTATGCATGCATGAGTTTGTCACACCTTATTTTTGCATTAAATGCAACAGCATTTTTTTTTTTCAAAAAAAGGATTATTATGTCTTTTGAATGATATTTTCTATCATTGAAATGGTTTTGCAAAGGAGGTGCCCATTTAGCAGACTTTCCACATGACTTGTGATGTTAAAAATGGGGTGTGATAAATCAGAAAGTGAAAAAATTCATTATCTCAGAAAGTTTTCAACAGATTTTTTTGTTTTTTACATCTGCTTGTTCATCTCATTTTACGCTACGTAATGGTGCCTATCGTTATACTGGGGCATTTTTTTAACCCAAAGTTGGTTCGGGCTCACTGTGCACTAAATAAGTCTCTTAAACTAAATCATGATGCATCATCAGCAATACAGTGCCGCCTGTGAGTGCTGTTTTGCTGCTGGATCAATGCTAAATATCTTTATCCAAACTGCTTGAGGAAGCATTATAATAGGGAAGGTTGATTTTGGAAAAAATTTTGAATTTCAATCTTGGACAAATTTGGATAGTGACATTTTCATGTCAAAAGGCCATATCCAAAATTTCAGGTCTCTAACTCTAATACTTTTTTGAGGAAATCCATTTAAAGTTTTGAGTTTTTAGACGTTTTTCGCTAGGTTTGCCGATTCGCGGTATTGAATAACTTAGTCAATTTAAGAGATAAGACAATGAAACTGGTATGGTTGGACTGGGCTCAATCAGACCTTCATTTTGAATACCAACATCAATGGTCTAAGCCAAATTTGAAGGTGTAAGTAACTTCACATTCTGATAACTTTTAATTTTTTTTGCTTGACTTGCCAATCAAAATATGACTATACGTGTAAATGTAACTCCATTGGCTATTGAGATATCTGGCAATATTAGTGATCTTAGGTAAAGCACCCAGACCTATAATATAGTAGCCTTTGTCAATTCAATGATTGTCACAGGTATCCTGAATAGAACCACAGAAATTAAGAACTTGTAAATATTAATTGACCATGGGTATCAGGTTATTAGATTTTGTCAGTGAGTCATTTCAGAATCAGGTTCAGTATTATAATGTCCTTAAAAAAGAGAGAAAGAAATGGAACCCAGGGCATCATTCTAACCAAGAAAGAAGTTCAAATAGAACAACCACCTGATTGGAAATTGTATATTTCTGCACCGGTGTGCGGAAGTTTTAACATGAAACTTCCCTGCTTTGACAATTAAGGTACTATAAAAATTATTTAAGCACTTCTTTACAGTTTTTACAGTTTCTATAATGGAACTAGTCTAAGGTGTTAAAGGGAGGTCTTGATAGATTATCAGATAGCTCTTTATGTCATCACTGGAGCCTTACTGGATTGCCAATATTACATTTCAAAAATAATATCAATGCTCAGAAAGAGAGAGAAAAAATACAATTGCGTTTTTTTTGTGCCGTCACTGCCGTGCCATATAAAGACCAATATCTCAAATTTTAGCCGAGCTTTATGCTTGATGTTTGCTGTTAACTTGTTTACATCAATACCACATTGACATATTACTTCTGAGGTTTGATTTATTTAAAATTAAGCTGTGCAGCTGGAAAACTCGGCGAAGTTTCATAGGTTTGCCAAATGAAACTGTTACTCCCCCATACCTCCGATATGGCTCATTGTAAGGCCTCCAATGCTTATGAGAGTAACCCAGTAGACTGACATAGCGTTGAATATAACCCGGACTACTTAAAAAACTTTTTTTCAAGTAATTTCCTGTTTATTACTGCTTTGAATCATCGGATCTGACTTTTTTTCTCAAAATAGTGAAACTTTGTAAGAAGTGCAGACGGAAAATTATTGGAAACCCTTCATGTTTGTATTCAAATTGTAGGTCTTTTTGAGCTCTTTTCAAATATGTAGGTTGTATTACTGTGTGATGAGAAATGACAAAGTTATACGAAACCGCGAGTTTGCAAAACAACTGAAAAATGTTCAAAATGTCAAAAATTCAATGTCATTTCCTCAAAAAAGTTTTCAAGTTAGAGACCTCAAATTTTGGATATAGCCATCTTATACGAAAATCTCACTATCCCAATTTGTCCAATGGTGAAGTTCCAAAATCAACCTACCCTAGCATTATAATTCCATGTATATATTTTTCATTATTTGGCATGTTCATAAATTTGTGGAGGTGTAAAATCGAGCGTGTGCAAATTTGTGGAAGTGTAAAAACCAGCACAAGGGCTCGTGTGTATGTAATAACTAACACTCGTAGACATACTTTATTACTTATTCGTGGACCTGCCAATACTAACTTCGTGGAGGTGTCACAGGTTTCAGTTTTAGGGTCAAAAATAGTTTTAGGTTTAGTTTTAGCCAAGTTTAGGGTTAGTATGTTCGTAAATACACCTATAAAAATTTGTGAATGACAATATTTGACAAATCGACGAATGCCAAATTCGTGTACATTTTCGTTTTTGCAGGTTTACAAATTCGCCAAATGCAAAATATTGAAAAAAAAATGGTCCTCTTAATTCTCATCTGATGAGATGAAAGCATTGGGTTAGAGAGGACAATATTTGAGGCATGTGGGATACGAATGGCTGCCAATTTCCATTGTTGTGACCAAAGTAAGGTGTTATAATTCATTGGCTTGTGGTTGAGTTAATAAATTGACTTTCAAGTTCAGAGCTGCAAAACTCCATGTGTTTATTTATTCTCCTTCTTAAGAAGACTTAGTGCTTGCATACAATTGGCACCAGAGGGATTAAAGTCCAATCCTAATACTACACCCACGTGCCTGGTGGGCTCAATACTAACTGGCTATAATTGGATCTGGGTAAAGATCTAAGATCACAACATAAGTTATGGCTTAAAGTCTTTGATAAGTGGGGTTCACTTACTTACCAAAGATTTGACACCGATATGTAACTGTAGATCAAATAAAGTTGGCAGCCACTTGAATCTCACAAGCCTCAAGTATTTTCCTTTATGACCCCGTATGTTATCTTTGCATAAAATGAGTTTCCTTACTTCCACAGCTGGGCAGTGTGATCGAGGATGTTAAGCATTAACCAAATGGAAAAACATTGCCAGCTTTACTTACAGGCGGAAATGCATGAATCACAAAGTGCTATTTTCGCAATGAAACTGTCCTCTCATTCCACATTGAAAATTAACCAGCTGTAAAGTCCTTTCTTACTCACCCCAGTCTCAACCACAACTTAACTGTTTCTGTTTCTGCCTATGCTTTATCAATGTGAATGCCTGCTACTTATCAAATGATCTGTTTTACCTGCAGCAGATTTAACTCTATAAATCAGAGTGACTTTTTACCACTGGGAGAATGACTTATTTTACGTATAATCTGGAATATTTAGTTTCTTCTTTTTCTTAAATTAGATCCAATGATTTCAGTCTAATTCTCATATTTTATAGATTTTGTGAATGCTAAAAAGTGGGGGGGGGGGTATTTCATATTATGTCCCCTGGAGTATAAAGTGTAGGGGGGGGACATGTCCCTCACCCCCCCCCCCCACCAAATTACGCCCATGTGGCATGGTCTTTGGTCATTCTAAACATCCTGTGAGGTTCGTTTGGGCAAACTGCTCAGTCATTCAGATTATTTAAGAACAAAGACAAAATATTCTAAACGAGAGTTATGTGCAGATTTTTATTTTGGTGAGAGCACAGCATAACCTGACAAGAAAAAAGTTTACATTGGAAGAATTTACCTTTACAACAATAATAAGCAACACTAAGCCTTGAAAATTAATTTAAGATTATAACTCAGTTACTCAATACATGAATAGTCACACACTGGTGAAAAGCCTAAAATTTTGTAATGCAGTGACTTTTGCCGATGACACCACTATATTTGCTTCTGGTAATAATCCAAAATGTTTGTATAAAAAAATTAATTCAGATCTCGAAAAACTCAGTCAATGGATTAAAAGTAATTCCCTTTCTCTAAATGCTGACAAAACAAAGTATTATATTATTTCACAGCAAACAAAAGAACTGTAATTATAATGGAACGCCAAGTATGAATCAAACATTAATTGAAAGAGTAAAAAACATAAAATTTCTTAGAGTAACAATTGATGAATATTTGGAATGGGATTTACAGGTTAAAAATGTAATTTAAAAAATGATAGCTGGAAATTACAGTCTAGTAATGGTTAAAAATATGTTACCAGTTGAATCAAAACTATTGATATACTATGCAAATGTTAAAAGTCATGCTACATATGGCATCGCCAGCATGGGGGGCCTTTATTGACAACAAAACTATTGAAAAATATAAAAATCCAACAAAATAAATCTATGCAATTTATGTTTAATGTTGGAAATAGGGCTAATCTAAAGGTACTATACAGAAAAGGAAAAATCTTAACGATAGACGATATTATAAAGTTAGAACTACTGAAAGTGTCTCATAGCCACAATGCCACGTATATGACAAACTACCAGCTAGACTAACAAATCTATTTGACATAACTAGACATACATATAATACAAGGAATCGAACTAATTTAAGAGCTTTACATCATACTGCCTTACAATACAATAAAAGCTTCCTTGGTGCATCCCCTCATTTACGACTCCAATTGTCAAATAATTTAAAATAAAAACGGAAATTGAAAAACTTCATCAAATCCTACTCAAAACATGTCTATCAGGTTTACTAGTAACTCCTATTATCTGTGTTATTTTACTCAATTTTCAGTGAAATATAAATTAAGATCATTTTCATCTTCATTTTCATCACTTTATTTTATTTTTCTATATTCATTTTTATTTTTATTTTTTCCCTTTTAAAATATATTTTTGTGTATATTTAAGGGCCATCAATGATAATAGTTCTGACGAACTCTGCTGAGTCCCACTTAGTGTTATTTACTCTTCATTGCTGATTGTTTAATGATTGTAATATATATGTACTTGTCATATTGCACTAAGTGAAATAAAATAATTCTAACACTTGTCAGCGAAGTGAATATGAATGAAAACTGACACCTGTGCCCTCTAGCAGTTGAAGTGAAGCAGTAAACATTTTATCAACCTTGAGCTCCTTCTGGCTGGCAACTCGTTAGAAATTAAAAATAATGCCATAATTGGTACTGTTTTGTTGATATTTGCAATTTTTTTTTTAGCATTAAATATTGAATAATACAGATAAAACTCTTCGTGGGAGCCATGATGAAATGTTCTTAATAAAAGGTTTCTGTTGAAAAGTCCTGATAACAATTTTAGGATTCATTTGCGTGATAAAAGTTGGTGAAAATGAAAGGGTCGTGGCCTTTCACTTCATTGAAAGTCAAAGTTCACTGTAAAAATGGTTTGTTTAACACAGACTATAGCAGGCATAAGCTGGTATCTATTCAGAATCATTGTGTAACATCAGACAAAGCTATACATGCTAGTTGCAGACATGTTTTACATCAAATTAAACATAAAATTGAAAACTGACACACAGATCATTTCGTTAATCCTCAGTCCATCCAGACATCAATGTTTCAAACAATTACTTTCCTTTAATTAGGATACTGTTATCTCTATAATTATATTACACCAGATAAAACCTTGTTGATCAAGTTTTTTGTTTTTTAGTTATGGGAGCCCCTGTAACTGGTATCTATTAGAGCTAGGACTTTTTCCCATTATTTTACAAATGATTAATAGTTTTTTCTCTTACAAATAATTGATTATGTAATATGATTATTTTATCATCATCCACTGCCACTTCATATTGGACAAAAGATTCATAATTTTCACTATTGTCTGGACCAAGTACTGCAATCTTAATGCTTAACATCTAACATGATGCTTGTACATGTAGTTACATTAAAGTTTGTCTTTATGGCATTGTAATAATATATGATGAACTGGAAAATTAATCCAAATTATTCAGACTGGATTCATTGGAAAATTGTCTCAAATGCAGAAAACACATATCTGATCGAATAATCGATCGATTAATCGATTATGTTGATTAATTGACAGAGCCCTAGTATCAATTCAATATGCCGATGAACAGGCTAATTAAAACTTCACTAAAAATCGACATGCACTTTTTGCCTACAGGCTTCCAAATGAATTTTTTAACATACATGGAATATTAAAAATGTTCAAGCTGACTTGACATTGTCTCCAAAATTGATACTATTATCTTATACTGACAGATGTACATAGAACATTGTTTGAGAGAAATCTTCAAACCACTCAAGTGCCAATTTCTAACATGGACAGTACATGTACACAGTGAGTGAACACACTTGATTATTTAAGATATTTACACCTATCAAGAGACAAAAAAAGACTTTAGAAACATAAATAAAAATGTCTAATTATCATTATTATCACTTTACACGGCATTGTCTGGCCATTAACACCCAGTTCGCCTGCGCAAACCCCACCTGGTGTATTGTGATGTCATCACAAGTGATGTTTTGTTATTTTTTCTGGGCTAAAACGACAAAAACTGGTCAGAATTGAAAATTTTAATGCCTAAAATTATCTCCACGAAGAGGAGAACACTGTTATGTAATCGGTTTTGCTCTAGATTTAATAAAAAGACCAGGAGAACGCGAAAACGGAGCGGGAATTAATGACAAAAAAGGGTAACTTTCTTCTTGGATATAGATTGTGTTCAATAATGATAGTAATGACAATAACATTTATTTGTCAGGCATTATGGGGTATTAATCAGTTATGGCCCTCAGCCAGAAATCTTTTAACGCCCTCGCCTGGCGGTTAGGGCATTAAGTTAATGATTTCTGCCCTCAGGCCATAACTGATTAATACCCCATAATGCCCTCCAAAAAACCGTTATTGACCAATTATACATAATATGTATGCACATATCAAAATTTACTTTTTTCTTGCCATTGAGGATATATATAGGTCTTTGTCCGCAAGATCCATTTATGTCACTAATGGTCTTGTTACAACTTGCTCTTTAACTGTTAACCTTTGAAATAGATGTCATTTTGTCTACAAACATTTTTGAGTCTCGTGTTAACAGACTACCAAGCAGTATTTATAATATTGGTGAATGTTTTTCTGAATCACCATATGGTTATTTCATGGATTGGATCTGTATTTCCCTGATATTTTCACCAGAGACCCTATATTTTTCGAAACCCATGTATTTTCCCTCTGCTGTTCGTATTACCCTGGGAAAACTTTTGTATCAGGGAAGAAATGTACCTAGACATGGAAAATGACATAAAATTGAATGCCGACACATCATTTCATTAATCCTCACATCTGTCCATCCAGACAACAATGTTTCAAACAATTACTTTCCTTTAATTAGGACTACTATTATCTCTATACTTGTATTACACCAGATACAACTTTAATGATCAAGTTTTTTGTTTTTTAGTTATGGGAGCTCCTGTAACTGGTATCTATTAGAGCTAGGACTTTTTCCCATTATTTTATAAATGATTAATAGTTTTTTCTCTTACAATTAATTGAATATGTAATATGATTATTTTAGCATTTTCCCATGCCACCTCATATTGGACAAAAGATTCATAATTTTCACTATTGTCTAAACCAAGTAGGCCTACTACAATCTTAATGCTGAACAACCAACATGATACATTTACTTACATTAAATCCTGTCTTTCTAGCATTGTAATCTCACGATGAATAGGAAAATTAATCCAAATTATTCAGACAGGATTCATTGGAAAATTGTCTGCAATACAGAAAACACATAATCGATCGACTAATCGATTATTTTGATTAATTGACATTCGACAGAGTTCTAGTATCAATTCAATATACTGATGAACAAGCTAATTATATCTTCACTAAAAATTAACTTGCTCTTTTTACCTATAGGCTGTCACATGAATTTTTTTAATATACATGTATATTGAATATTAAATATATAAATGTTGTACTATTATTATGATTTTATACTAACAACTGTACATAGAACGTTCTTTGAGAGAAATATTAAAACCACTTTCCAATTTCTAACATGGATAGTACATGTATCCAGGGACACAAGGAATAAACACACTTTGATTATTTAAGGTATTTACACCTATCAAGAGACCAAAAAAAGCTAAACATGAATAAAAATGTCTTATTATCATTATATATATTATATAATATATATGCACAAATCAAAATTTACTTTTATCTTGCCATTGAGGATATATATATATAGGTATTTCTCGACAAGATCCATTATATGTCAATAGTCTTGTTACAACTTGCTCTTTAACTGACAACATGTGAAATAGATATCATTTTATCTAAAAACATTTTTGAGTCTCGTATCAACAGACTACCAAGCATTATTTATAAAATTGGTGAATGTTTTTCTGAATCACCATATGGTTATTTCATGGGTTGGACCTGTATTTCCCTGATATTTTAACCCGAGACCCTGTATTGCCCGAAACCCATGTATTTTCCCTCTGCTGTTCGTATTACCCAGGGAAAAAGTGCTGTATCAGGGAAGAAATGTACCTAGACATGGAATAATGATTGGTATGATTGCCGCATAGTCTGGTTAGTGCCTGTAAGCAGATTTATCTGGAATGGGCGCTACATAAAATCTTACTATGTTATGATTTTTGCTATTAAATGTTACAGGAATGTAACATCTTGCTAAGTGTTTACATGGTGTTTAAGGGTGCTTATACTAACAAATGCGTGGCTTTGTTGCAGCAAAGTTTAAAAATATCTAACCTAGTGTTATAACTATGTCTAAGGGATCTTATACTGACCAATGTATGACTATGTTGTAGCAATCTTCATCATATCTTGCCCAGTGTTTCAACAATTGCCATGGATCATATTCTGACAAATATATTCCTTTTTTCGTAATATCTTACTGACTGTTTTTTAAGGGATCTTCTACCTACTGGCAAATGCAGGGCTTTGTTGCAGCACAGTCTTCATCATCTCTTGCAAAGTGTTTAACAATGTTTAAAGGATCTTTTCCTGACCGATGTATGGATTTATTGCAGCATGTCTTCGTTATTTCTTGCTGCGTATCTTACTATGGTTAAGGGATCTTATACTGACAAATGTAGGGCTTTTTTGCAGCACAGTCTTCATCAGACCATTTTCCGCCATCTTGCACTGACATTGCCACACACTGTTGAGAATTTATTCCTCCATCGGGTTGACTTGTTTTCCAGAATGCGTTTTTGCGAAAGCCAATTTCATTCGGTTTGTCCATCCAATAATAGGCTCCAGATCCATCAGTGCGCAGTCCAATCCACATACTGAAAATAGAATAGCATACGCATAAGAAAGAATATTCTGCATCAAAATGCCACACCATTAAATACGATGTTGGCATGTGGAAAGTGTTATTGTTATTATTAATCTCGATTGTCATTGAAGGATACACAATAACTCAAAGGCGCTAATTGAATCAAGTATATTTGACTAAATTCCAATTGAAATGTCTCATCCAAACAGAAACTATTTGTACTTTACAGAAATCAATCCAATTTAACAAGCAGCAATTAAATCATTAATTGTGACCAAATTGCTATTCACTACGTACCAACTTGCTACTGTATAGATTTGAAATGCACAGCTCATCTTTTAAACTCTCAAATAATATTATAACTATACAACATCTTTGGCCAATAAAACTCAATATTGGTCTCCTCACCATCCACCATCTATATGACATTTAATTCAAAAATAGCATGTAATGCATGCATGGGGTCCTTGGTTTATCATATAATTTGTACCAGATTAATTTCCTATTGAGTTACTTATAAAATAAGGAGGATTAAATTAAATGTTAAAACTGCATTTTCTTCACATAAAAACATTTTATTGTTTATTTAGTGAAAAAGAATCCCCAAATAAACCTCAAACACTTTGACATTAAATATCTATGGAAATATTTATCAAAACTAAATAAGCCACAATTAAATAGTATAAAAAAGTTAATTTTTTTTGTCTTTATTTATGAAATGAACCTGATGCAACTGTGGTAATGTGGTATGCTGTCACTATGCACAAGAGGGAAGCACAGTCAAATATTCAGAACCAGTTTTTGTGTGAAGAGTAGACAGCTAACAGAAGAAACATGTTGAATGAAAGTCAATTAAAATGCTGAGAAGCACAATAATGTAGCCAGAGGTGCCTAAATACAGTATTAATCACAAGGGCACATCAGTTTGGATTGTCATTTTGTCTGTGAAATGTTTTTGTGTGTACAACAACTTTGCCTGTTGACAGGAAATAAATCTGACGACAATGGTCTTGGGATGAATTCCAAGGACCCAAAAACCTTATAACTCACAGGTCTGCATTATAAGACACATTTCTTGTTAAAAACAATATAACGGACTTTGTTCAGGAAAGATGGCAGATTTTTCTGGTTTTTAATAATTTATTCACCAATTCCATCGTGACAGAGTCACCCCTAGAACACAAAATTGTGAATATCTATGGACCCAGTGAAGAGTAAAACAAGTTCAGACGGAAAATGAATATTACTCTGTGTTAACCTCATTACATATGATGTATATTAATTTACACCATTTATCTTGGAGTAATATTTTGGATTTGCATAGCCTCAACATTTCGCGTGACGGAGTCACCTTCATTTTACCCTAATTCTCGCAAGACATGCTTTCTCCTCCATTTCCTGGCCCAACTTGGCTGGTAGAGTGTAAACTCCTAAAGAATACAAATATTTAGACTGTTCTCTGTTTTTAATAACAATAATAAAGTCCCAAAGTGTCTAATTTATTTTCGTCACAGCTCCTCGAAAAAATTCACGGAGTCACTGGATGACGTGACAGAGTCACATTCTGCAATTTTGTGAGTTCAAATTGGTAGCAGGGCATCAAAAATGAAATTTTTTTAAAAATTCTTGAAAATTGTTAATTTGAAAAGTAATAACATCTGATGGATTCAATATCCCTGTTGCAGATACAGTGTTTCATGTATAAGTATACCTCCAAAAAAGACAATTTTTAGCCATTTTTCAGCAATTACAACCCAAAAAACCACAATTTCCTTTAAGATCTTAAATATAACAATCTAACCAACATTAAAGTCTACAAATGAATAAAAGTGAAAAATGACCAAAATTATCAATATCAAAAACAGTTTTATTTCATGTATATATATTGAAAATTGTGTTTGCTAGGTCACTTTCTATAAAGAAAGGTGATATTCCTCAAAAGTTCCACTTTTTCATGGAATTCATGTAATAATGGTTCTGCACAAAAAAGTGATAGCAGGGCACATTTTCCCCCTATACTAGAATATGAGCACATGTTCAACATCACATAACACCTGGACTGCAACAAGGTGAAGTTGTCACATAAGAGCTAGGGTGAAAATACTACAGCGTAAATGAGAATGATTTTACCTTTTTCATAACTCCTTCGCATTCTGTGTGATAATTATGGAAACACGACACACATTTCTTATCTTCCGCACAAGAACAATCAGAAAGTTCATGCGTATTATGGAGTCATTATATTCAATGTAGAATTATGAAATCTCCACAGCACAAAATTCAGCTGTTTTAGATGACATTCTTAACTTTTGGACTATTCAGGCACTTTTAGGTCGTGCTGTGGTTGCCATGGATACCTTAATGTCAGTAAGGTGGGAACAAAAAAGCCAATCAATTCTATCTGAAAGCTACTTCTTGATGTCACTTGGTTAATCTTACTGACTATATTTGACCCAAGATATGGGAGGAGTATATAAATTCTTTCTGCAGTTCCGCAAAAAAACTGAAGAATTATGCAGTTCTGCAAAAAAAAAGTGCAGTATTCTGCAGTTTTTTCACTTCCTCCAGCTGATTGCAATACATCTGCAAAGTTCAGACCTCGTTGACGAAAGTCGGTTTTCGGGTAGCATTTCAGGGGGGGGGGGGAGGGGGTGTCAGGAATTTTTGGTAGTCCTCTGTCACTGCAGCATTTCTGAAAGGTTTCTGCAGCAAAATCTGTAATTCTGTAAGAGATATGCAGCCTGGGAGGTTTTATGCACTGGCTGCGTCAGCCAATCTCTAAATTGCCAATCTCCAAATATCTCAAATAAAGTAGGTCGGGGCAAGAAGCCCGGGTTAGGTGAGAGGCCCACCTAGGGTTATATCCAAACTTACATTTTTGGTGCGTTTATTTATTGATAGGATTGAAGCTAGAGGCGTTTTAGGTGACGTCACAAATTTTCAGGGCAAACAGCACCAAACCATAGTAGAAATTAAAGAAACAAAAAAATGTGCATGGTTTTTGTAACTTTGACTAATTCTTTGAAAGAGGTTGTCAGAAATAACTTTGGAAATATTTAAAAGTATAATGGATATCTGCATTGCTTCACTTTATGACCATCACATAAATGGGTCATTCTCAAATTTCGGGACAATTTGCGTCATTCCATAGCTCCCTGACATTAATTTGAATGCGATTAATATCTGAAGCATCACTCTGCATCTGTTATTCATATTTCTATTTAGGACCACTGCATTTGGAACAAAAAGTCATTCATTAGACCTTTTTTTTTTTTTTTATGTACAGGAATTCGTGCAAAATCAATGGTTTTTCCCTGTCACTGGACCTGACATGACAAAATCAAGTGTTTATTTTCCTCCTAATGTACCATTATATTCAAAGTTTCTTTGCACAATTCATGAGAGTATAACTTTGAATTTATATTTAGTTCACATTTAAATTTTTTTGGTCTTATTTCATTGATTAAATTGATACAATAAACGTGTCACTAATTTATGTCAATTTTTTTGTCCACTCCGTTACTTGCCATAGCTCGGTTCGTTATTCTTTTTTATGAGCTATTTTCAATGAATATCATCAGACGCATGTGTGCAATAGTACCACTGCCTTGCAGACTTCATAAAAAAACATGTATTCAATAAATTAAGACAAAATATTCATAGAAAATGTTTATGGTCTCACCAAAATGTCCCCTCCGTTTCCTCCATTTCCAAGCTTAGCAAATGATAATTTTAAAGAGTGATTTCATGTATGTATTGCTGAGTGTGACAGCTTTTAATAGTCTGCAATTATTTTATCTTATATCCAAAATAAAAAGCAGTAATGAGGGAAAAGCATAAAATTGTTCCCCTCCGTTACCGTCCACTCCGTTACCAGATCAAAATAAGAAATCGACATTTGGACCAAAAAATCTACTGATATGAGATGAAGTACTTCTGAAAATAATGTTCAGTAACACCAATATTTTATTGTTTTTCCTTTTGTTGTTGTTCCTGCAGTCAATTTTTTACATCAAAATTCCCCTCCGTTACCACATTGTCCCCTCCGTTACAGGACATTTTTGCTATACCCTTTGTCCCGAAATTTGAGAATGGCCCAAATATGATTTGGATCATGTTTTTTGCATGTTAGTTCAAAATATAGATGTCAAATTAAAATATGTGGTTTTGGGGCGAGAGGCCCCACATGATATGGGGCATGAGGCCCCCTTCACTTGGGGGTGGAAGCTGCTTCAGGAACCATTTAATAATGTGTACTTTACCTTAAATGTTGATAGAATAGCTAATTAAAATTTTAAAAAATTTGGCCGAAATTGAAACAGGGCAAAAAATATTAAAAGATAAAAGTATGAACAGAAAAATTCTTAAAAATGATAGAAGAACCCTAAGAAATAACTTTTAAGCTGAATGCGCTCGCAAAAAAATTGCCATAGGATTATAATAGGGGGGCTTCTTGCCCGATGGGTGGAGTAAGAAGGCCATTTTAAATTTTTTACAAAAATGGCCGTAACTCCTTTATTAAAATTAGTAGACATTTGTTTCACTAGTTATTAGTAGAGTCACATGATCCCTTCCTACAGCATAAGCATTCAAATAATCGCCCATAAAAAGTAGGTCAAATTGTACCTCGAAGTTAAGGGGGGCCGCTTGCCCCGACCTACTCTAGTCAAAAAGACTTGATTTAGATATTGGCAAAGAAAATACGATGCCCATCTCTGCAATTATCGCTCATAGGCTTATGTCTTTTAGGGCCACTTACAACATAAACAAATAGTTAAAACGTGCCCGATCCTGCAATTATCGCAATTATCGCCCGCATGAAATGCGGAACGCGGTTGCGGGATGCGGGATCGCGGAATTTGCTTTTTTCTTCTTTTTTTTCTGAAATAACTGAGCTAGTGCTGCAGCCAATCTCTAAATCACGCCCAATTTTAAAATCGGGCATGATTTTTTCTGCTATTGGCAAATTATTTTAACTATTGCTGAATTATTTCCCCTTTGGGCAAAATCCTTTTACTTTTCCCAAAGGAGCAATTTACTATTCTAACTATTGGCAACGTATGGTTCCTATTGGCACACTTTGCCTAAA
Organism: Platynereis dumerilii; assembly: GCA_026936325.1. NCBI lineage: Eukaryota > Metazoa > Annelida > Polychaeta > Phyllodocida > Nereididae > Platynereis > Platynereis dumerilii. The sequence continues at coordinate 7,620,161 of JAPTHN010000024.1, forward strand.
GGAGCAATTTCCTATTCTAACTATTGGCACACTATTCTAACTATCGGCAAAATTTGCCCATCTCTAAATATCTTTTCGGGCCACTTAGAACATTAACAAATAGTTAAATCGTGCCCATTCCTGCAATTATCGCCCACTTTCGTCATTTTAAAAAATGCGGGACATAGCAGAGGAAATCCTTAAAATGCGGGATTCGGTTTTTTGCAATTTGCGCGACTTCTAGTAAAGATACAGACTTATTTTTTTCACCATTAAATTTGGCGTTAAAAAAGCTATCTGACAATGTCAGTTTCATTGCCGTAGCTGGCTTAGAACATTTTTCTTCTCGCTACCCAAAAGTTATAATTTTCACTTTATTTTCATAGATCCACAATTAAATACTGGCTAGAATTATTTTATTTTTACTTAATAAATATTCATAGGCCCAAATATATATTAGCCTATAATCAAATTCTAATCTATAGGCCTGTGGCCAAATTGACAGCTCCAGATACTGCATTATGGACTTGGCTAGAAAATTTCCTGTAATTTCTTTTTTTTTTTCATAATAAATTATTGTTAGATCCACATATAATTAAATACTAATCTATAAACCTTAGTTTGTAGGCGGCTCCATAATTACAGCCAGGTGAAAAGCTGCCCTGTATGAAAGAGCAATAGGCCAGTTAGTGACTCGTAATGTACTTCACCAATTCCATCGTGACAGAGTCACCCCCAGAACACAAAATGGTGAATATATATTGACCCAGTGCAGAGTAAAACAAGTTCAGACGGAAAATTTATATTACTCTGTGTTAACCTCATTACATATGATGTATATTGATTTACACTATTTATCATGGAATAATATTTTGAATTTGCATAGCCTCAACATTTCGCGTGACGGAGTCACCGTTATTTTACCCTAATTCTCACAAGACATGCTTTCTCCTCCAATTGCTGGCCCAACTTGGCTTGCAGAGTGTAAACTCCTAAAGAATACAAATATTTAGACTGTTCTCTATTGTTAATGATAATAATAAAGTCCCAAACTGTCTAATATATTTTTGTCATGACTCCTCAAAAAAAGTGACGGAGTCACTGGATGACTCGACGGAGTCACATCCAGCAATTGTGTGAGTTCAAACTGGTAGTATGGCATCAAAACATGAAAAATTTTCAAAAATTCTTGAAAAATTGTAAATTTGAAAAGTAATGACATCTGATGGATTCAATAGAGTAGGTCGGGGCAAGATTTAAGAAATAAAAGTATTAACAGAAAAATTCTTAAATTCAGAAAAAGTGAATAGAATTACTTAAAAATGATAGAAGAACCCTAATGTGGGAAACCGACCTTTCCCGCCACCAGGCCGCCGCCAGAGGCGCCAGCGGCGCCCCTTGCGCATGCGCAGGGCGCCGCTGGCAGAAGCAATGGAGACACGATAGTGAATGGACATGATATTATGTGGTATTATATTGTATGTATTTCGGGTGTATTAAAATCCTATATTTGGTGTCAGATAGTGAACGGTGCCCGAGGTTATTCTGGCTCTTTTCTGAGAAGTTTGCACAGCTTTTCAGGCTTCGTTTTTGGTGTGAATTCCGACATTTTCGGTTTTTGCATTGCTCAGTGCTTGGCTGCTGTTTTGACAGCAATGGCGGCCAGGCCATTTTCGTAAATTCGGCGATTTTCCGACTGAATTTACGATATTTTCGTGGGTTGTCTCCACCTAAATGTGGTGGTATTCCATTAGAAATATTGTTTCCTAGTATTGTGCGAAGTTTGGGTAACTGAAACTTCGTAGTTTTTGTGTATTCATTGATTTACTTTGCTGTCTCTGGGCCCAGTCTAGCATGTGAAACACGTGCGTTTCAGTCTGGGTCTATTTTTAGAAGTTAGCTGGCCTGCATCACTGCTAATTTAGCATTGTAGCTCATTGTTGGTTGACAGGCTTATTACTAATATATTGTCGTTTGTCTTCTCAGTTTATTGCTTCTCAGGTTATTTTCTGTAGCTTAGTGTATATGTATTGTTGAACTTCGTTTTTTTTCATAGATTTCAGTTTGACAGTGCCTTACTTGGGTCCTTCCATATTTTTGGAGGGGGAGGGCCTGCATGGTTTGCTGATATTTGAGTTTGTGTATTGTCCAATTTTTTTTTTCCTGTTTTGACAATTGTTGAATTTAATATTTTGGTATATAAGGCCTTGTGACCCAAGTCTGGTAACTCAAGTTTTGTAGCTCAGGCCATGAAACTCAGGTCAGGAAATTCAATTCTGACCTGACTTGGGTTACATGTCTGGGATTGCAGGACTTTGAATTGTATATGTGCGTTGAATGTATTGCCCGTAGCACCGTGACTTGGAGTGACTTACCTTCAGTGACTTGCTTTAGCGACTTGGCTTTAGCAATTTGACTTTAGCGACTTGACTTCAGCGACTTGACTTTAGCACCTTGACTTTAGCAATTTGACTTTAGCGACTTGACTTCAGCGACTTGACTTTAGCACCTTGACTTTATCGACTTGACTTTGGCGACTTGACTTTAGTGACTTGACTTTAGCACCTTGACTTCAGCGACTTGACTTTAATGACTTGAGTTTTATGATCTAATTAGATTTTGTTTTTCTGTTTTCTAGTTTGTTTTGCTGGTTCTTTAAAATTTTTTGGAGGGGGAGAGCAGGTAGAGTAGTCTAATCCAGTGATCATAATCGGATCGCACAACATCCCTTGACTTGTTGGTAGATAACTTGTAGTGGTGTGGTGGTTTGCGGGGCGAGGCTTAATCCTTGAATTATCATGGCGCCAACTAATTTGCAAACGGCATCACGGGATCAGCTGCGCGAGATACCGCTAGTTGGTCCGACGCGCGCCGAGTTGATAATCCAGACCCGTGAAGCGCATGGGGTGTTGACATTGAAGCTTTTGAATCGGTACATTCCCCAGGGGGGACATTGGAATTCTTTGCATGTCCAAGGGATCATTAGCTTCGGGTCTCCGGAAAGGGAGGTTGAGGGGAGTGGTTCCTTATCGTTTGGGGCGACCAGGGACCATACGGTCCAATCGACATCCTCTTCCGACGCAGGACTTGGACGGTTCACCCTGGGGGGGTCCGCCCTTGCAGGGGGAATTGCGGATTCCTCCGCGATGCCATCCTCGCCTGCGGGGGCTATCTCGAGTTCTGGAGATAAAAGCATCCAGGGGTTGCGAGATAATTACACGCTGGAAAATGAATCCAATCACTTGTCTGCATCGGAATATAGAGAGTCTTTGGTTATGGAAAGATCTAATGTTGGAGACTCATCCGATGAACACGATGGACATTCCGTCGTTAGTTCGGGAGGGGTCTCGCGTACGCATATGGCCCTGCGGGCGCTAGAGAAGGCCAACGAGACAGAGCGGTTTGTCCTATATCAGAAGACTCAATTGGAGCTTTTTGTAAATGAGGCACATACCGCGAACGTAAAGAGGTAGGCGCGGTAAAAGGAGAACTGAGACAATCTATGAATAAAGTTGATCATGCCCTCGGTCAGCTGTCAGAGCAGGTAAAACGGTTGTCCTTAAGTAGGAGTCACAGGGGTACCCCCGGGTCAGTTCAATTGCATCGGTCCACGCGATCACAACAGTCCAAGGCTGGAGCTAGGTCGGGGGAGGGTCCGAATGCCTCAGCGTTACCGCCCACTCCCGTAGATCTGCAAACTGTAGCAGGAGTATCCGGGGAGTCCTTATCTGATAACGAGAAATATATTGATGATTGGGCCAGTAACTTGGGCTTGGCTTTTGCGGATCCTGATGCGAATCAGTCCGATGACAATGACTCGCCTCATTGTGGGGGTGAGGAAGCTGTAGAAGCTTCGGAGGAAGCTGTAGAAGCTTCGGAGGAAGTTAGGGGAGACCGACCGGGGGAGGATTTAATTCCTGGTAAGGATCGGGCAGAAGCCCACCGGCAGGCTCTCTTTGGTGCCATCTTGAATTGTTTGCCATCCACAGGAGTTTACCAAGGTGGTACGAGTGGGGACCCGGCGCCGCAATCATCCACCAGGAATCACCCTGGGGCCATGGGGGGTCCCGGCATGGATAGGTCACAAAGGGTGGATAGTTCACGAAGGGTGGATAGTTCACGAAGGGTGGATAGGTTGCCATCCACAGGAGTTTACCAGGGCGGTACGAGTGGGGAGCCGATGCTACAATCATCCACCAGGAATCACCCTGGGGCCATGGGGGGTCCGGGTATGGCTAGGTCACAAAGGGTGGATAGTTCACAAAGGGTTGATAGTTCATTCATTATGGACCGGCCTCCTGAGCAGCCAGGAATGGCCAGAGGGGTGGGCGAATCAAATCCCCCCGGGTAACGTTTAATCCAACAACTCCGGTGGCAGGAGGGTCCTCTATTTTAACCAAAGGTCCGTCTCCAGTGAGGGGCTGTGGCTTAAGATCTGTAACTCCACCTAATGCCGGCGCTTTCTCCCTCGGTCCCGCGGATGACACTCATTATGGGGAGTCTTTTGCAGTAACTGGGGGAGTACCTCCTGGTACGCGGTCATTATCACACCACCGATCTGAAACTGGTGAGACCATTCCAATTTCCGAATTCGGCAGGGACAAATTACCTCCACATCCTGGGCACGCTAGCTATACCCTGCCAGGACGGGTCAGTCCTTCACGTAATCGGCCTGCGTGGATGACTGAGGCCCAATCACAGGTGGCTGAACTAACCAGGCTCTCCAACTTTGAGTTATTGCGGCCAAGCCGCATAGAAGAACCACAATCTCATCCACTAACATCCACCACTGTTAAAGCGGAGAGAAGTACCCGTGTTAACGCTCCGCCTATTCCAGTGAAAAACGAGATAGGGATGGGTTCGCGGGGTCAGGAGTGTTTAGCCCCCTTATCCGCGAACTCTGCACCAGGGGTGCGTATGTTACGTCGCCAAATTTTTGTGGGCGAATCGGGAAACGGGCAGCCTGCGCAAGCTAGCTATAATCAGAGACGCGAGGCGGTTACGCCCGCTGGGGTTAAGGAATTGCCGGGGGAATGTAGAGGACCCGACGGCGCACCATCTTTCCCGGTCAATCAGATCCCACGGCCATACGGCCCGTCACGGGGCCCTGATTCCCGGAAAACTCCGGCGGGTCCGGTGGCTGATCCCAATACCGAGAAAGGAACAAGGGGTGTAGGGGGAATATCACAGCAGTGGGAAAGGTCTGTTTCCCACACTCTCCCCCCTAATGTTTCTGAGGAATCGGTGTATCGATTCACCAATCAACATCATCCAAGGGGTGTAGGGGGAATATCACAGCAGCGGGCCATGGGGGAGGCCAATAACATGGGTCGATGGGGGAATGGTGGAAATCGATGTCATGATGATCAGTTAGTTGGGAGATCGGAGAGTAACAATCAGCAGGACCATTTCCCGGTCGCCTGTGTCAATGTTGTTGGGTTGGTGGGACCCGCGGAAGGGATGAATTATGCCCCAGCCGGACCCACTCATAACCCGGCGGGGTCATTTCATGATCCATCGGGCCGCACCCACGGTCCATCCGGATCCGCTCATAACCCACCGGGTTCATTTCATGATCCATCGGGCCGTCCCAACGGTCCATCTGGATCCACTCATAACCCAGCGGGTTTACTGCATGACCCCTCGGGCCATATCCACCGCCCAGCCACATCCAGTCATAACCAGGCGGGGTCAGTTCATGATCCATCGGGCCACATTTATGGTCCATCAGGATCCACTCATAACCCAGCAGGTTTGCTTTATGATCCATCGGGCCGCATCCTCGGTCCACCCGGATCTGCTCTTAATCCAACGGGGTCATTTCATGATCCATCAGGTCCAACCCGCGGTCCATCGGGATCCATTCATAACCCGGCCGTGTTCTTGTATAACAACGCCGCAAGTGCTCATCATGGACAGAATGTGCGAGTGGAAGATAGACATTTACGTAAAGGGGCCCTTAGCCATGAGTGCTCCGATTATTATAATCCCTCTTCGCGAGATGGTCAACCTACGGGGGGCTTTGGATATTATCCTCCTCCAAATCCGGCAGACTGGAGACAGAGTTATGTTGGCCGGGGCCGGGCACCAGGTGGCTGTGCCCCGGATGAGACAGTTCCCGGTCAGTTTGGGACATCTGCACCCAACGCGGGTGGATACCCGGGGTCTGGCGAGGGAAGATGGGATCAAGGTGGTAATTATGCCCAGGGGGAGATGCCGTCATCACAAGAGAATGACGGTCGGCGATCGGGCCATAATTTATCGCAACCAAAGACACTTCCTGTAGCTCCTGGAAGGGCCGTGCAGATAAGAGGAGGCCAATTGTGCCCGCCCCGGAATACAGGTATTGAGGACAGGAGGGAATCCCTAGATCCGCTGGAACCTCCGCGAGGCGATCATGGTATGGGACCGCGGTATCCTCATCGACCGCGGGGTCCCGACTGGCCCAAGCCTAAGATGCCGGAATATTCCGGGCAGGAAGGCCGTTATGAGGCATTTGTATACCAATTTGAATCATTGGCAACTAGGTTTGGGTGGGATGAAGCTGAAAAGCTGAACCAGTTTAAGAACTGTTTGTGTGGAAAGGTAGTGGATCACATGATGACCCTACCCAGTGCTGTAACTGAGAATTATGTCAGGTTACGGAACCGGTTGCGCAAACGTTTTGGCGCACCGGACCGGCCGGAAGTAGTACGGGGAGAGATGAACGATATGCGACAGCGCACAGATGAGCGGATAGAAGAGTTTGCGGATCGGGTACAAAAGGCAGCCGCCATTGCGTATGAGGAGGTTGATCCACCTTTCCGAGATAAGGTGGCAACGGAGGCGTTCCTGCGGGGGACCAGGGATAGTGCTGTTGCACGGGAGGTAGCCCGCACTCATCCGGCCACGGTTGCCGATGCACTAAATGCAGTGCAGGAGGAAACGGCTCTGAATAAAATAATGGGACGGGCTCCAGTGCGGGGCCGACACGGGGTATTTGCTGATAATGACGTGGGAGTGGGGTTTAGCACCCTTTGGCCGACCGGGTCCCCGGTTCCATCAACCAAGCTCCCGGTCATTTCAAGACCGAATGCCCTGGACGGCAGAAGTCCTCGAATGCGAACGGGTAGCAGTAAGCGGTCGTACTGTTAGACAGCAGCCTGACCGCAAACCACCATGCGTACACATATGTATACTCCTGGGATTTTGATGGATGCATTGGGGTGTGGGTTTTCTTTGTTGTTGCTGTGTGTTGGGGGTATATATTCTTTGCCGATGTTTGGTTATGCGTTATTTTATGTTGGGTTATGCATTATTTTATGTATCATGTGACTAGTATTTGTGTGAGTCTTTCTGGACTGGTGGCAATTTGAAGAAGTTATGTGAACATTCTGGGTATGTCTGTTAAGATAGTTTCTGTGCGTAGAGTGGCGGCCCCCTTTTCCTGTCACATTTTGTTGTTTTTCACCCCAATCCTGGTCTATGCTTGTTTCCATCTTATGATTGTTTTCATACTGGCTTGATGCGGTCATTCTCAGTATTCTGTTACTCTGCCGTAAAGACTATTTTGTTGGGAGTTTTTGCACCATTCTGTTCATGCAATCCGAAATTTTAGTGTTCATAAGATTTAATTAGGCCATATCTCTGGCTGCTTATCAACATCAGAACCACAATAGTACTAGGGGATATTTTGCTTGTCAAAATAATTTCTGTGTGGAGTGTGGTCCTTTTCCTGTCAAAATTTGATGGGGGGGGAGGGGAGGTCAGAGACTGGTTGTTTGCTCCTGCGCGGAGGGGCCGGGTATGTTGTCTCTGAGGACGCTTCGGCTCTTTCGGGACACCATTGCTCGGTGACGCTCCGCAATCCTAATGGCCGACATTCACGGAAGTGCCGGGGAGGTCTGGCCCTGGGTGAGCTTTGGCTCTTCCGGGGTTGTTGCCCCTGGCCTCCATGATCACGATGGTCATAGGATGGTGGAGTGAGAACAAGGACACAGGCGCCGTGTCCTTGACCCGGATGGTCACTAGTAACGGAGACAGATCATGTGATCATAGGCCGCTTCCTTCCTCCATGGGCAGGGTGCGGTGCTCCTACTTGCCTAATACCTAGTTTCGGTGATGACGCAGACGGCCTCCCGCTGATGACTCTGCCACTCTTGGGTCGGCGGAGGTGGACTCTGACACCCTTGGGTCGGCGGAAGTTGACTCTGCCACTTTTGGGTCGGCGGAGGTGACACCCAGGGCTGTCGTCCGTTATCTGGGTGTTATGGTTATGACCCGAGGTTCACGCCGAGGTTCACGCCGAGGTTCACGCCGGGTCATGTGACTGAGAGAATGAGTAATACTCGGGAGTGTCGTTTTTAGGAGCCAAATGCGAGCTTGACGGTGGTTCCTTTACAGACAGATTGAAATAGCGAAAGTGGGTAATATGGTGACGATAACTCAGTATGTTGGCATTCTACCTGTAGTGGGGGAATCCCCATGACACTGAATTGCTAAGGGGCTTCTCGGGGCTATGCGGCGGACCTTGGGTCGATGGGGTTCCGTGGCCGCCGGCTGGCCTGGTGTGCTTCTGGCGTCGGGCTTGGCCGGCTTGTGTGAGTCAGCCTCCTGGTTGTAGCCATGGTGCGATGCAGGAGCTGGTTGTAGGGTCCAGAAGAGGGCTCGCCTCTTTTACAAGTATGGTAAATCAGTTTTACTACAGTAAGCCCTCCCCCCCGGTGTATAAGTATTAGTTGTAAAGTAAATTTCCAATCCGCCGTTCATTCCTCCCTCCATGCAGATAGGGGAAACAGTACAGTTACTCTTCCGCAGGCCAAACGGGTGGCATGGTTGCGTGGTGCGGTTTGCGCATATGTGCCAGTGTTGGAGAGGTTATATTGCCAACTTCAGCTCTGAATTTTATCAACGGGTAACCGACCGAAAAGCGCTTAACACTGCAGAAATGTGTTTGATTGCGCATTGGGGAACCTCGGTATTGAATCCTCAGATTCTTGTTACACAAACTTGGAGCAAGTTATCCCTCTCGGGCTTTCCCCGGTGGAGTGCCCCAGGCATGCAGGCGGAGACTAGCGGTCCCCTGCCCGCGCCAATGGCGCGGTCCGGGCATCGCGGTTGGCTCTGCCTGGCAGGGCGCCCCGGTGGGCTATGGTTCTTGGTGTACAGCTAGGGGTATTGAACGGGCGTCCGCCCGGTGACCGTGTGTTGCAGGTGGGCTTTCCCTCCTCATGCCAGGTGCCCTAGAGCCCATGGTCTGATCGAATGGTGAATGTCGACTATGTGAGTGCGTGTTACCAGTGTGTGGTTATGTTGATTGTGTTTAGAATTGGGTGCACATACTGGATTTGTAAATACAGGGGTTGAATTAGGTGGCATGTATTGTTGTTCCATATTGTTGCTTATGTTGGTGTCACGGCTCTGGACGGGAGACAGTAGGAGAATTCAGTTGTTTCGGGTTGGCTGGTGTTGTCTTTCGTTCATGTCTGTCCCAGTGTCTCGCTTCTAAAAAAATGTGCCAAATTATGAAGAAGAGGATATATTTGTCATGCAACTGCCGGCAGGCCTGTCCTATGGGTGTTATGCGGCCTGGTGCTGGCAGGTTGTGGCTGTGACGATGAAGGAAGATGATGTCTAATGGAGAACCATTCAAGCCTGGGCATGAAGATGATGTCTAATGGAGAACCATCCAAGCCTGGATAGGAAGATGATGTCTAATGGAGAACCATCCAAGCCTGGGCATGAAGATGATGTCTAGTGGGGAACCATCCAAGCCTGGATAGGAAGATGATGTCTAGTGGAGAATCATGCAAGCCGGGCGAGATGAGATAATGGTGCCTGTTGCGGGAAGATGAAGGTGCTGACCATTGGTTGCGCAATCAGGCCGGAATATGAAGATGATGTTGTCGGGCGAACCATTCAAGTTCTGGGTCTGAAGATGATGGATAACGTCGACGCCTGCCAGCCCGGGATGGGAAGTTGATGCCAATTGGTGAATCCCCCAAGCTTCACCGGTGGCTCGGCCCTCGAAAGATCAAGGGGAAGAGTGTGGGAAACCGGCCTTTCCCGCCACCAGCCCGCCGCCAGAGGCGCCAGCGGCGCCCCTCGCGCATGCGCAGGGCGCCGCGGGCAGAAGCAATGGAGACACGATAGTGAATGGACATGATATTATGTGGTATTATATTGTATGTATTTCGGGTGTATTAAAATCCTATACTAAGAAATAACTTTTAAGCTGAATGCGCTCGCAAAAAAATGCCATAAGATTATAATAGGGGGGCTTCTTGCCCGATGGGTGGGATAAGAAGGCCATTTTCAATTTTTTACAAAAATGGCCGTAACTCCTTTATTATAATTAGTAGATATTAATTCACACAACAGCTCGTGATATTGTTACTCAGTGACCCTGACTTGGGTTGTTTTGTTATAATATCTGTACAGGCCAAGCAGCCTGACAGATACAGGATATATACCCACAGTTCTCAACCAATCAGAATCAAGCATTGGCCTTGGTGGTCGGATAATAATTCACACAACAGTGAGTGATATTGTACGAAGTGCCCTGACGCGTGGTTGTTTTTCCAGACAATGATATAACTCTTTTACTTTTTCTCCGTATCACTGATTTGGGCTCTTCCTCAGTTTTAACGTCTGCTAAAAACATTTTGACATCAGTGAATAAATGAATTTTATGACACTTTTGGCAACAACTATACCTACTACTTATGCTGGGTAGACACCACATGTTTGGGGTTCTGCCATGAATTTTTGCTGGATATGTAACAAACTAATCCATCAGAACTTAAAGTTGGTTGCACAACGACCAACGAATTAATTAAACAGCAACAGCAAAGGTGGTTGACTGATTGGTTAGTCTCTTGCTCCACTGGAAGTCTGTACAAATATTGTTTCCCTTATTTAGAAGCTTTATTATAAATGAGCTCATTCAGCAGTTGGGTGACAGAGGGGTTAAGTGATCCGTCAAGAGCAATATCTCATCTGGATGTCGTTTGGATGAGATGTTAAATTGGTGGCCCCTCGTATCAGCGTCTGTGCTTGGCAAGAAAAAGATCGCTCAGATAGGGTAAATGTGTTGAGGGCTCTCACTGTCCCTTTTCTATCTCATCAATCAACCCTTATGAGTGCCCAGAACTGGGCTTAGAGAACTGCATTTACCACATCTATCTATCTATCTGTCTATCTACCTTTCTATCTGCCAGTGTATGCCCAAAGCATCTACTGTATAATCACTCACAAATATCCACAAATATCCATAAAAGACTGTCGTGGATTTTGGCTCAGTCTTTTGACTTTGACCAAAGAGCTTATTTGACTATTGTGTGTCCAATACATAGAAATACATAGAACGGACATGAGGCTGTATGATGCCACCTCAAGATGAGGTCACCAAATCCGCCATATTGGAACTGCCCTGAGACATGATGTCACAATAGAATAATTATGATGTGACGTCATGCCATTGTTACCAGTGACATCACAGTTATTGGTGACGTCACAGTCCATTGTGCCAGTATTCAGGGCAGTTCCAAGATGGTGGATTTGGTTGCTTCATCTGCCAGAGCCTCATGTCCCTTCTATGTATTTCTATGGTCCAATAAGAATGCATGTTAATGTCCATAGGCCAATCATGTCTCTGTGGATATTACGCTTGACTGTCATTGGCTAGGATATTTGGCCGGATTCTCATTTGACAGGATATTAGGTGGCATTCTCATTGGACCAACTATTAATTACAGTGCCCCCTACTGTGGATATTGGGGTGGATTCTCATTAGTAAAGATATTAGGGTGTATTCTCATTGGTCAGTTCACAATTATCCAAAGTTGGATATTTGTCAAAATCCACAATTGTATAAAAGAGTTATTGTGAGTGACTTGGGCATGTTTCCAAAGTACGAGATCTTTGCCAAAATCCACTATGGTCGAGAGTGAGCGATAATGAGTGATTTAGGCATGCGCCCAAAGGACCTATATTTTGCCTGAAGGCCTCACGGATATTTTGAAGGATACGATAACTTTGGGAAAGTCATGCCAAAAGGAGTCGTTATGCCCAAAGGCCCAATAGTTTGCCCAAAGACCCTATAATTTGCCAAAAAGCCCTATATTTTTCCCAAAGGCCTAATATCCATGTCCAATAGGCTTATTGGGCACAATAGTGGATATTGGCGGTAACACTGCCTTTCTATCTATTTATCTATCCAACTATCTGTCAACCAATAATATTTCAATCAACCTATCTTCTCCAAAAAACCAATAAATAATCATATCTATCTATCTATCTATCTATCTATCTATCCATCAATCCATCTATCCATCTCTTTCTTTCTTTCTTTCTATCTTTCTATCTTTCTATCTTCCTATCTTCCTATCTTCCTATCTTCCCATCTATCTATACATCTGTGGTTAGTTAATGCATTTTGAGCTTTTTTGGGCCGCAATGCAATGCCTTTGAATGATGCTCAATTAAAAGGTTCAACTTTTATTTTAAATAATAAAAAATGCTATTTTTAGTTTAAAATAGGAGAAAAACACTAAAATGACCGAGACATCAATAAAAGCCTTTTTTTAAAATTTTGGTCTTTGTGTTTTTTTCTCGCTCAGTTAGACGCCATTTGGCCCAGTTTCCACCAAGACCCCATGGAACTAGGATTTAAATTCAAAAAGGTGCATCCAGCTTCATGTAGTGCTACTTCTCTTCTTCATTCGACATTTTTTACATTAGTGTTTTTATCAGATTTTCAGTTAAAAATAATAACAGACATTAAAAAACATTTTTTATCAATCTGTTTGTCTATCTATCTATCTGTTGTTATGCCTATCTATCTATCTATCTATCTATCTATCTGTCTGTCTATCTATCTATCTATCTATCTATCTATCTATCTATCTATCTGTCTGTCTGTCTGTCTACCTGTCTGGCTGTCTGGCTGTCTGTCTGTCTGTCTAGCTGTCTATCTATCTATCTATCTATCTATCTATCTATCTATTTATCTATCTATCTATCTATCTATCTATCTATCTATCTATCTAATCTCAAAACTGCCTGTATGAATACTTAAATTCCAGTATGCTTACAAATAGGCTTTCTGTGAACTGTAAATTGACAATTATTTTTTAACAGTGTAGAGCATTTCGTTGCTGTATATAAAATAATAGTGGGCAAGATTTAGCTCCAATGTGAAAAAAAATTATTTCAAATATTTTTTCTCAATATTACACAAAGTATAGAATATCTATCAGTCAGACCATGAAAAGGCACACCTAGACCATGTAAGCCATATATGTACCAAAATTATCCATATACAATTATTATTGTACATGTGACCGAGTCCTGGGCCAGAAACAAAAAATAATTTTTTGGTTTTTCAATATTTCAAAAAATATATTATATTTTCAATCAGACCTTTCAAAAGGCACTACTACACCATATAAGGCATTTGTGTACCAAACTTAATCCATGTAAATGCAATAGTGAGCTAGTCTCAGGCCGAAAGCAAAAACAATGTATTTTTATATTTTTTGTAATTAGTTCAAAAAGTATGGAATATCTATCAATGAGACCATCAAAAGGCACAACTAGACCATATAGGCCACATCTGTACCAAATTTAATCCATGCACATGCAATAGTGACTGAGCCTTGGCCCGAAAATGAACAAAAATAATTGAAGGGTTGATATCATATGAAATACTGTTGATACATGAAAATAAATGACAGTGAAAGAATAGTTGGGGTCAAAATGAGTTAGAAACATAGTCCATGTTGGAAAAATACCCACTAGGGGTAATTCTAGACTTCGATTTGAATGGGTCACCTATTTTTTTATTGATTTGTGAATAATTTTCTTTCTAAAAGAGCTCTAGTGCTAAAATTTTAAGGATAGAAGGCAGAGGATACAAATGTTGGATGCACAATTTCATTTGTCTTACTGATGCTTGAATTGGATGCAGTCAGGAAATATCACAATCTGGGAATTTTGACAAATTTAGGAATTTTGCGACTGTGTGATTATTAGAAACCACTTTCAATGAACTGAAAAGTACACCAAAGAAGATATTCTTCAAATTTGCGCCATCTATCTGGCTGGAAATTAATCGAGTCGTTTGCTATCAACTGTTAATCACAACACAACAATGCTTTGTTGACCATGATAGCGGATCACACACTTGACATATAGGCCTACAAAGTCTCATTTAGTCAGGCCTATAGATGCGTGATGCACTTGCAAGGATGACCTTTTGCAATATTTCCTATGAATCCATCCAGTGATATCTAGTTTTTTGGCTGCTATCAATTGGAGCACAAAATTAACTTCTTTTTTTTTTCTGTTGTGATGTGACAAAGAGTCAATAGTGAGTGATAAAATTTTTTTCAGCGGAAGCAATGGTACCATTTGGAAGAACTCTTCAAGGGTGTACTTGTATGTACGTAAAAGGGGTCCTGATGTTTACACGGTCCAAATATTTTCAAATTTCAAGAAATTGTAAAAATTCCTGGATCATAGTTTTTCCCAATTGCATCCAAATCAACCATCACTGGTGTAAAATGAAATTGTGCATCAAAGATATGCATCCTCTACATTTATCCCTTAAACTATCATAACTTAAGTCCTTTTAGAAAGAAAGAAATTCTCAAATCACGACAAAATGGTGTGTGCAATTCAGATCACAGTCCTGATTACCCCTACAGCGTATTATTTTCGATATACACTATGTTACCAACTCATTTTGACCCTAGCTATTCTTTTGGTGACAATTATTTTCATGCATAAACAATATTTCATGTGATTTCAACCTTACAAAAATCTGGAATATTTGGTTTTTTTTAGTATTTTAATAATTGAGCCCAGTGTTTTCAAGATTTTCTCCAATTTCCTAAAATTTTCAATTTGAATGTTGATTGGACCAAACCAATTCTAGGTGCTCAGGAAGGTTGTCTGGGACTTTCAAGAATAGGATACAGTGTCCAAGACCAACAGAAATGTGGAAACTTGGTCCTGCAAAGGACCTGAGTAACTAGGATTTTTTACCCCAGGATTACCAGGACCAGGATAGAGTGTGCAAGACCAGAACTCGGAATATTGGTCCTGCAAAGGATATTTATTGATAGCATGTTCTGTCCAGGACTGACAGGACTAATATACAATTTCCAGGGCCAACAGTACCAGGAAACTTAGTCCTGTAAAACCCTGAGTTTCCAGGATTTTCCTAGGACTTCTAGGACTGAGATAGAGTGTCCAGGACCAGCCAATCTGGGAAGATCTTATAGCCTGTCTTAAGCGTCGTAATTTTGTGATTGAAATAAATATCAACAAAATGAAGCACTTACTTGACGGGTCTATGATTACCAAATAACCCAGTTATGGCGTCAGTGTTTGCTTTATCTCTTGCAGGCCACAAATATTGATATCCCAAAGATACACAGTATTTGCCTGCTTCAGTAAAATTTTTGTTGTCTGGAACACCGTCAACGTTCCGGAAACAATTTCCTGGTGGATAATCAAATGCGTCACTCCATGGACCAGTTGGACAAGCTTAAAATAAACAAAAAACTTCATTAATCAAGAACAAAAGAAAATTGTTCAAAATACAACACCCATTAGCTTATATAGCATCACTTCAATTATACAAGCCTTCTACCCGTGATCATTATTGTTATATGTGAAGATTTTACTGGAGTAATCATCTTTGCTGTGTCATATTAATGTGATATTCAAAGTGTTACATGTGGTCAAGAACACTGAAGCGCACTGAATGAAACTAGCGCCATATAATCATTTAATTTATTAATAAACTTTGTCTATTACCATGAGCGAAGTTTCTTATTTTCAGTATTATTTTTTATTTTCGGTGTTATTTTCTTCTTTCGACAAAGCATTTTCTTAAAAAATTCATGAACATAGATTTTCAAGTATTTCCAAGGACCATATCTCATATAATTTCAAAGAAATTTCGTGTACTTTGCACCATCTTTAGTTTAAACATAACATAATGTGACTCAATTTAAAGAAATTAAGTCCAGGTCAAGGTCGTACAGGTCAATTTCCATTGGATAGATAAAAAGTTCACAGGAAATCAGAATCCACGAATCACAGAGTTGTATAACTGATGCATAAAGTTGACTGGCAGAGTGCAGTGACTTACTTGTGTAATGATCTGATTCTTTGTTTTTGAGTTTCATAATTTGAAATATTGACCGCGTCATCAAAACCGGTGACCTTGAGTAGACCTAATTGCAATTGTAATTGTAAATACTCTAAGTCATAAACAGCAATGCAGGCACGAAATTCTTGGTGAGCCTTCCACAATGATACAGCTCAGCCTCAGGGCAGCCATAGAACGGCACCCATGTGCTGGGACTAGAGGAACATCGCCCAAGATTCCCATGCCGTAGCATTCTCAAGTGTTGGTGACCGCCGTATGATGATGATTGATGAGAAGACTGGGAGTCTGACACATACCCTATTAGTTCAGGGAAGCCGAGGGTTTTTCAGTTGCCCCAGCACAGAACACTGGATACAACCCACCTCCAATTAATGTCCCATGGGCTCGGACCAATAGTCCAGGAGCATTTGATTTAACCCGGAACAAATTAGTAACAAGCTGAAATTTTCAGGAAACGTTTAGAAAATTGTCTAGAAAAATATACTAGAAGTCCCAAAAAATCCTCCCATTGGCACCTTGGAAATTCAAGATGGCGTCCAAGATGGCTGACCTGAGCGTTTCTGTTGCTTCCTTGGCTCAAAATATGCTACAAATGTAATCAAAGTGCTGGAAATTAATATTCAAAGCTAGAAAATTGACTAGAAGCATGTATTATTTAATTTGGAATTCAAGATGGCATCCAATATTACGGAATTTATGTAGTCAGGCAGCCAAACTTGATTTCTTACCTGATCCCTGCAACGACGGAGAAAGTTTTTTCTCAATGGATTTGGGGTCTTAGACCCTCCATAAAACATAAATGGAAGTAACATGAGCGTATTCTAGACCGCTTTGAGAAAATGGCCAAATTCAAAATGGCCGCCAAAACGGGCATCGGTCAGCCTAACTTTCTTAATTTTGGGTCTAGAAAGATGTGCAATACATCTATTTCAGGTAAAATAGACATGGGGAACAAATTTTTCAGGTTTTTAGATAGTTAAGACAAATATATGGGATATTATGTGGAAAAATACCATTTTAATTTTCAGTGTAGGTCATAATTTTATCAATTATTAGGTTTATCAATGCAAATGCGTGTTATTCTGGATACCGCTGATGCATTTAAGGTTATAATGACAAGCATGTGATTTAAGATTGAGTTGGCGTACAGACATTTTCACAATAATTGCTGACACAATTTGCATTCTTTGTGACTTGCAAATGACTGTTTCAGTTCAAACTGACAAAAGGTCCAATTGAATCATAAGCATAAAAAACATGGGGATGCTCTGCATTAAGAAGTATAAAATGAATTAAATTGAAATAAAAGAACTGCTGAGATGAAGAAATCAGATTTTTTTCCTGCACCTTAAAACAGGACTATCCTTTGTGTTGGACCTACTTCTTTTTGACTCAATAAGTCAATGTAAGTGTTTTTGCTTTTGCCAAATCTGCCAATCTGTTGCATTTTCGGTCATTGCAAACCAGAATATTTGATCCACAAAACTGATAAAGAAAGTGGAAGTTGGAAATGGCATTAAATCAAGAAAATGCAATGGAAGGAATGACAATTAGGCTGGAGGAGGCTGGAGGACTGCAAGATACTGGACATAATAATAGTCCATCTCCAAGCAACAGATTTGTGGCACCACTGACTATGTTATTCCGGATTCTTCTGTAATGGGCAGATTAAGAGAGTTAATGAGAGAAAATCTGCGCCATTATTTTGTTCACAAAAAGCTCTAATGTTACCCTAAATATAAACAATGAATGTTAAGAGGAGAGTCTGGAGACTACAACAACAGATTTTGCTGTCAGACAGATAAGAAGGGAGTTCTTATGGCTTGAAAACAATAATCATTAGTATGATGAAGTCACAAATGATGTTGAATATCTTCTGAAGAACCTATGCTCCAGTCCGAACAATCTTTCCATTTCCATACCTGTAAATGGGAATTAGCATCACTATTTTTATGACAAGGTTTTTGGTGTGAAGAAATGCAGTTCGAACAGCAGTAACCAACGGCTGCAACAGTTGATGAAATTGTTTGTCAATCAAAGTATCATAGTCCACAACCAAACTTCTTGGCATTGATATTTCATCTTTTTATATTCTTGGGGATTCTCTGCCATGGAACTGCTTCTGCTGGTCAGATGGGCCACTGCAGTGACTCAGTAACAGCTGTACCATGATGGAAAACGGTTCGACAGCAGGTGGGATCTGCATCAAAATTACATACAATGAATTAAGTAATGTTAACTGTTACGTGTTTGTTAAAATTGAAATTTTGCTCAGAATGTCATCATCATTATGTGGAACTTTTCCTCCAACATGAACCATTGTTGTGTGTTCCCAATAATGGTTGCTATCTGGCCTTGAGTACTAATTCCTTGGATGTCATAAACTAGCAATTATAGTATTTATAATCGCCATGACTTCTCCTTGAGCTGTGTCCTCCTCCTTTAAAAATTGAGTCCTTCTGTGAAAAAAATAATGGAGCGATAGCTGGTGCTAGAAAAATACCCAAATCCTGAAGTCACATAGCTAATTTTAAAAAGTTTAGGAAGGTAACCATCTCATTCCTCTACCTCTAAGTTCCAAGTACCATTCTTTCAACTGGACTTGTTCTCCTTGAGGATCTCATGCCTTTCTTAACACTGCTCTCAGATCCAGAAACATTCTGCATGAGAATCTCTGTATCTGCCAAATCACTGAAGAATCTGGAATAATACCATTTGTGGTACCATAAATGATGTGTTGCATAGAGACTTGCTGTCTGGACTATTAACTTGTTCAGTTGCTCTTGCGCTCCTCCAGCCTAATAGTCATTCCTATCATCGCATTTTCCCTTGATTTGTTGCAAACCCATTTCCAACTTTAACTTCCTTTTTCAGTTTCGTTGATCAAATATGCGGGTTTGCAATGACCAAAGATGCAATGGATCGGCAGATTTGGCAAAAGCAAAAACCCTTACATTGACTTAATTATTAAGTCAAAGGGAGGTCCAACACAAAGGATAGTCACACCCTCCCGGTAATATACCGGGGCTCCTTATGTCACATGACACCTCATCACATGACAACAACAACACCTTGTTATGTTACAACTACAACACCTCGGGCCCAAGTAGCTAATGCTACTCCAACCATAGTGAAGACTATTGAATAAAGGGCAATATTAAAGGGCAAAAGTAGCAATAGCTACTTGAGCCGGCTATTTTACCTGAAATAGAGGTTTTGCACATCTTTCTAGACCCAAAATTAAGAAAGTTAGGCTGACCAATGCACGTTCTGGTGGCCGTTTTGAAATCGGCCATTTTCTCAAAATGCTCAAGGATACGCTCTCGTTACCCTCTATTTATGTTTTAGAGAGGGTCCAAGGACCCCAAATCCATTGAGAAAAAAACTTTATCCGTCGGTTCAGGGTATAACCTTCTGGCTACCTGACTAATAACAGAATGATAAAGTCGGCCATCTTGGACACCATCTTGAATTTCTGATTACATAATAACTTCTTTTAGTTCATTCTATGCTCTTGAGAATTAAATCCATGACACTTTGATTGCATTTGTAGCATATTTTGAGCTGAAAAAATGGTAAAATTGCTCAAGTCAGCCATCTTGGACGCCATCTTGAATTCCCAAGGTGCCAATAGGAGGATTTTTGGGAACTTTTAGTATGTTATTCTAGACAATTTTCTGAACGTTTCCTGAAAATTTCAGCTTGTTACTAATTTATTCCAGGTGCATGCCATTGTGGAGCTAATGCCACTGGACTGCAAATTGAGTTCCAGGAGTGGGAGTCGCACCCACGACATCAAAACCAGAGTGGTAGCACAAACATGCACCTTAAACTATTAGGCCACCCCGAAATAATGACTTGAGGCCACAACAATGCATAGTGAATCCCCCCAGATGTACCCTTAATTTCGCTGTAGACACATTAAATTTTCGCCCTTTACCTCACTTTTCAATGTCATTTGGTCCCTCGATGTGCGAGAAGTGCAAATTTTCAGAAATTTTGAAAATTATGTTTTTTTTCATGAAATCACTTTACAGATGATTTAATATTTGTAGACATAAATCAAATAACAAAACATTTAGCAAAATTTTTGATCTGACATCAGAAAATCCTGCCAGGTGATTGGCCAAGCCGTACATAGTGTGTCACCTTTTTCAGTTTGCTTCAAGCAAGTGATGTTGGCTGGAAAAATGATGTCATAATTTCAACCAATAAACTGCTGCAAAGGCCAACTTGGTATTGTGGCAGTTGTTCACACATGTCAAACTGCAATCCACATGAACTCTTACTTTCCTTGTGAACTGTTGTATGTCACACTCCTGTGTAACTGTTGATTGCTTCAGTTGATAATAAATCAGTCTCAAGCCAACTCTGAATGGCTTCAAGTCTCTGAAAGCTAAATTATCATACCTTGACCAAAGCATTGTATGTGATAAAAGTAAAGGAATATTCAGAATTAAATTTTATGAGTGGGTCCAGGGGGGGTGGTACAATAGTTACCAATTTGTCACACATGTTTCAAGGGGGGTACTTATTTTGCAACAACATGCTTAATTGTCGAATGAAATTTTAACAAAAGAAAATTGTGGTACTATAGTAAATATTTGTGAAACCAAACCGGGGTATCACTTTTCACAGAAAGTTAGTCATAACTCCCCATCCCCCACCACCCCCAGTCATAAATTCTGAATTATCCCTTAGAATAGGGGGATGATCCAGTGATGGTGCCAACATTCATTAGAAAATCATAATAGGGATCAAACCAGGGTCCCAGCAATTTGTAGCCCATTGTCATGTTGTCTGGGCAGAGCCCTGATCTGAGAAAATGTCACATGCATGTGTTTGTTTGTTTTCTGTAAAAAAATAATCATTAGACTTTGAGAATGTGTGTACTAAAAATGAGTGAAACACCAACAGAAACTCTCACTTGAAACAGCAGAATCAGTTCCATTGAGCAGATCAGTGGATTAGAATGCCATGGTCACCCATGTAAAATGCTATGTCACCAATGAAAATTGCAGGAAAAATGATGTATTTTCTTCCACAAATGTCTACAAATATGAAATCATCTGTAAATTTTTCTCCAGATAGACATAAATAATTATATTTATCACATTCCATTCAAATTCCTGTATCTTTTGACCTCAATTTTTTTTAAATTCCAAAAACTGCGAAAAATGCTGAAAAGTGACACGTTTTGCAATATTCTACAAGAAAATATTGATCCGAGACAGTTACAATTATATTCAATTGGCCTTCCCATGTTTACCTATGTACACCCATTCTGGATATAATGTTTGTTTTGACCTAGAAAAGTTTTGCAAAGTTAAATTGAAGGTCAGACATGCCAGACAATTTGACGTTTTGAAGATTAGAGTTTTTTAAAGAAAGAAAAAATCAAACAGATTTGGAAATTTCAAATTCTCCCCTAGTTTTTATTTCGTAACATTTTGTGTTACCTCTGACAGTTCAAAAGATAATCGGATGCTAAAAATCTCATGTTTTTTGTCAAATTTTCCTATTATATCTCTATTTTGACAAAGAAACAATCATCCTATTTTAATGAACTTGTCTAGACCTATTTCAAACTTCTGTTTACAAAGTCCAGGAAAGTTATATTTACTCTACCTGAGTATTGTAGTAGGGATGGGCATTTTCTGGGAACTTCGCTTGTGGGTTTGTGTGTTTGTTAATAGACTCATGCCAACAATTCCCAATGGATTTAGATTTCCTTGGGTACGATGTGTTCCTTTTAACTACACAATACCAGACTAATGTTTTTTTTTTGTGAATATTGGAGGATTTTTTGGGCTACAGTTGCAGAAACTTGAAATTCGGCCTCTACCATGCTGCATTCAGCTGTAATAGTACACACTAGGGTGGCCCTTAAAAGCATAGTAAATAATAAAAGTTTGAAATATTGGTGGGCCACCCTCTGAAATGATGTTAATTACGGAAAAAAGGATTCCTGCAAAATTTCAGGCAAATCGGTTAATATTTACAGGTAGCCCATCGCCCTTGAAGTTTTTATGTTTGTGGCGTAATTATCTACTTTTGTCAACTCACGGTTCTGTTTTATTTAGCCAATTCAAATGATACAACAATACAAATGACATGGTTGAACTGGTCTTAATTAGAGCTTCATTTTGAGTACCAACTTGGATGGTCTGTGATGATTTGCTATTTGGAATGTTCAACTGCAAATTTGCTGAAAACCTCATGTTCGCATGATTTTCCTTTAATATCAGATGATTTTTTCTTTGGGCAGATGATAATTAACGGAGTGTTATTAGTTGCAAGAGAGCAGATCCTGGGTTTTAGCCTTAGATTAAAACACTTTCATAATATAATGCTTAGGGTCTTACATCCTACATTTATGTGGCTGCTAGGCTAATCACTAGGACAGGATGAGTATGAAAAGCATTATTGAAACAGCTGTAAAAAATTTAATATGGGTTCAATTGATTGCCGATGTTAGATCAAACCCAGTGTTTGAAAGCCCAGACCACTCCCAACTGAGCTTGCAACACTCCCCAATGTATTTTTAGGGAATTATATCAAAGTCATTCTTTGAAACTTTTCCTGCAACGATGCTGTTGTTAATGAATTTGCCTTTTTGTATAATACGTGAATAATTTCATGTCAGAATATCTTTCAAATATTTTGTAGACCTGAAAAGAACCTGCATGTTACTCACTAGTCTAGCTGTTGTTATGGTACAACTTGACAAGGGACTTGCCAGTCAGGAGTAATGAACAACCAGATTCAAATCAGTGCCAAATTTGTGAAAAAAATATAACAAGAAATGCTGTTAAATCTGACATAGAATTAACCCTCCTGGCCCCATGGGGCAAGAATCAGCGACTGTCCTGTTGGAAAATCATAAAATTTTGATAAAGAATATGGGAAAATTAGATCGTGCTGTGATTTTTTTGGAAAACCAACAAATTGACAATTGACAAATTGACTCCTTACATACATTTTTCAAAATCATCACGGCTTTCATGAACTAATTCCTACCCCAGACCACGAAAGGATTTTTTCATCATTTTCCTTAAACAGTGATCAGAACAGGCAGCTGTCATCATTGGTAATCCATTTTATAACGTCTGGTAAAGAATTATTGCCTCCAGATTGAATTCGGAGACATCATCCCTGCCGGGTATAAGATCAAAAAATCATGGGTGACTAGCTCACTCCTGCCCCACCTAAAAACACATTTCCCAGCCCTCACACTCACCTCAACTATCCACCTGTCTTTGTAATTCTATCCTCTCATCCTGATAACAGCAGAAAACAGTTCCACTGCTGTTTTATTTGCGTTTTCTACGGCAACTGTATTCTGCCACCAGGGGCGCATGAATCTGCTCAGTAGTTCCGCTTATGACATCACCAGGGACTGGCGCCACTGCTCCATTTTCCCGCCAAAAACATCCACACAGACCATAGCCAGCCACAGCTCAAAAGTGCACAGTGGCTCACCTACTTCTACTCATTGGATCTGCATCATATTACCCTCATTTTAAAGCTCTTCTCAAGCCCTTCCCTTGAATTGTATCATTTGCTATCCTGGTCTGCCACCTCCTTCACCATTTTGCCCCTAAACCCACTGTCTACAGTGCATCATTAAATCTCAACATTGCATGCACCTCTCACAGCAAACACAAAATTGTCAGAACTCAGAAAAGTCTTATGCAAATATTCATATTATGCCACTTATACTCTCTCACCTCAATCTGCTTACTTCAACACCGCCTACCGTAATGAATACAACAAAGTGCCACTTCACCATTGTTTTTACGGCATGTACTTTTGCTTTATAATGGTAACTGCATGCACGCAACTGGGTTGCATTGTACATAACACTGCACCATTGTCCTGCCTTTTATCAGAGGTAAATCTAGTATATCATAACAAACAATATTGAAAAGTACTCATGACGTATGGCTCTTGGGGTTCATAAAGAATGGTCATGGACCATCGAAGTTGGTATTCAAAATGAAGCTCTCATTCAGCCCTGTTCAAAAAATCTAATTATGTTGTTGTATCATTTGAACTGGCTTAGTTATACCATACCACGAATCGGCGATCGTCCAGAATTATGACTGAAATGCAAGAATTTCAAGGCCCGTGGGCCACCTCTAAATGTTAACCAATTTGAATGAGATTTTGCTCAGCCTCTTTTTATCATAATAGGCATCATTTGAGGGAGTGGCCCATATAAATTTCAAACTTTTTTTTTTAAGTTCGAAGCAGGTATTGTTATCACTTTGGTCAAAAGTTGTCCGTCCGCCAGGCAAGCGGTCGGGCGGTCGGGCGGTCAGGCAGCTGGCAGATAGATGGTTTGACAGAATTCTATAGAATGTTGTTTCTTGATTGGCGTTGGCCTGTGTAATCATCATCAAATGCAATTATTGGCTGCTAATCCAATTAATCTTGGCTTCAGAACTGTTTTATTTTTCAACAGACATATCAATTGCATAGAAGCTATACTGTCATGCAGTAGAATAAGGTCCTTTTACTTCGTCATACTCATACTTGGCAGGAAAAAAGGACAATTTTTGAATTCCTTTAAAAATATTTTGAAAACCAGACACATAGATAGAGACATAAACTGATAGAAAGACAAAAAGATAAATAGATAGATAGTGTAGCAAACAGCATAGCTTTGCTAGCATATTTTTAGCAGACAGCATGGATCTATAAATAGCCTAGCCCAGTTCATGCTCCATTGCTCAGGCTGCTGCACATGCTCAGTGTCAATCAAGCATAACAGATTTCAAATCAAATTCAGTTGGCAGTTAGACTCCAAAGAGATAACATCAATGTGACAGCAATTAGGCTTTAAAATGGTATGTAGACTTTTATATGGTTATTTTCTAGGGATAGTATTGCTTTTCATTTCTGGATCTCTTATTTGTATATATCTCTAAATGATTGCTTATCTAATTATGTGGATTTAATAGATTGCTATTGTGTGTCTCAAACATTAACTGTTTGCCTGTGTTTGCTGTGTCATAATCTTTAAGTTGCATGATCCTTAAATTGTTTGTGTATTGTTGTTTCACATTAATTGCTCTGTGATCTAGATCCTATGTTGTATATATTTTGAACAGCTGATATCTCAGAATACACAATTTTGGTACTTGGAAGTTTATGTAAATAATTCTTTATTATAGGATAACTCATAAGGACGATACCATACAAGAGACAAACTGGACTCCCGATGTAGTTGCTACTATTGTAAGTAAATTATTGTGATTTTAGAAATTAATATGTAAGATGTTTATAGTTGATAATTTGGTTATTTTACTGTATGCATTTGGTGTGGGATTTGTGTATTGGGATGCATTTGTGCATTTAAGTTATCCCGCTCTTGTCTATTAACTGTACATTTAAGCATTCTTACTATAAGTATTAATTGATATGTTATTTGACATTAATTTGTTCTGGTGTTTAATGGTCTAACTTTATGACCTATTTAGTACTTAATATTTAGTCATAAGATCTTGTTATAAGACAACTGACTTGCATGTTGGTATTGGTTTAGTACTTAAGGTGTTTATTTTGTGTTTACTTATAGATTCACCGACTTTGTTGATACGATAAGAGTGATACGATTTGAATGATACGTCGTGTCGAATAAAGTGGCAATTTCTAACTACTTTGGCGTCGGGTCTTCCATAGTGAATAATAGTAACATCAACTGCCACTCAACAATTGCCTATCGACAACTCAACCATCATGGCGGAAGTAGAAGAATTCAAGAAGCAGCGGAGAATCTACAAGGGCCTGGTGACCAAACATGCAAAATCGTTAGCGCAACATGTAGCAGAAGAAGATATAGAGGCCCTAAATGACAGGATGAAACGTCTAAAAGATGCTTTTGATAAGTTTGAAGAATACCACGACAAGTACCATGCTACCTTAGATGAGCCAGACGAGGCTGACAGTGAAAAGTATTTCTTCAACGTTCAAGACGACTACATTGATGCTGTGAAAGGGGCCAAGGGATGGTTACGGACGTATTCTCCTCCACCCAATGATGTCAAGGTAGCCCATGGTGAGGTAAAAGTGGCTGAACAACTTAAGCCTTCTGATTTCATGGCTGTCGCTTGTCTACCTCCAGTGAAAATTGCAGAATTTGATGGAGATGTATTGAAGTACCATCGATTCATTAGACAGTTTGAAGATTGTGTTAAGTCTCTAGATGATGATAATGGCAAATTGACAAGACTTTTGCAGTTCACAGTGAAAGAAGCCCACAATGCCATTGCCCCTTGTGTACTGATGGAGAATGGGTACGTCAGAGCTCGTGAGATCCTGAAGGAGAGGTATGGGGATGACTATTTGGTGAGCGAGAGAGTAGTCAGTAACGTTCGTGTTGGAAAGCGGATAAGGACGGCAGAAGAGTTGCGTGACCTGGCGGATGAAGTTACGAACTGTTACCAAACACTTCTTGAAATTGACCGGGCTCAAGAGGTGGAGAATCACAACTGTATAAGGGACATCGTTCGTAGAACACAGAACTTCATTCAGAATCGATGGCGAAGTGTGATCGCAGAAGCTAAACGCACCCAGCGCAAGTATCCAACGTTTAGAGAGTTCTCGGAATTTCTACAACGGCAAGCACAAGAGGCTACAGACCCTGTGTATGGTAATTTAGCACAGAATGATGCTGATAGAAAGTCGAGCTCAAAGCCACCGCAGAAGTCTTCTACATTTTCGTCTGATGTTCGTAACACTAACTTTTTTGCTAAGCAAGCATGTCTATTATGTAAGGGTGAACACAAGTTGATGCAATGTCAGGACTTCAAAGCTATGAAGCCCAGTGAACGCTTGCAATTAGTGGTTAAGCACAAGTTATGTGAGAACTGTTTACTTTCGAACCACGCCACGAGTCAATGTCGTAAACAAACTGTATGTTCAGTTCCAGGTTGTGGTAAACGTCATACGAAGTTCATACACCTTGACCCACAGTCCAACGCAGGAGACAGAAGTGATCACCGACGAGACAGAACATCAGTGCGAACGATAAATGCCAGTGTGAGTACTAGTGATAAGGTGCATATGCCGATCGTTGCTGTAAATGTAAATGACAGTGTGGAAATTTGTGCTCTGCTGGATACAGCGTCCAGTAACAGTTTTTGCTCAAAGTCACTAGTTAAGTCTCTCGGCATTGACAAATCTCATCCGGTGACATACTCGTTGAATACTTTAAGTGGAGAGAAGAATGTGAACTCAATTGCAGTCGATCTTGAGTTGACTTCTTTGGATGGATCAGAGTGTTTGCATATGAACAATGTGTATGTGGTAGATAACATCCCTGTAATTACGTCACATCCAAAAACTCAAGATTATGAACATTTAAAAGGTGTCGAAATTGTAGCAGGTGGTCAGAAAGCTGAGTTGTTGATCGGACAAGATAATGCTGAAGCGTTGATGCCACTAGAGGTCAGACGTGGTAGGAAAGGTGAGCCCTATGCGACCCGTACTTTGTTTGGGTGGTCTGTCAATGGCCTTGAGGACAAGAGTAATGCAGTTAACAAACGGGTTCAGGCTCACTTCATCAGCGCTCTCTCCACTGAACAGAAAATTGAAAATTTATGGGAAATTGAGAATGATGACATGGGTCTTGATGATTTGGGTCACTCTCCAAATGACAAGAAGGTGTTGGAACTATGGGACAGTCGTGTCAAGTTGGTTAATGGGCACTATGAGTTACCAATTCCCTGGAAAGGTGGAGTTGAAGTCCGAAGTAACTATGTTGTTGCTGCTACAAGGTTGAATTCTCTTACGAAGAGTTTAGAAAAGAGAGGTCTGAGATCTCGGTATGATGTGGAAATGAAGAAATTGTTAGACAAGAGTTATTGTGAAATTGTACCAAAGAATGAATTGTTGAATTTGAATGATGTATGGTTTCTTCCGCATCAAGCTGTTGTTAGTGACAAGAAACCGGATAAAGTTCGCATTGTATTTGACTGTGCCTCAAAGTACAAAGGCCAGTCTTTGAATGATAAATGTTTGCAGGGTCCAGATCTGAACAACAAGCTACTCCATGTTTTGTTAAGATTCAGGGAACATCAATGTGCGATAATGGCGGACATCGAAGCGATGTACTACCAAGTGGTTATCCCCAAAGGTGACAGAAATGTCTTGAGGTTTCTGTGGTACAGTGATAGTGGTCAAATTGTTCAGTATCGTATGACGAGACATGTGTTCGGTGGAATCTGGTGCGCCAGTAGTTCTACGTATGCGCTGAGGCGTATTGTTGTTGACAATGTTGTTCCGGATAATGTTTCAGATACGATCCTTCGAAATTTCTATGTGGATGACCTGTTGAAGTCTGTTGAGTCTGTGGAGGAGGCCGTTGAAGTGATTGAAGGAACCAGGTCTGCCCTCGGTCTCGCAGGGTTCAATTTGACAAAGTTTGTGGCCAATAACGTGGACATTCTTTCTACAATTTCAAGTGATCATCGGGCTAGTGAGGTGAAGGATCTGAACTTGGATTCATGTAGTAAAGCCCTGGGAATCAAATGGTGTGTCATAGATGATGATTTCTATTTTGATGTAAATGTGGACGCTGAAATGAAGATAACCAAGAGGTCTATGTTGAGTTTTGTTGCTTCCATGTATGATCCGATGGGATTTATTTGTCCGTATGTTGTTGCAGGCAAGGTTTTGTTCCAGGAAGCAGTCAAGCAAGGTTCTTGGGATGATGTTGTTACGTTTGATCTCCAGACTAGATGGTTGGAATGGGTCCAAAGTCTCCAGTGTCTGGTCAGTCTTCGAATACCAAGGTGCATCAAGCCGAAAATGTTTAATGACGCAGCATTAGAATTGCATGTATTCTCAGATGCCAGTGAACAAGCTTACGGAAGTTGTTGCTACTTACGTGCGGTCAACAAAGGAGGAATGATTCATACGGCGTTGATACTTGCTAAGTCCAGAGTTGCACCACGCAAGTGTATCTCTATTCCGAGATTGGAGCTTCAGGCTTCTGTTTTGTCAGCTCAAATTGAAGGTGTTGTAAGAGGCGAGTTGGATCTTGATTTGTTGCAGACTTACTTTTGGACAGATAGCGAGATTGTTTTAAAGTATATCCAGAATGATTCGCGCAGGTTCCAGGTTTTTGTAGCAAATCGCGTCGGCATCATCAGGAATTTGACAGAGCCAAGTCAGTGGTTTCATGTT
Source organism: Platynereis dumerilii (assembly GCA_026936325.1). NCBI lineage: Eukaryota > Metazoa > Annelida > Polychaeta > Phyllodocida > Nereididae > Platynereis > Platynereis dumerilii. Next base: position 7,649,496 of record JAPTHN010000024.1, read on the forward strand.
CCAGGGTTGCTAAATCCGGCTGATTTACTCACCAGAGGGCGGAGTCCACTTTCCATTGATGAAAAGTTGTGGTTAGAAGGTCCTGGATTTCTAAGGTTGCACAAAAGTGAGTGGAAACTTGGTTCATGTGATGCTAGCTTACCTGATGACGATGTTGAGTTGAGGAAACTTAAAGTTGAACCAGCAGTCGCTCTCTTTGGTCAAGTGGAAGAAAATCCTCTCAGCAAGTTGGTTGAATATTACTCTGATTGGTCGAAATTGATTAGAGCAGTCGGCTGGCTTCTGAGGTTGAAGAATCGTTTGAGACGTAAATCAAATGTGGTGCAAAAGGAGTTGACTCTAGATGAAGTCAAGACAGCGAAAGTGGTCTTAATTGGATTTGCTCAGGCTGAATGTTTCTCTCAGGAACTGGAGTGTCTTCAGAAAGGCAAACCGGTTTCTAGGTCAAGTCCCATCAAAGATTTGTCGCCGTTTCTGGATGAAGATGGTCTCATTCGGGTTGGTGGTAGGCTTCGATATGCTGATGTAACAAGGGATCAAAAACAGCCGTTGATTGTGTCACATTCTCATAGAGTTGCTCACTTGATTTCGCTTGACTTCCACAACATGGCTCATCTTGGCGTAGAATGGGTTATAAGTAGAATCAGAGAAGTCTTTTGGATTACCAGGATTCGCAGTGTTGTCAAAAAAGTTGCTTTCTCATGCGTTACTTGTAAGAAGCTTTTTGCCTCCACATGCACTCAAAAGATGGCAGATTTGCCTAAGGAGAGGTTGGAACCAAACAAGCCCCCTTTTTCTTATGTTGGCCTTGATTGTTTTGGTCCTTTCATTGTTAAGCGTGGACGTTCCGAGGTGAAGCGATATGGGTGTATTTTTACATGTTTCTGTACCAGGGCAGTTCATCTGGAGAAGTTGGATTCACTCGACACTGACAGCTTCATCAATGGTTTCAGAAGGTTCTGCGCAAGAAGAGGAACTCCAATTCGTGTATGGTCTGACCAGGGGACTAATTTTGTTGGCGCCAAATCGGAGTTGGATAAGAATATGAGACAGTTGGATGATAAGATGATTCAGAGATATTTTGTTTCCAAAGATATTGAATGGATTTTTAACCCACCATGCGCTTCACACATGGGTGGCGTCTGGGAACGGATGATCCGAACAGTTAGGAAAGTACTGAGTGGTCTACTGGTTTCAAATAGTCTGTCGGATGAGTGTCTCTCTACTCTGTTTTGTGAGGTGGAAACTATCATTAATGGTAGGCCTTTGACAAAGGTTAGCGATGATTTAAGAGATTTAGCTCCTCTGACACCCAATCACCTTTTGCTCTATCGGGAACTCCCTTCTCTTCCTCCGGGATTGTTTACGGAAACGGATGTTTATAAGAGACGTTGGCGTTGTATACAGCATCTTGCCAATGTGTTTTGGAAACGATGGTTAAGGGAATACATTCCCAAGTTACATGGTCGAAGCAAGTGGTTAAATGAGACAAGAAATGTCCAAGTGGGATCTTTAGTTCTGTTGGCCGATGAGAATACTCCTCGTGGAATTTGGCCTTTGGCTGTCGTAACGGAAGTTGTCAAAGGGAGAGATAATCTTGTTAGAAGTGTGAAGTTGCGTACTAAGTCTACAAATCTGACGAGGCCAATTACTAAGATTGTACTCTTGGAGGGTCACAATCAATCCTAGGGTCTTGTTATATTTTGTATATGCTTATTTTGTATAATGAATGTTTACATGTAATTGATTGTATTATTGAAAATAATTTTCGCGACTATTGTATGTTTTTCGCGAATATTGTATGATGTTTTGTGTTAGCTATTGTAGTAGAAATTTCATTGTTTTTGAAATGTAGCCATTCCAATGAGGTGGAGTGTAGCAAACAGCATAGCTTTGCTAGCATATTTTTAGCAGACAGCATGGATCTATAAATAGCCTAGCCCAGTTCATGCTCCATTGCTCAGGCTGCTGCACATGCTCAGTGTCAATCAAGCATAACAGATTTCAAATCAAATTCAGTTGGCAGTTAGACTCCAAAGAGATAACATCAATGTGACAGCAATTAGGCTTTAAAATGGTATGTAGACTTTTATATGGTTATTTTCTAGGGATAGTATTGCTTTTCATTTCTGGATCTCTTATTTGTATATATCTCTAAATGATTGCTTATCTAATTATGTGGATTTAATAGATTGCTATTGTGTGTCTCAAACATTAACTGTTTGCCTGTGTTTGCTGTGTCATAATCTTTAAGTTGCATGATCCTTAAATTGTTTGTGTATTATTGTTTCACATTAATTGCTCTGTGATCTAGATCCTATGTTGTATATATTTTGAACAGCTGATATCTCAGAATACACAATTTTGGTACTTGGAAGTTTATGTAAATAATTCTTTATTATAGGATAACTCATAAGGACGATACCATACAAGAGACAAACTGGACTCCCGATGTAGTTGCTACTATTGTAAGTAAATTACTGTGATTGTAGAAATTAATATGTAAGATGTTTATAGTTGATAATTTGGTTATTTTACTGTATGCATTTGGTGTGGGATTTGTGTATTGGGATGCATTTGTGCATTTAAGTTATCCCGCTCTTGTCTATTAACTGTACATTTAAGCATTCTTACTATAAGTATTAATTGATATGTTATTTGACATTAATTTGTTCTGGTGTTTAATGGTCTAACTTTATGACCTATTTAGTACTTAATATTTAGTCATAAGATCTTGTTATAAGACAACTGACTTGCATGTTGGTATTGGTTTAGTACTTAAGGTGTTTATTTTGTGTTTACTTATAGATTCACCGACTTTGTTGATACGATAAGAGTGATACGATTTGAATGATACGTCGTGTCGAATAAAGTGGCAATTTCTAACTACTTTGGCGTCGGGTCTTCCATAGATAGATAGATAGATAGATAGATAGATAGATAGATAGATAGATAGATAGATAGATAGATAGATAGATAGATAGATAGATAGGTAGATAGATAGATGGATTGATTAATTGATTGTTATATCAAATGAACAGCTCTAATGGGCCCTTTGAAAAACAGTTTATCTGATATGGAAATCTTTTTAAAATAATGTAATGAATTTTACAAAAATTAAATGTTCGATAAAATACTCGATTATTGATAACGGATATCATTAGAAAGCCTGAGTCTTAATTTGAAGGCAGGCAGAGGTATTGATGGTGAAAGTGCAAAACCTCGGTTTTTTATCATAATTTCTATGTGAGTTATGGTCAACTGGATACTTAGAAAAGACACGCTCTTCGAGCATTTTTTTGTCAGAGGTCATTGACCCTGTGCATTGATGTTACCACAAGATATCTTGAAAAATATCATTGGAAAGTGCAAAACCTCTTAACTCTGTGAAAGTCCTAAACCTTATAAGTCGAACATTTATCCCATTTTGAAGCAACTTGGAGCAATCCAATCAATGCCCATACACACAAAAAAATTTGACCGTGACAGATTGCGATAACACATTTTATTGATTGGTTACAGTGGTAAGAAAGAGGAAAATGATAATTTTTTTCCAATTTTCGTGCGCACTCTTCTTCAGTCGCCTGCATCACCAAAATAAATATAGGGAGGTAAAAATGTTTTAAAGAAGAAATATGCTGTGAGACATAAAAACAAAGAAAAACAATCAATGTTTTTGAACAAAAGGCTGAATATCCAAAACTATGCGCTAGCTTAAAAGTACTGATTTGAGTTACAAGGTTTTGCACTTTTCACTTTTTTGCAACATATCAACAAACAGGGTTAGGTGAAATCATTCTGTCAAAGCTTCAAAAAATAGCAAACTGGCAGGTGACCAATTGACAACATGTTCTGAAATAGTCATTCCACCCAAAATCTAAAAATAGCAAAATTTTGACATACAAGGTTATGCACTTTCACCTTGGTATGCGATCTCCAAAAAAAATTTACAAGATATTTTAAAAAAAGGCTCAAACAGAAACATGCGTGTGATAGAACTATAGTAGAAATACATATACACTGTGTGCACTACCAAAAACTACCACTATTGTATGATCGTAATAGCAAAAAGAGTGATGCCTTTAAAAGCATTTTTGCTTGATTTTGTATTTTAAAACGTTAGTTTTACTTATTATCCATCCAATAACTATGTATCCTTCAGTTTTTTTCCCCAGACCTGCAGCATTATGTCATGCTGGTTCAGGATGGCTATTGATCTGGCAGCTCTGTGTGATGTGCACCTGAAGGAGCTTGACATCATGCTGACAAGTGAATCAAATTGGCTGGTATAATTAGCAACAACAAACAGTTAAAGCAAATCCTTAACAGTTTCATGTCATTGGAATTTTGTTTTTGTTATTTATTGCACCTGAGTGTCCAAACAGTTGGTCAAGTTTCAGTTATCGTTTCGGGTTCCTGGTGATTGAGCATGGCGATACGCTGCATGCATTAACCTTCAAGCATGGATTCGACCAGCTGTGAGATTTAGTGAAAGACTTGTTTGTGTTTTACAGCTTTTCAATAAACTCCTACCCCAGCGAGTGACATGCATTCAGTTGATGCATATTGAGGACAGGTATTGGAATCAGATGTTCTCTGTTGCACATTATAAAACCTTCCTCTTCTATTTCCCATCTTCTTCCGATAAGATTCCAAATCAAGCCACCCTGGCATCACATGGCATGCATTGAGTGTCCATGTACTCCATTGATTAAATGATAATAATGACACTGGAGCCTTCATTGATGTTAATTTAGTACAATTTAAGAGCAACTGCTTGATGTCATGCAGCTGACTGTCCCGACCAATGATAATGTTCTTATAGCTTGACATCACCATAAAAGCCTTGCATGACATACAGTTTTTCTGCTCACACCTCAACTGACCAATAGTCATGCATCAAGCTTTCAGTCTATGAAAAAAAATTGAAGGATACATAGTTATTGGATGGATAATAATTTTGTGAATCTAGTCACACTTAATGTATATGCACAACTTTATGAAAGATTCTTCAGTATATTATGATCTCACACAAACATAAAATATGAATTTTGGTACACATTTCAAACAGTCAGTGTTTATCTACCACAAATGAGTGAAATTCAAATATATGATACATGCTTGCAACAGAAGGCTATGGGATTAAAATCTTAATGTCTACCATTGCCAATGGCATCGTTTTGATAAGATTGTGAACCATTTCTGATTGGTTAAGATCTCCTAAAACCATGCATCAAACTGACAGTGTGATAAACCAAAATTTTAAATTTATCATATCTTAAAGAATTCCGAACAGATCTTTTTTTCATTTTTGTCTCAAAACGTTCCCTTGATTGCCTTCTTGAACACTGTACCAGTGGCGTATTTGTTCAATTTTTTAACTCCAAATTTTATTCAGAGACACTGTGAATGTAGAGTAGGTCCGGCCAACAAGCCCGGGTTAAGTGAGAGCCCCCTACCCCCCCCCCTCCCGGGTTATATCTAAACTTACATTTCTGGTGCGTTTTCTTGTTTATAGAATTGGAGCCAGAGGCATTTTAGGTGAAATCACAAATTTGCAGGGCAAACAGCACCAAACCATAGTAGAAATTAAAGAAACAAAAAGATGTGCATGGTCTGTGTAACTTTGAGTAATTCTTGGAAAGGGGTTGTCAGAAATAACTTTGGAAATATTTATAAGTACAATATAATGGATATCTGTATTGCTTCACTTTATGACCATCATATAAATATGATTAGGATAATGTTTTTTGCATTTTAGTTCAAATACAGAAGTCAAGTGAAAATATGTGTGTTTGGAGCGAGAGGCCCCACAGTGGTATGGGGCATGAGGCCCCCTTCACTTGGGCCTCGAAGTTGCATCAGGAACCACTTAATAATGTGTACTCTACCTTAAATCTTGATAGAATAGCTAATTAAAAAAAAAAAAATTGGACGAAATTAAAAAAAGGCAAAAAATAGTAAAAATTAAAAGTATGAACAGGAAAATTCATAAATTCAGAAAAAGTACATAGAATGCCTTAAAAATGATAGAAGAACCCCAAGAAACCACTTTCAAGCTGAATGCGCTCGCAAAAAAAATTGCCATAGGATTATAAAAGGGGGGCTTCTTGCCCGATGGGTGGGGTAAGAAGGCCGTTTGCATTTTTTTACAAAAATGGCCGTAACACCTTTATCAAAATTGGTAGACATTTTTTTCACTACTTATAAGTAGAGTCAAGTGATCCCTTCCTGACAGCATACGCATTCAAATAATCGACCATAAAAAGTAGGTAAAATCACTCCTCAAAGTTAAGGGGGGCTGCATGCCCCGCGCTACTCTACATAAGAAATTTCATGTAAAATGTCATGAAAATGACATGTGAAATTGCATGCAAAAGTTAATATATCATTGCATGCGACAAGTGCTGCGTGTTATAATACAGCATGTCTTATTGCATGAACAAGCAATGCATAAGGACATGTCCAAGGTCATTTCCAAGTTCATGTCCATTGTCCGATGTCATGTCCACTGTTACTTCAGTGGACCCTTTATTTAAGATACAAAAAAAAATTCATTAGAATTATTTCAAACTCCCATTATTTAGCCCATACAGCTGAATTATTCACTCAGGAATCCAATCTTCCTTTATCCAAGTTATATGTTTATCATGTTCTCTTGTTTATGTATAAGATTGACCATAAATTACTCCCGCCATTATTCTCGAATATGTTTTCCTATAATACATCTATACATAGGCACAATACTAGATCATTTAACAACTTTCATACCCCAAGCATGCGCTTAACTATGTGCCAGAAATCTTTAAAATTTATGGGTGTTAAAATACGGAATTATTTCATTTCTTTGATCAGTAATTGCCTTGTTTTAAACTAATTTAAAAAAAAGACCAAACAATATTAATAACCTACCCGATTTTCTGTAAACTATTTCCTGTTTTGTTTTTATCACTGGTACACTTCCTGAATATGTTGTCACTTATTATTAAACTTAATGTATGTATATCAAATATTATTAATCCTACAATGTTTTTATTTTTAGCCCTAGTCTTTTTGTTTTCTTTTAAAAAAAAAAGAACTTGTTATTGTTCATGCTGTTCATGTTCTCCCTACTTGTATTACTCAATTTATGTATTGTAATTGGGCAAAATATGTCCACCCGACATCTGCCCCCAGATGTAACTGTTATTTTTATTGTTTCAATACATACATGTATCCTGTTTGCATCTGGAATAAAATTGAATTGAATTGTGTTTTCTCGCTTTCATTTCATCACCAATAATTATTATGATAGGTGAATTTTTGTCACCGCTTTGAGGTTACCCGATTTCTAGTAATTATTATAATAAGAAAAAATAACGTGCAAGCACTTTAAGAGATGCTTGCAGATAGAATGCATATATCTACCCTTTCGCCTGTCTGTCAATTTGCTAGCATTAAGATTCACAACAAATTGAACATTGTTATTTAATCACTATTAATAGGGCATTTATGTCAAAAGACAAAAGACTAGAACTCAATGGTTAATTGCACTTCAAATAATTCACACTTTGACCAAAGGAAGTAAACCCGATTTCTTGCGCAATAAGGGGGAAATCCCCTATGGGACGGAAACTTAATGCTCTACTTAGTTCCAGAACCAGTTATGCTGAAATAGATTTAATGTCAAGAAATCTTCTGTTCAGATCAGTGATTCATCCAGACGGATGGATTATCGGCATATAAACCCAAGTCTGTCATGTCATAAAGTTTATGACACCCCTGGAATTCCTGAATATGCTCGGATTGCATTTACCCGCTTTTAAAGACTGTCGTCACACAGATTACGGATGGAAGTGGGTCGTTGGAGCCGCATTCCGAAAGACCAGAGATTATGTCAGTGTGGAGAAATTCAAACTGTGGGTCATATCCTCTTGTTGTGCCAGATTGCTCAGGATCTGCGGACAGATTTCCCGATGTTGTGTTATATGTCCCCCGAGCCCCTTATGAACACCCCTTCAACCAGAGAATTGTGCTTTTCAGTTTTAAGTTACTGGAACTATTGGCTGTCTAGGCCTAACAACCACGCTCAGAGGTTCTGTTATATATTAACCTGAATTTTGGTGATATTGTGTAAACTTCTTATATAAATTTATTTTGAGTTATTGTAATAATGCTTTTCCCTAATAAAAGATACTACTACTACTACTGTAATCAAACAAAAGAGCCTGTAACCTATATCCTTCAATTAATGTTGGAGTAGTGTCACCAATCCTGTAATCAATGCAACCTGTGCTGCTGATTTAGTTGAACATATCAATTCATAGGCTTGGCCTTAATACCATAGGCTTGGCCTGGCGAGGATTGTAATGCTAAGATAGCCTCGAGAAAAACCAACTTTTTTTAGCACTTCTAATCAAGACATAAAGTTCTACCATAGCTCAATCGAAATATAGGTTCTGTATTAAATAAATCCAAAGTTTGAAGAGGATCTATTGGTAAACAAAGTCGGGCTGGCCGTTTGAAGTTGGTGAACAAAATCAAAACGTCAATGCTGCCTACCAATACTGAAATTTGTCGTTCCAAGTAACCCTCACATTTTCCCCAATTTCTCAAAAATGCAAAGATCAGCAAAGCCTAATCATAAAAGGATAATTGAACTTGAAGATCAGTTCACACTTCAATGGCAATTAAAACAAACACTGACACTTCAATGCCAATCAGACATTGTCAACAGTTACTATGCACACAATTAGGTCACCATGACCCAGTTAACTGCATTGATTGACCTTTGACCTGAAGAAAGCCAGTCTGTTTGCTTTCTTTATTATTTTATCAATGTCGAAAGGCACCAAAAGTTTATCAACACAAGTTAAAATTCTGATGAGACTGTGTGCAAAGTTTTAATGACAGGGGTCAAACAGTATGGCCTAGCCAGTTGTCATAAGTTTCCAAACCTTCCTACCACAACAGAGATGCGCTTGCAAGCAAGCATCTCTAAAAACCATATACAGTCTTTGCATGAAGTAACGGTTGGAATCTCAGCATTATGTTTCCACCATTGATTCAAATTCTGATAAGTTACTACGATCATAGAAATACATAGAAGGGACATGAGGCTCTGGCAGATGAAGCAACCAAATCCACCATCTTGGAACTGCCCTGAATACTGGCACAATGGACTGTGACGTCACCAATAACTGTGATGTCACTTATAACAATGGCATGACGTCACATCATAATTATTCTATTGTGACATCATGTCTCAGGGCAGTTCCAATATGGCGGATTTGGTGACCTCATCTTGAGGTGGCATCATACAGCCTCATGTCCGTTCTATGTATTTCTATGACTACGATAGGAGGTGCATTTTGACAAACCGTGTCCGTGGTTGCTTGCAATTTCTAAAAACCACCTTCCCCTTCAACCTTCCTACACTCAGTATGTGCATATTCATCTGAAAAGTAAATGGATGACAAACCTCCTCCAGTTTTTACTCTAGCACAATAGAACTGGAATATCCCTGAGCAATCTGTTTCATTCCAGACTCGGTGATGGAGGGTAACACACGACTCTTGTCCTGGTCGTTGGTTTTGTCCATTTCGAAATCCTACCCAGGGGTTGTTGGGCCCACAGTTTAAGGAGTCATTTGTGATCCAAGGACAGAATGGTCTCCCATCTCTCCAGGCAAAGGCGTCATTTCCGGTGTCATAGAGACCAATCCAAAGGCTGCAATGTGGTTTGACAATAATCATTTGAATGAAAAGAAATTGCTACTCTAGATATTTTTGCTAAGCAATATCTAAAAATGCCAGTCATAGTACTGTAATTTAATCCCACACTTGGCAAGAAATCTAAAATCCATGAGATATTCATGAAACTTTTGCCAAAAAGTTATTCAAAAAGAAAGCTTCCCAACTTAAAAAAAAATAGGTGGGCTATCCAACATAATTTTCCAACTATGATCTTTTCAAAATCTTATGTCATTACATGTACATTAAAACATACAGTAAAATACTAAAAAAGTGCAGGATTTATAACGAAAAGCAGCATCACTCGAACAATATCCAAGAGATATTTATGAAAAATTAAAGGAATATAGCTGAAAATACACTTTATTGAAAAACAAGTCTTTGAAGGGGGATAACCAATGTTTTTTGAGAGTTACGTGGTGCACAATATGAGAAAATTATGAAAAACAGTTCAACAAAAATAAGTTCCCCTTAAAATAAACTTGAATATCTCAAAGATTCCTTCTCCAATTTTTATGAAAGTTGGATTGGATTATAGGCCTGTATATCGACCCAAAATGTGTGTATTTATAGTTTAGTGCCATTATATTATTCCTGGCTGAGCCAGCAGCCTTCGAGTGAGCCTACCCCTGTTTTCAAAAATCTGTGGCTTTTCCAATGCATATGAACAATTTGACCAAGCGGGGGAGCCACCAGCTGGGGTATTTTTGTTGAACCATTTAGTTACGTGGAGCACAATCTATAGGTGGAGCAGCTGTATTCTGTGGGATTCAACTTTAAACAAAATAACTAGTACCTGATCTCACAGGTTTAGTATCAGATTAAAACATCACTAAACACGTGTTAAAGGCATGCATTCTTGAGTTTAATAGAATTTTGTGTAGTTTATATATATATATATGTATACATATCCCTTATAGCTTGGCAGGCAAAAACATTAATATCTATCAAAACTAACCCTTTCACCAAATAATTCAGGTAGTAATTTATCTGAGAGATAATTTGACATGTTGGACTCAATCTTGTGGATAGATGATGCATTTTCTGATAAATTGTTAGAAGTACAGGGCATTTGCATAAAGTGTGGATAATGAAATCCATCAAGGCTCACCCATTTGTGATTGTAGCCAGTCGTGCTTGGAAGAAGGTCAGAATCCAATTCAACATAGTTTCATCTCGGATACTGGCCAGACTACTCACACCTGGATAGTCTGAGGCGTGGTTTGCACATTGGGTTTGAGCATCTACCCCACTCTGCAAATCACTTTCCAGAAGTCTGTAGCAGTATCCAGTTCCAAGTCTCCCTTGGTAATTGTCAGGGCAGGCTGGTTGTGCTTGAAATGTAAGAATTAAGAGAATTTCCGTCACTATTAATATATTTATATATAAAGTAGTTGTACCATAAGTCCATAAGTACATGTATTATACGGAGATTATATGCAGCCGCAATAGTAAATATGACCCAAGGGCATACTTATTGATGATTAGATGCGAAGACTTGGAGTCTGGAAGGTACCCTATCAGGGTCTTTCAAAGGCCCCAGCATGAAATACTGGATACAACCTGCCTCCCTTTAATGTTTGTGAGCTCGGACTAGAGTGAGTTCCAAGCCCTGGAGAGATTTGAACCCATGAGCTCAAAGCCAGGGGACAAGTGTTCTAGACCATTGGGCCATCGGGTAACTTGCAGATGCACATTCAGATTCAGATTTCAGATGTTTTTATTAGACCAAAATTTAACAAACAATTAAGTCAGAATACAATTTATATGAAGTTACGTCAGTTGTAGTCAAGGAGGCAGTGACAAGTTGAATTTACAACGTTGTTGTCACTGCCTCCTTTTTGAGAGTACATCAATTTATGACAATTTATAACGATATATATTTTAGTTGAAATTCACAAAAATATTTTTTGATCGGAAAAAAATTATTATTCTAGGAGATGAGGTTAGATGGGAAAAAAAGATCTAAAAGAAAAGAAAAGGCCAGTATTCAGATTTGGATTGTTGGGGTTTGATGCTTTTCAAAACTGCAAAAAAAAGGCCAACTACCAGAAACCGCATTTCAAAGATGATACTCCAAGTTTTTTCCAAGGAAACAATGATGTTTATGGTATCTTTAACATGTTAACATCAATAGGACATTATTTGGGGTTCACAGACCTGTTGAATTAAAGGGGTTACCCAAGGTATACTATACTCTCAATTCCAGGGCTTTGGAGTCGGGTGATAACTGAACCGACTCCGACTCTCGACTCCTTTGGCTTTCTGAAAAGCGACTCCGACTCCGACTCCGACTCCTTGGGTCTCCTAAATTACGACTCCGACTCCGACTCCCGACTCCGCTTATCGCCATTTTTGCACATAGACATTACATGTTTAGCAGGGGAGAAAAAGTAGTTCTACAAAGTTTTCATAGGAATTTATACATGAATATTTAATTAGGAAGTTTTATTTACAATTTGGGATACATTTCATATTTTTGTAATTGAGTTTTTGTAAAATTATATTAATTATCTTTAGGAGTCAGGAGTCACCAATTTAATTTCCGACTCCGACTCCGACTCCGACTCCACCTGACAATCAAAGTTCGACTCCGACTCCGACTCCACCCAAAAACCTCCGACTCCACGACTCCGACTCCCGACTCCGACTCCAAAGCCCTGCTCAATTCCATGCTTTTTTCTGTTCATGGATATAAAAACTGATGATAAACAAGAAAGTCTGATGAAACTAATAAACTTCATTATCATGTCTATTTGTCATAAAAGAAGAAATGAATTGGCGGGTTTTCTTCGATTATCTTCTTCAATATGCAATTACGAAATTCCAGAAAACAGTTACATTGGCAGATCCAAACTGAAAAACTCTTAATCAAAAAACATAATTTGGCCCTTGTGGACTATTTTGACAGTGAGTGGTGAAGAATAGGTTGTAAAAACAGTTTCTAGAGATTGATTTATTAAGATTGTTAGGAGCTTCAATAAAGCAGACTTAATATTTTTCAATAGAATAGTAGAAATATTATCTATTCCAGTATTTGTTTTGGAGGGTAATTTGTTAATAACATTTAAAATTATATCTTCTGTGATGGGCTGGAATAAAAAATCAACAGGACATGAGTCTTTTAGATAGTTTTGAAAATTCTCATAAACAGGATTGTTGATTTTCTTAGCTAATTCTGGACCAATGTTGGTGAATAAATTATTAAATTGATAAGCAATATCTTCATCATTAGTAATTTTGTCATCATTACCGCTGAACATTTTGATATAGAATTAGAGTAGACTGTGGCACTGTGAAAATGGCACTTCGTGTGTCATCATGCTGATGATTTGTCATGATCAAACTCAATACTTTCAATGTTAATTTTATTGAAGGAGACTTATCCCACTTGTTGGTGACAGCCAAACGAAAGGATTATGCATCTGATTTTCACTCTAAAATCTATTATGAGAAGTCAAATGGCTTTCTCTTGATCATGACTAATCAAACAGCCTCTATGTTTCCCATTTTGAAAGTAGAGAAGATGACACTTCATCGGCTATCGTGAGTCATGAAGTGCCATTTTCACAGAGCCACAGTCCACTCTAATTCTATATCAAAGTGTTTGGTTGTAATAAGAAAGTAATTAGCTGGTATTTTAATGTCATTTTTTTCTGGCGATTATATCATTCATGGTCATCCATGTTTTTTAAATATCATTTTTATAGTTAGAAAATTGACTATGGAAATTATTTGTTTAGCTTCTCCCTCAACTGCAGATGCATGTCTGCCTTGTTCCCTGCAGGTGTTTGCCCAGGGTGTCCCAGAACAAAACAATGTCCTAATTTTTGATGGGGTACCCCCTCATTTTGTGATACAACCTATAAAAAGGACCTACGCATAATATTAAAGCATTTCAACATGATTAACTGGTGCCTCAAGTGCCTTGAAGTTTAGTGATTTTTGCTCATTCTAGACAATTTTCACAAAACGCGATTCTCTATAATTTTGTCAATTTGTATCATACAACATTCTTAGTACCATGGTTGGAAAAGTCTCAAACGGACCTTCAATCTGCATACCAACGTCAATGGTCTACAATTATTACATACGAAACTGTTTTAGAGTGATTAAACCTAAAAAAAAATATTTAATTATTACATTTTACTGCCAGCTATTTTTTATTCTCAATCTACAAATAGCATGACCATATATAACTTTGTAAGATATGAAAAATCTTGTCAAAACAGCCGAAAATGTCGGAAGGGATGGTTAAATCTCATGTTATATCCTCATCAGATTTGATTCAGCATGCCATCAGTATACCAAGAATTGTACCATGTAAACAGAAATTTGTTATTTGTAATGTTTTATCACTTATGTGGTCCTTAAGCCAATTTTGGGTTGATATGATTTTTTTTTATGATAAAACTTGTCAAAAGAGCTGAAAATAGATGGACTTGTTATATCATTTGTTATATCCTCACCAGTATTGATTCGTCACTCAAAGAAAAAGAACTTCTTTTCTGCCAGTTGCTGTGAATCTTAATATGCAAATGGCACGTTGACCATAGATATAATTTTTAAACAAGTTTGGCTCATGAAAATGCTTGCTTTATGACCCATGTAGTTTTTATGATACATCTTGTCAAAAGCTCTAAGAATATCATATGGGGCTGTTGTATTTTATATTTTGTCTTCATCAGATTTGATTCTTCAGCTAGGAAACCAAGAGTGGTACCATTTAAATGTATGAACAACAATTTTGTTGTCTTTCATGTGTTATCATGTAAGTTGTCCTGAATGGTCATTCCATGCAAACTTCTGTGACGATAAATTTTTATTTTCCAAACTAAAATGTATGTTTTTGCCGCAAATTTTAAATGTTCTGCGGCAATGACAAAAGCAGCAACAGGAAAGTGATTGCCTGGGGGACTGTTTGCAATTATTCTTTCAAAAGCTTAAAACTATAAAAGAAGAGAAGGACGAAGGAAGGAAGGAAGCAGGAAAGGAAAGAAGGAAGCAGGAAAGGAAGCAGAAAGCAGAAAAGGAAAGAAGGAAGGAGGAAAATTGGGTGGAAAATAGGATGGAAGGAAGACTGGAAGGAAGGCAGGAAGGAAGGAAGGGAGATATATAGACAGATATAGATTGTTAGACAGATTGTTAGATAGAAAGATTAATAGATGGGCAGACAGTTAGATAGTCTATCTACAAGCAGCTGTTAAAGTGCTTGCACATTATTTTTAAATTTCTTCTAGCAGATCTGCCCTTTTTGATGGACATGTGCATGACGTACCACCAGTCGACCATAACTCGTAATACATGTAGGCTATCTTGTATTGAAAAGGTCAGTCTTACCCACAAATGTTGCTTTCATTGGTGAAGCATTTCCTCCTCCTGTGCATTTAAGACACAGTTTGCACGAACCCGCTTCTGTTGTCCATCCAATGCATTTGCAGGATTCTGTTGAAGCTTGGACGCACGAAATGTGGCAGAAGGTTGCTTCAGTACCAGGTGACTTTGGCGGAATCGTCTTTGTTGGTTGGATTTCACAACTTAGAGTTTCTTGGCGCTTGGCAAAAGCATTGCCGCTGCAAGTTTCTCCTTTCACAGTCACTGACAAATTGAGAATTACAGCTACTATGAGTGTCACAGTATTCATGTCAGTCCTGGTGCTTGCCTGTCATCCCAACTTGTGCCTTATTGTTAAAGACCACGGGTGCCAACTGCTTGTATCTGAAGGATAAATAATTGATTAAATACACTCACACACATGATCTGGTCATAATGTATGTATGTAGAGTAGCTCGGGGCATGCAGCCCCCCTTAACTTCGAGGTGCAATTTGACCTACTTTTTGTGATCGATTATTTAAATGCTTACGCTGTCAGAAAAGGATCACTTGACTCTACATATAAGTAGTGAAAAAAATGTCTACCAATTTTAACAAAGGAGTTACGGCCCTTTTTGTAAAAAAATTAATATGGCCTTCTTACCACATCCATCAGGCAAGAAGCCCCCCTATTATAATCCTATGGCAATTTTTTTTGCTTGCGCATTCAGCTTGAAAGTTATTTCTTCGGGTTCTTCTATCATTTTTAAGGCATTCTATTCACTTCTTCTGAATTTCAGAATTTTTCTCTTCATACATTCATTTTTTAGATATTCTTTGCCCTGTTTCATTTTTGGCAAAATTTTTTCTATTTTAATTAGCTATTCTATCAAGATTTAATGTAAATTACACATTTTTAAGTGGTTCCTGAAACAGCTTTGAGGCCCCAAGGAAGGTGGCCTCATGCCCAATACCATGTGAGGCCTCTCGCCCCAAACCCACATATTTTGATTTGACCTCTATATTTTGAGCTAAAATTTAAAAAACATGATCCAAATCATATTTATGTGATGGTCATAAAGTGAAGCAATGCAGATATCCATTACACTTTTAACAAGAAAAAAAAGTACCCTTAAAAAGACTAATGAGGACGTAATATTACATTGTATTGTTGTTACACAAGGGGGAGGTGTTATAAAACAATTATTGACTGGTGTATTTGGATTATTGCCCAAATTGCCCACATAATGTTAATCCAGCCCTGGCTAGACTAATAAGAACATGATATTACATTGTATTGTTGTCACAGAAGGGGGGAGGTGTTGTAAAACAATTGTTGACTGGTGTATTTGGATAATTGCCCAAATTGCCCACATAATGTTAATCCGACCCTGGCTTGACTAATAAGGACATGATATTACATCGTATTGTTGTCACACAAGGGGGGAGGTGTTATAAAACAATTATCGTGAGTGATAGTCACCTACTGTTGCCCTCGGCCTACGACCTCGGGCAACAGTAGGTGACTATCACTCCCTCGGGTCAAACAGATTGAACTGTTGCCCTCATCACCAGTCAATATTTGTGTAATAATGTCCCTGAATTTGGGCAAAGATTTGAAAAATGTGGGCAGAGAGCTGCATTGACCTATTCATGAACTGGCCCCCCTGAAAATATTGCCAATTTTATCATGAAACACACTCACATTAATATCATTATTAGCCCTGCCCTGGGGGTCCCCCAAAGGCAACTAGTTTTATATATATGTGTAAAAAAATGTCTGTATGAATATAATATCATATACCAAAAATCATTCACATCGGACCAGTATTGACCGAGCGAGAAGACGAGAACTGAAAACAACTGTTCAAAAGTGAAAGGCTCCACTAAGCTCCTTTTTGCGCCCGAGCGGTCGATAGGGTTTCATGCACCCTGGTGAGGGTGGTCAGGTTGATTTGGAAAATGTAAGTGAGAGAGAAGTGGGACCCTTGTGGGCTCACATCTGAAGTAGAGGACAAAAAGAGAAGGATAGATGGATAGTTTGGGTGAGTGACATGCCTGTAAGAGGTGTTTATGGCTGGCAACGGGAGTGGAAGCTTCCACGGAATCCATATGACCTGAGATTTAATTCAAATATTAGTGGGATATGGGTGCAAGCTTCATACACTGATATATTGCAGCACTTGGTTACTCATCCCCCCTATGCCACTCTCCTCCTTGAATATAACAATGATTACGGTCATTTTGACCTGCAGACATTTTGGTGCGATTCTGAAAGTTAAGTTCATTAGGGGAGAGGGGGGCACGGTGAGACACTTTTTTTATTTTCAAGTGTTTCAAACAGTTTGTAGTTAACAGTAAAATTAGTACAGGCCTACATTATAAACTGCTCACACTTAAAAACGCACACTTCCAAAAGGGTTAAAAACAGTACTTCCTCTTACAGTATCAAGATGAAAGTTTGAACACTCACTTCTAGTAGTTGCCATCAGGTAGATTCATGGAAATTTACAAATCTCTAAGTGCAGTACTTTTGTGTTAAATTAAGTTGTCGTGGTTACTGTCGTAAATGCAAGTCACAAACTGCACTTCAACACAAAATGCACCAATGGAAATATTGGTTTTTGTGGCATACAGGATAGGATTAATTTTATGAAATTGTCACATGACAGGCACAGGACATCCAAAAACTGCCGCACGGAAGTTTTTGGAAAAACAGTTAATGATAAAGCAGATTTTGAATTGAAAAGTCAAGATGTACGACACAACATCTGGAAATGAAACATGTGAACCAAAACTGTTAAATTATGGGGCTTTTTGCTTACCCAGGGTAGAAACACATACATAGACAATCATTCCATATCAATACTCTCAAAAATCTGAATAAAACATCTTTTTTTGAAGATTTTGACAAAAGTCTCCTGTAGGGAGCGGGTCAGCATTGACACTTAAATTTTAATAATTTCATCCTCTTTAATTGATTGGTCAAACATTCCTTCCTCAACGCATCAAGCGAGTAAAAATATAAACTTTCCTGGCTTATCAAAAAATATTGAGGATATTGAAATTTTGTGATTTGGGTTTTTTACTGTAACCACGACAAATTAATTTGACACAAAAGTACTGGACTTAAAGATTTGAACATTTTTGTGAATATACCCGATGGCAACTTCTAGAAGTTTAAGAGAAAGTACTATTTTTAACCTTATTGGAAGTGTGCGTTTTTAAGCGTGAGCAGTTTAGATGGTGAAGCTGGGCATATTGTCCAGTATTTTCAGATTCCTAAATTTTACAGGTTTTGAGAAATTTTGAGTAACATCCACACTGGTCAAGTGTCTCACCCTGCCCCTTGAGCAGGGCATAATGAATCAGGAGGCGTTGAACAGTGAGACAGGGTGTCTGCTACTGTAACTGCCGACCCCCTGGACCTGATGAGTTGTTCTATACTCCAAAAACTACTATATTCTAATTAAATCAACTGGCTTGGCAATTTTTATTTCCTTTTTGAGCATGTTTGATAAGTTAATCACACGGCACATGAATGACTTATAACCTGCAGCACCTGTTACATACTAATCTGTGATGCTTCCCTTTTGATATGGGTCACCAAAATCAAATGTTTGTGACACACATTTTATTTTTATTGTGAATGGTGAGCTTTACATTACATTCAGGTCAGTTCTAGTGTATTTTGTGATGTCTCACTGTGCCGCGCCTCAAACTGTCTCACAGCGCCCGACACAGCTTTCTTTACATAATTTTGGAATCCTTGGGACCAGATGCCTTCATCATGGATTGTTACTAAACTAAGACATTAACCAAGGTTTGCAATTGATTTGCATTATCCCATTTTTTTGGGAATCATAACAAAGAGTCATTTGGCAAAACTATTTACTTTTACTGGCAAAAAAAAAAATTTGAAATTCCACTCAAGATATACAGTCAACACAGAAATTATTTGCACACTTTGATAGATAGATGGATAGATAGATGGATAGATAGATAGATAGATAGATAGATAGATAGATAGATAGATAGATAGATAGATAGATAGATAGATAGATAGATAGATAGATAGATAGATAGATAGATAGATAGATAGATAGACAGATAGATAGATAGATAGATAGATAGATAGATAGATGGATGGATAGATAGATAGATGGGTAGAAAGCTAGAAACACGGCTGGAAACACAGCATGACTGACTGACAGCTTGACATAGAGAAAGAAGGAAAACAATGAAACAGTGAAATGGATTAGATGGTTAATCGTTTCTTTGGTTTTCAAGAACTTGCAGTGTCATGAGTTATAGGAGCGCCCTTTAAAGTGCCTTGGGCATGTTACTTTTCTCACTGTGCCTGGCACCTCACTGTGCCCAGCGCTCCACTATATCTTAAATAACAATCCCAGTGCATCTTTTTTTTTTTTTCATTAATATATAACGTTTCTAGAAATTCAATATTCGCCACGTGAATATACTGCTGAAATTATAAATAGACATAAAATTATGAATTATTTGTTATGCTAATCAATAAAAAAAGTGATAAAAGGTTGTTCTCATTCCATATTTCGTCTGTTTAATGTGTCTTTATGCAATGGCATTTTATAACCGCATATATGTTAATACTATTGTCAATACTTTTAACATGGCAACCATTGCTAATTTATTAATGAAACTAAGTGGGCAGAATAACCCCAATTATTGACTGAATGGATTTACAAAATACTCAAGTGCATTAGATTTAATATGTGGGGGATCAGAACGAGAAATACACACCCGCCTGATCTTATACATATTTTGTCAAAATATATTTTCTTTCTTGTCATTTTTCTTGGGTTGAGATATGTGATGTTAATTCTAAGTTACAAATTGTTGTCAGTCAGATTACAAAGTTATCAGATTATGTAGGGGTGACCGGGGTACCCATCTATACAAACTTGGCCGGTGTCGTTAGCCTATGCACTATGAAAAAAATTGCCAAATATAATGCAATGAAAAGCTACACTCATAAATACAATTTTGTTGCTGAAAACTTGAAGTATCGAGGTCTGACTTTCTTGTTTCTCTGTCATTTGGTATTAGTAATAAGATGATGGCCCTGTGTTAGGACAGAAGAGTTAGGAGGTATATCTAAAAATAAAAAGAATTGTTTTCAGATTTAATCTTGCATTGTTGGTTTACAATCAATTTATACCAGAAAATCAATTTGGGGTCATTTCACCCCAAGGACCCCAACAGTGGGTTGCACATTGCAGATAAAAATGATTCATTGCAAACTGGTGCACTGTTTGACAGAAAATATAGATTCCACAGATCAATATTTTTGACTAAGGTGTGGCCAGTCTTCAATTTTCTAGCTCACATCAGATAGGTCTTATGATGTCTTGCACCTGAAGCAGCTGATAAAAATGGTTTATCACCAGAAACTGGTCAATTTCATATAAGCCCAGTATTTATATTTCTTTCTCATAAATGGGGGGAAGGGTTTGAATAGTGGGCCATGCAGTTACTAAGATATCAACCCTGTCAAACATGCCACATATGGCGACACCTATAATCTGTCAGGATTCAAATATTTAACTGCCAATGAAGGTTTTTATTTTTACGCCCAGGCAAATAGTCCCCACTTCTAAACTTCAGAGTAGACTGTTTCAATAGGACCATTTTGAAGGAAGTAATGTACAGAGTGTGCAATAATTAAGTCATTATTTACTATCACTTTCTATCTCCCCCACTATGATTGTAATTCATAGTGAATTCTTCCAGACTGCTCACTACGTTCGCATAATGATGATTCTGGAGAGCATAGTGCATTGAATGTTTGGAGTCATTTTAGGCTTAAAGGACAGAAGCAGTCTTGCTCGATCCAGACTGCAGGTCCCCCCTATGTTAATCTCTAGTGCAAGTTGTTATTACAGATTTTGTATAAGTGTGCCATGTTCCATGTGAATATATGCTCAGATGATGTCAGTATAGCAATACTGACATCACTATTGGTACTCCAAGCTGGAGTGTTGATTCCAACTGCTACCAACAAGTCAGGCTTATGGGCTGTCTAAGTGTGAATAACAATTGATTAATCTGCATTCATTGGTATGGTTGTTTGAATCAGTTGGAGAAGGTGAAAGTAATGTGTTTGAACCACTTGCTTGATCCATCATGGACATTCATGGTGTCCTGTTGTGAAATTTCTCCTTGAGGGCAGCACCTTGTGGCTTTCCAGCCTTTTAAGTGAGATCTGCGCCAAAGAAACTGTTCAGAATTGATAACTGGAATGGGGATGATATGGAGATTTTTTGGAAGTGAATGTGGCGGTGTTGCATGGGCATACCAGAGGAAGAGAGATGAGGGGGGGGGGGGGGGGGTAGTTACTCCCCAAAAATTTGGGAAAAGGCCAGACAAGGAGGCTAAGAATTCGATCATCAAATAAACATTATTGGAAATCAGTGATAAGGATGCCCCCAAGCAAAACTCCCCCCCTTAGGTCTTAAATTCTGAATGGTTCCTGAGAATATTATTTTTGCAAAGACAAAGCAGCACATGATAACCTCTCAGACCAACAAATGAATGTGAGAGTGAATGAATTTGTTTTGTTGTAAAAGTGCTAAAACTGATAGCAGTTATACACAAAATCCATGCATTATATATAGCTGGATATTGTAACTTTTGGATTTATTCAAAACATCAAACTGAATAATCAATGTTGAGCAACAATCTAACAGCTTATTGTGGATTTGTAATGGTGTGATCAGTATGGGTTCCAAGTTACACACCTGAAACTGCGAAATATACCAACTGTGAAATCATTATGCTGATACTGACATCACAAGAGCATTGTGGCAGTTGAAAATAACATGGCACACCTATATGAAATCTGTAATAACTAGACATTGTCTTTCATGACAGTAAGTATATAAAATTCAATTGTGAAACACCTCAGTTTTGAAAGTTCCAATTGCACACTGAAATTGCTAAGTGATGCATGATTTGCCTAATCGCTGAACATTATTCAGTCGACTACAAGTACCTACAGTAGCAATGAATTATCAGGAAATATTCTTTGTCAATATTTATTTATGCTAAGCAGCTTGCAATAATTTGAATTCACCCTGACATTTAAAAAATAATGATATACTAGCCATGCAGTCTAGAATTTTTATCAACCATTGTTAAAGTGAAATGAAGTCAGGCAGGCGATTCCCCAAAGAAGTTGTTGCAAACAAAATGAGGGTTACTTACATTGATGACCGAATCTGGGATACCTTCTGTCATATGTACATGTAGTGAACTGCTCAAAATTGCTGACGATCTGGCACTTCAAGGTGCTTTTTGCATTGTAGAGAGTCTCTATTACTTGGCATATTCGATATTACATTTTAGTGCCTATTCACGGAATGTCCATGCATTGGCAAGTGACATTGTAAATAAACAGTGATGATATGTTTATTTTGACATCAATAACAATTTAGGATACAATTACATGAATATCATAGCAAAAACAAGTCATGGTTTGCTATCCGACTATAAAAGCAAAGGTGGAGTTTAGTCCTCGTCCAGCCTAATTTGCCTACCCAGTACGTAAATACAGGAAGCTAATCAACAGTCATTCATCCATCAATGTATGTGTCCTGGGGACACTGTCCACCATGAAACATGACTAACATGCTCTAATTATTTTTCAAACACAATGTCATGTCTTTATCTGAAAGTGTATTTAGCAATAGCAATTACTGATCATTTTTATATCAGAGCTTTTGCTGCTAAAAGATCACTGCATTCTGGATACACAATCTAACATTAAAAATGTTAAAACTTGATTGCGTTTTTTGATACAAAAAACAGCAGTTTCAAAAGCAACAACTAGAGCTGGCTATATATGGTAGCCTGCTAAAGTCACACTATTTTCAAATGAAATTGCTTGTAATCATTGATTTTCAATAATCATTGGACCGTCATGAGCAATCATTGGACTGTCATGAGAAAACGTCCCAGCAGGATGTCATTCAGATGAGATATTCAATTGTTGGCCCTTTGTGTTGGTTTCTGTGCTGGTGATGGACAACTGAGAAACACCTCAGACGAGATAAATGTGTAAAATGTCGAGGACTGCCACTCTTCTCCTTTATCTCATCAAATAACCCGCAAAAATGCCCAGAAAGGCTTACTGGACTGCACTTACCATGTATCTGTCTACCTAAACATCACCGATGTTGAAGTAGACAGAATTCTGTAATGTTTGGGGCTAATTGGGAGAGAGCCAGCTCTCTCCCTCAGGGATTGGTATGATTGTCAGAAATTTTTGGATCGCTTGTCAGAGACAAGGGAACATTTTCCAAAGTGTTTTTTTGATTCAAGGCACTAATATGGTGCATAAAAGAGGCGTGGTAATGACTTTTGCTTCTTGTGATTCTGGTTTATTTAATATTAAGGTTTTAGTTTTCAACCAAATGGGTGTTTATTCACGCGGGAGCAGCCAGTAATTCATATTGACATGGAAAATTAAAGTTTTAAAATTTGTTTCTTACATGTTAAATTTATTTTGTTATGTCTTTAAGGTTGTACCTGACAAAGTTAAGTGGTAATTTGGTAAATATTTCGAGGAAAAGGACAAATTCCAGTGTTTTATCAACATTCATAAATTCAGTTACATTCACTGACTGCTCCCTCAGTGTTACACACAGACTCAGCCATGGTGTAAATGTAAAAGGGATTCTGATTGGTCAAGATCCTAGGTTCATGCTACCTGGTTCATGATTGGCTCATGTCTTTCTGATAGCTTTTTGGACACTTCTGTTAGGGCTAAAATTAAAATTTTAGGCTCTTTAGAATCCTCAATTCATAGACTATATTATTTCGTTTTTTCATGGAGATATATTTATTCATTGCTGAGAATTCGTTGAAAATGCATATATCAGTCATGGTGTAAATGTAAAAGGGATTCTGATTGGTCAAGATCCTAGGTTCATGCTACCTGGTCCATGATTGGCTCATGTCTTTCCAATAGTTTTTCGGAAACTTCTGTTAGGGCTAAAATTAAAATTTTAGGCTCTTTAGAATTCCCATATCTTAGACTGTATTATTTCGTTTTTTCATGGAGATATATTTATTCATTGCTGAGAATTCGTTGAAAATGCATTGGCCTATACTTTTTTGTGCATTGTTGATGCTAAATGATGTTAAATAGCACATTTTTACAATAAGAGGATTTGTTATTCTTCTTTATTAAGTACAATCACACTAATTCAGTTTCATTCTATCTTTGTGATAAAATAAATATTTTTTTATTGTCAAAACAATTGATCTCTTCAAAAGCCATGAATTGGAAGTGTAGGCTGTAATCTGGAGGTGCCATCCAATTGAATGTGTATTTTCAATTGCATTTGATCCAAGCCAAAGAATGGCACTCTCTGTAATCCAATTGATTGCAAGACCCACTTCTGATTGCCAGATTTGAATATAATTGCACTTTAAGTCATGTCTTTTGAATAACTGCCCTTTCATTTCTTGATCAAAGTATATTTGCTGCAAGGTGTGACAGTTCTTTTAGACTTTTAGTCTGAATATTAATATTTAAAGGTGATCCTCTCCTATTGGTTGAAACTCAATCTGTTCTTATTGGATGTTGGAAGTACCTGAACTAATAGACTAATTTCAGGGACGGTTCTCTCAGTAAACACTAGGGAAAAGTGGTGCTTGGTGTCAGTACTCTTAAAATTTCATTGGCTGATAGATTTCCCACCCTTGCCTATGATTGGTCCACCCAAGGTGTCTCCAAGCTGGAGTATTTTTAATGCCTTTTAATATATATATATATACCATTTATTCGTGCTTATCACACCATTTTACGTATTTTGAAAATAATACAATCAATAAATGTAATTGAATTAATAATTATATTCGGGAACCAAATGTCAATTTAAGGATAAATAGAGGATGCAGTCCTTCATCTCCTGTGAGGTCCAATTGTTCAGTTTTGAAACCCTCTGCACCGCAAGTGAAAGTTCCCTTATGGCAGTTGCTGAGCCTTCCAAGCCTGAGTCCAAAATTAATCATAGCATTGTTTGTCCCCATGCCAATTCAGATTACGTGCTTTAATGCTGCCTTTGGATGAGCTCAAAACCTTAATAATTGCTGCAACTCTCCTGTTGTTCCCTGAGATCATAGTATTATACAACCTCAAGAAACGTGAACGCAGGGCACTTTCCATGGGTATTGTTTCATGTAACTTTGAGCACTGTTGAGGCTTTATAACTTCCTAATTCTTTCAGATTAAATTTTGGAAGTAGTGTTTTTAGGTTTAATGGGCATACATCTTCCATTTGTGGAAAGCAAATTAAGAATCATGGAATTACCTAGAAGTTATTTGGGGAAAATGTTCAGCACATTCAGTGAAATAGGTCTATTGGCCAATAAAAAAAAGAATATGTTGTCTCTGTCACACATAACTACATTCAACTTTCAGACTATATATATACCAAACTGTTTTTAAAAAGTGGATTATTATTACTTCTAAATAAGTAATATTAAAGCCTATTTCTGAACTTTAGTAAGCAAGTTGATAAACAGGCATTCCAACTAGTATGTGGACCAAAAAAACGGTGCGGAAATAGGCAAGCCTATTCACGGCGCTTTAGTCAGTGCTAGTTGAGTGCCATTGCTTAAAAAATATAGGCCTATTTTGTCTTCAATCTGTCTGGTCCGCATTAATCTGGGTCTGCAGCTACTTGGTCCGCATCCTTTACTCCTAAGTGTTGTGCCAGAGTGACAGACTGTAGCTTCCCTGGAAGATGCCTGCAGATTTGCAGTATTTAAACCAATTCAAGCCATTTGAAACCCAAAAACTTATCAGGAAAAATCTGTATTTTGTCTACAGGTTTGGCAATAGGCTCAAATTAAAGCTTATTTCAAGTAGAAGAAATCCAGAGTCCAATTTTAAAATCCAATGTCGGATTTTTACAACTGCTTGCAGCCTGTATTGCAGGAGGAATTTTCAGTCAGCCTCCGACCATATAGGAAGTTGCACTATTTCACCTATCACCTTGAAACTGAGCATACAGTCTCAATATAATTTTATCTTGCTGCCATCAACTTTTGGTAAACTTCTGTGACATTAAAATTTTTATTTACGAAACTAAAATGTTCATTTTTTTGCGCGAATTTCAAATGACCATGCAGCTCCATGAAACCAGCACCAACAGCAGCAGTCAGATTCAATAGAAAGAATGAAGGAAGGGATGACAGAAGGATCGTATGAAGGAAGGCAGGAAGGAATGAAGGAAGGGATGAAGGAACGAATGAAGGAACGAAAAAAGAAAGGAAAGTAGGAAGGAAAAAAGGGAGGGGAGGGAGGGAGGATAAACATGTGGATAGATAGATAGATAGATAGATAGATAGATAGATAGATAGATAGATAGATAGATAGATAGATAGATAGATAGATAGATAGCTAGATAGATAGATACTAAGTCTATCTACAAGCAGCTGTTAAAGTGCTTGCACGTTATTTCGAAGTTATCTTATTTTCAGACCTATAAATAATAAATGGCATAAAAACGATCTGTATTGTGATCCATGAAATGTGAAAGAAACACAGCACTAGGATGACATAAATTTTATTGCCTGCCTCGAGTCTGTAACTCAATCTATATTGCAAAACAAGGCACTGAGTTTCCCACCGACTTGTCCTGCGAATCTGAAGGACTTGTTTAAGGTCTCACAAATCTACGAGATTGCTGTACTTCAGCTGAAATCCTGCAGATCTAAAGGAATGTTGGATTTCACTGTTTTCCCAATCATGCATTGACAGCAGAATTTCTTGTTTTCCTCGAGATCTGCGTGAGTCTCGCTGCGACACTCTCTCGAGTCTTTTACATCGATATCTACCTGTGTGCGGCGAACTCCCGTACATTCCGCTTGCGACACGAATTCTAGTCTGGGAATAATTTTGGAACCCTTTTGAATAGGGTAGACCGGGGTAAGTTGTGCCAAAGGTGAGTTGTGCCGCCCACTGTTGGGGTGAAATGAAGAACTTGGCAACGAAGGCAATACCACCTATATATACCCCCTTGGTCAAAATCTTTAGGCACCAAGAAAAAAACTGCCAAATTTTATGGTATGAAAAGCTACACTCATATCTTTTAATTTGTTGCTGAAAAGTTGAAGAGCCGAGGACTGACGTTCTTGTTTCTCAGTCATCTGGTACTTGTAAGAAGATGATGTCCCTCTGGTAGGATGGTGATATGAGGTAGGGGAGATAGGGGACCGATGGGCCACTTGACAAATTATTGGCCATGGAGGCAAATCTGCTTCAGATACAGGATTCATACTGTGCACCCAATTGGCCGCTGTAATTTTCTATTAAATGATATAAGATTCACATAGATCAGCCCAGGGAGAAAGATGAGAAAACACATTTTTTGTCAAGTAAGATGGTGGCCCATCGGTCCCCAACCATGGGGACCGATGGACCATGTTTATAACTTGCCAAAGGGTGGATGAAGAATTTGAAATTTGGTTTCAAGGTGTTTTTGTTGATCCATCTGAGTGTGTAGGATAATAAGAGATCGAAAAAATATAGATATGCCGAGATTTTACACTTTGAAAAAAAATGAAATTTTCACCGATGTTATGAGTAATTTTTTTGAGGTTATAGTAAATCTACTGCAATTATATTTTAGCAGTACATGAACAGATGTATTAGAAACTGTATTGGAGAATTCTAAAATGATTGGTTCATTGGTCACTAAGCAAAAAACAATTATTTGATATTTGGTCGACACAGTCTAAGTTTGGCTACCACCGTGACCATCAAAATCTTGCCTAATACCTCAAATTTGTTGATGAATATTTAAAAATGAGTATATTTTAATTTTTTCGCCATCAATAAATCATTTTTGTCAACCATTGAGATTTTTAGGGAAAAGGTAAAATTTTTGAATGATCTTTGTACTAGTGTGCCACCTGAGGGAGAAATCTGGAATCAAAACAATAAAATTCATCAATAACCCTTCATTAGGCTATACTTTGGTAAACTTCAATTTGAATTCAAGATTGTATTATGTCTAGCCTGGTCATTGTGTTTATTATTTCCTAATACTAACTGGATTGATCATTTGTAATTTCTATGGATATTTTCATTAAAATTATTCCCACCATTTTGTGTTTCAAGCCATTACTAAGGCAAATTCGTCACTTTAAATTTGAGGGCAATCCTTCAAGTCGAAACTTGACATTTAAAGATAAAACTGAAGTTTTATTGGGCTTTTTTCCCCTAAAATATTTTAATATCCAGCCCCATGCCAATATGCCACCTACAGAAATAGTGGCCAATTGGACCCCATGTTGGGTGGCCCATTGGTCCCCAAAAGCTTTAAGATCAGTTAAAGCCTTTTTTTGGTGAAATAAGTTTGTTATTCCTATAAGTCAATGTGTAAATACACCAGTGTATAGGGAAAATCGTCATAGGAAATATATTGCCTCGAGTCTACACACATTTGAGATATTAAACTTTTTCTTAATCAATAAAAAATTATTTTAGATGTTGAAAATTTCATTTTGCCCACTAAACTTTTGTGCTATAACTTATCGATCAGTCATCAATATGGTATTCATAGATGTGATAAGCAATACTAAAAATGCAAATTAGATGTTCCGAAACGTTTTTGATGTGGAGTTAAGAGGATGACCCATCGGTCTCCATGGCCTGTCGGTCCCCATTCTCCCCTATATCTAGACATTTGTGTTGTTAGATTTCATTTCGCATTGTTTATTTATTTTTGACAACCACTTTCATCCTGAAAATCAATTTGGGGTAAGTTGTGCCGTTTTGATTGGGGTGAGTTGGATCTCCTGGAGGCAAAGTGAACCAACCCTGAAATTCAAAATTTCGGGAAATGGCAAAAGCAGTTTTGACCATGTTTGTAAGGCACATGGTTTTGAAGCTATTCCAGTTATATGTTTTACAATGCTAACAACCTGATTTGGGCTTTTTTAATTAACTATTTTGAAATATAGATTGATGATCTAAATTTTTTCCACATGGATAACGATGATTTTAATGAAACATCCATCGCAAGGCAAAGTTAACCAACCAATATTTTGCTTGAAAATGCTCATGATTTTTGGTCAAATTGGCCAAATAAATAAATAATTGCACTTAGTTTAAGATCTTTCATGACCATCACAACTTCAGGGTGGCAAATGAATTAATTAGCCTCACTCTGGAGAGTGTGTTTTTCAGAGACAGTTCAAAATATTGGTTGGTTCACTTTACCGCAAAATGATGGTTGCTTGGGTTGGTTCACTTTACCGTAATACTGAGTCCTCGACCCAATGAATGGCAGTGCTGGTAAGCCAGATGGTTTAAAATGACCCAATACCAATCAGGGAGGATACTTAAAGTTTTTGGTTGAAATTCAATTTATCAGCCTCATTCTGAGGAGTAGAATTGCTGAAATAATGATCAAAACTTGGGTTGGTTCACTTTGCCTTGAAATGCATGGGTTGATTCACTTTGCCTTGAGATGAGTGGGTTGGTTCACTTTGCCTTGCCTGTCCGCGTGCCTTGGCGGTCCGGCCTTGGCCCGGCCTTGGCCTGGCCTTGGCCCGGCGTCGGTCCGATGCTGCTGACATCGGACCGGCTTTGGGCCGACGTTGGGCTGCCGAGGCATGCTGATAGGGTTGTGACTAAAGTGAGTTTTGGCCACATTGGATTGGTTCATCCCCTCTATAAAAACAGCCTTGTTATTGGAATTAAGTTAGGTCACCTAACCATCGGATAGAGGACACAATTTAATGTCAAAAACCATTGAAACATGCGAAAGCCAAAATTCAGGGTTGGTTCACTTTGCCTTCCGAGGATCCAGTTGTGCAAATGGTATGACATAGGAATTAATTTTGTTTTCATCTTTTTTTGTCTTCATTTTACACAAAGCCTAAACATGTTGTGAAATAACTTACACTGAAAGGAACATGTGTTAAAAGTGTTATACCGCCCTCTAAACAATAAATAATTCTAGGTTTTTCAGCATTTAAAATTTTTGTATAAAATGGCTCATAAATGTTTGATTAGTTTCATGTAATATGTCAGGCATAAGTTAAAAACATGATAAAAATAATCCATCTGAAGAAACGGGTGAAATACAAGGTCTTTTTTGGCTTAAATTAAGCGGAACAACTTACCCCGTCACGCGGCACAACTTGACCCGGCACCGGGTTAAGTTGTTCCGCTTGACCTACTTTTTTCAAATGCTTACCGTGACCTTCCGAATGGTCGGATTGCCCTGACACTATTCTATTTTGATGTCTGATTTTCAGATTACATGATTAAGCTTTGGTTTTTCGGAAAATCAGCATTATGAAAAAAATGGCACAACCTACCCCGGTCATGTCTCGCAGTTAGACAGTGAGGTGCAGGTTTTAAAAAAATATTCATGTGGTTAAGCAATGTGACCAATCATAGTGAATGGAATAATGTAATTTTCTGATTTCCTTATGTAATAATGGGCAATGTTAATGATGATGTCACATTGTCACAATGGTTAACAAAGAGGCTCTGATAGGCCTTGTAATGCTGCAATGCCTTCTTTCCCAGTTGTAATTCAATGAAAGTATTTTGCAGCCTGATGGCTGAACATTATTCAGTAACTTCCAAGTACAATATAGGCCCACAGTAGCAATGAATTATAAGAAAATATTCATTGTCAGTATTTATTTTTGCTTAGCAGCTTGCCATAATTTAAATTCACCCAGACTTCAAAAGAAGAATGTAATATTAGGCCTGCACTAAACGCTGCATGCCTCCGCCATGCAGTCTAGAATTCTTTTCAACCATTGTTTAAGTGAAATGAAGTCAAGCAGGTGATTCTCCAAACAAGCTGTATGGCACACAAACTAAGGGTTACTTACCTTGATGACCGAACCTGGGATGGCTCCGGTCGCATGTAGTGAACTGCTCAAAATTGCTGACGATCTGGCATAGTGGATAGTCTTTATTACTTGGCATATTAAATATTAAATTTTTGTACCTACACATGGCATGTTAGAATATTTGTTATTGATGTTCGAATGTCCCAAGCCTCTGTCCAAGTATGGGCCAGTGACATCGTAAATTAACTGTGGTGATTTTATCACGTTTTACTATCTGACTGTTAAAGCAAATGGGTGAAGTTTAGTCCACGTCTTGTCCTAATTTGCCAACCATGTGCATAAATACAGGATGTAAAGTCCCAATCATCCTACCATTTATTTATGTATCCCCCATGAAATATGACCGACACTCATGGGAAGGATAATAAATAAAGGTCTATTCATCATTCAGACATGATACAGCTTCATCTGTAAATGTGTAGTTAGCAATTATCATGGCAATTACTGATTGCTTTATATCAGAGTTTTAGTTATTTTTATGATAACTGTATGCTTGAAACAGAAGCCAGCATGCTTGAAACTGCATCCAGCATGCTTGAAACAGAATCCAGCATGCTTGAAAGAGAATCCAGCATGCTTGAAACAGAATCCAGCATGCTTGAAACAGAATCCAGCATGCTTGAAACAGAATCCAGCATGCTTGAAAGAGAATCCAGCATGCTTGAAACAGAATCCAGCATGCTTGAAAGAGAATCCAGCATGCTTGAAAGAGAATCCAGCATGCTTGAAAGAGAATCCAGCATGCTTGAAACAGAATCCAGCATGCTTGAAACAGCATCCAGCATGCTTGAAACAGAAGCCAGCATGCTTGAAAGAGAATCCAGCATGCTTGAAACAGAATCCAGCATGCTTGAAACAGAAGCCAGCATGCTTGAAAGAGAAGCCAGCATGCTTGAAACAGAATCCGACATTCAAGATCTTAATATTCCTTGTGGCCCAACCAAACTGTCCAAACTGGCCTTGAAAAATAAATAATCTCATAAAATTGTAGAAAAAAAAAAGAAATTAATTTGCCAACATGTACCGTAATCTGAATATCTCAAATTAATGTAATATTTATTCATTTTGGTGATTTGCAGAATGTGTCAATTGCCCCTTTGTTTTAGTGTCTAATAATCAAACATTCATTTTAACTTATTGTTTGTCAATATGTAAACATTGAACAGGAATAAACTATTTGTGTTTGTCTGTCTGTCCTTCTGTCTAGTTGTCCTTCTGTTTGCCGGTCCGCCAATTGAGAGTTTCATAAGTTACAGCATTTTATTTTTTAAATTACTTCTACTGAGATACCAAGAACTACTCATCGGTCCACTGTGGAAAAAATAAATCAGTTAAAGATTCATAAGGAATATCTTACTCCAGATGGTTGCGACAATCATAATTATTCAAGTTTTGAAGGATTGTTGTCCACTACCATGGGAACTGTGCCTCTGCTAATTTAGGTGACTGACTTAAGTTGTGCTGGTGTACACCTGATCAGACGGGGCAGCTCAACTTCCATCTTTTGTGGGGGAAGCTGCGCAACTGCCATATATGGTGATGAGATGAGTGGACTGGGAGTCTGGCACATACCCCATTAATAGAAACCTGTCAATTCATTTCTTTCTGACAAATAGACAAGATAATGAAGTTTATTACAAAGTTTCATCAGACTTTCTTGTTTGTCATCTGTTTTTATAGCCATACACATAGAAAAACAACATTGGATTGAGTGTATTCCTTGTGTAATAATTAATTTAATTCCACCTGTTAACCCCAAATAATGTTTGATTGATGTTAACATTTTAAAGATACCATGAACAACATTGTTTCTTTGGAAAGTATTTGGAGTATCATCTTTGAAATGCTATTTCAGGCAGTTGGTTCAGGCGTGCAAATAATTTTTTGTCATCGGGATTCACTTTTTTCAAGTTTACCTGAAAAATGCATTTTATAGAAAATGAAACGCATGTGATCCTAACCTACTAACACTACTCTGAAACATAGGACAGTTTTTTGTATCACATTGGCATTTTTCTCTGAAATATGACGAAAAATCAAAGCGTGCAAATAATTTCTTTGTTGACTGTATGTACATGTGATGTAGGCCTACTCCTAAATGGCTAGGAATTCCCTAAAAACTTGATGATATGTTTACTTTATAATATGATTACTATTATTATTTACCATGATGAAGAAAGACCTCACTTTTAGCATATAGAACATTTTGACAAGTATACACTAACCAACACAGGAAAAGATGAGGACGACATTTGACAAACAAATTCTAAGAAAAGCATCGGACAAAACTGACAAACTATATTGTACATGGCACCAAATTGTGGTGGAGAGAATTGAAGAATACTGGCTCCAACTTAAAGCAAATTGTATGGTCTTTGGCTCTTTGGGCATCTGTTCCATGGAGTATGTCATATTAATCATATTTTAAGGCCTCAGCCTTGGCTTGATTTCGGATGCCAAATCTTTGGCCTTTGCTTCGGTCTCAGATGTCTTTTGGCCACTGGGGGGCCCTTGAGACCAGCAAAATTTTGATGACCTCCTTGGCTCGGTCATGGATGTCATGGCCTCGACTACATCAGTGGAATACCACTTCATTGAACTTTGAATCAGGAACAATTGTAGGACTCAAAACATGCCTGGTGTTCTTTGATGAATTCAAAGTATATCAGACTAAATTTTAATGTATGAATATATGGAACTCATCCTCAATTACTCTGCAATTTCTAGTACACAGTCTAGTATTATCAGACACTTTCCAAGTCTTAGTACATTGACCTCTTTCGATTTTTGCATGTTGAGTCCTAATTACCAATTTAGCTAGGGTTTGGCGTTTCTAATATATTATTGAATGGCTACACAATTTTTCTTGATGAAATTCCTGTTTTAAATTGCAATGCATGAATGTCTTCAGTTTGTTAACATTCCCGTTTCTTCTGCTGTCATTGTAGTTATTGAAAATTGATATGACGATGCACTTCATATTTTTGGTTACAGACTCGACAGTTGTATTAATAATCTGGAATATTTTGTTTCTGGGTTTTCCTAAATTAGATCCAATCGAATTCTTATATTTCATAGATTTTTTTAATATTAAAAAGGTTGCAGGGGGGCACATTTCATATTATGTCCTTCGGAGTCAAAAATGTGGGGGGGGGGGGATTAGGGTAGGTTGATTTTGCAAAAACTTCTGAATTTCAATGTTGGACAAATTGGGATGGCGACATTTTCATGTCAAAAGGCCATATTAAAAATTTCAGGTCTCTGACTCTAATACTTTTTTGAGGAAATCCATTTAAAGTTTTGAGTTTTTAGACATTTTTCGATAGGTTTGCCGATTCGCGGTATTAAATAACTTAGTCAATTCAAGAGATAAGACAATGAAACTGGTATGGTTGGACAGGGCTCAATCAGACCTTCATTTTGAATACCAACATTAATGGTCTAGGCCAAATTTGAAGGCGCAAGTAACTTCACAATCTGATAACTTTTAATTTTTTTGCTTGACTTGCCAATCAAAGTATGACTATAGGTGTAAATGTAAATCCATTGGCTGTTGAGATATCTGGCAATATTAGTGATCTTAGGTAAAACACCCAGACCTATAATATAGTTACCTTTGTCAATTCAATGATTTCACAGGTGTCGTGAATAGAACCACAGAAGTCAAAAACTTGTAAATACGGGTATCAGGTTATTAGATTTTTTCAGTGAGTCATTTCAGAATCAGGTTCAGTATTATAATGTCCTAAAAAAAAGACAAAGAAACGGAACCCAGGGCATCATTCTAACCAAGAAAGAAGTTCAAATAGAACAACCACCTGATATGAATTTGTATATTTCTGTTCCGGTGTGCGGAAATTGTAACATGAAACTTCCCTGTTTTGACAATTAAGGTACTATAAATATTGTTTAAGCACTTCTTTACAGTTTTTACAGTTTCTATAATGGAACTAAGATGATGGATTATTAGACAGCTCTTTATGTCATCACTTGAGCCTTATGGAACACAATCATGCCTTTTGGATTGGAAATATTACATTTCAAACATAATATCAATGCTCAGAAAGAGAGAGAAAAAATACAATTTGCTTTTTTTTAATGCAGTGCCATATAAAGGCCTACCACTCAGATTTTGAACTATAATTTTATGCTAGATGTTGGCTTTTAACTTGTTTGCATCAATACCACTTTGAAATTTTATTTCTGAGGTTTGATTTATTCAAAATTAAGCTGTGCAGCTGGAAAACTCGGCGAAGTTTCATAGCTTCGCAAAATGAAACTGTTACTACCCCATACATCCGATATGGCTCAATGTAAGGCCTCCAATGCTTGTGAAAGTGTAATCCAGTAGACTGACATAGGGTTGAATATAACGCGCGCCAGTAAAAAACTTTTTCAAGTAATTTCCTGTTTATTACTGCTTTGAAACATCAGATCTGTCTTTCTTTCTCAAAATTGTGAAATTTTATAAGAAGTGCAGATTAAAAATTATTGGAAACCCTTCATGTTTGTATTCAAATTGTAGGTCTTTTTGAGATCTTTTCAAATATGTAGGTTTTGTTACTGTATGATGATAAATGACAAAGTTATACGAAACCGCGAGTTTGCGAAACAACCGATAAATGTTCAAAATGTCAAAAATTCAATGTCATTTCCTCAAAAAAGTTTTCAAGTTAGAGACCTCAAATTTTGGATATAGTCTTCTGATAAGAAAATCTCACTATCCCAATTTGTCCGATGGTGAAGTTCCGAAATCAACCTACCCTAAGGGGGGGATGTCCCCCATGTCCCGTTCCAAATTATGTCCTTGGACCTTGGTGGTTATGTGGCATGATCTTTGGTCATTCAAAACTTCCTGTGAGGATCGTTTGGGCAAACCACTCTGTCATTAAGATTGTTTAAGAAAAAAGACAAAATATTATAAACGAGAGTTATGTGCAGATTTTTATTTTGGTGAGAGAACAGCATAACCTGACAAGAAAAAAGTTTACATTGGAAGAATTTACCTTTACAACAATAATAAGCAACACTAAGCCTTGAAAATTAATTTAAGATTATAACTCAGTTACTCAATACATGAATAGTCACACACCGGTGAAAAGCCTAAAATTTTGTAATGCAGTGACTTTTGCCGATGACACCACTATATTTGCTTCTGGAAATAATCCATAATTTCAGTGAGTAAAATTTAATTCAGATCTCGAAAAACTCAGTCAATGGATTAAAAGTTTTTTTCCCTTACTCTAAATGCTGACAAAACAAAGTATATATTATTTCACAATAAACAAAAGAACTGTAATTATAATGGAATGCTAAGTATGAGTCAAACATTAATTGAAGGATTAAAAAACATAAAATTTCTTGGGGTAACAATTGAAGAATATTTGGAATGGGATTTACAGGTTAAAAATGTAATTTAAAAAATGATAGCTGGCAATTACAGCCTAGCAATGGTTAAAAATATGTTACCAGTTAAATCAAAACTACTGATATACTATGAAAATGTTAAAAGTCATGCTACATACGGCATCGCAGCATGGGGGCCTTTATTGACAAAGAAACTATTGAAAAAAATAAAAATCCAAAAAAATAAATCTATGCGATTAATCTTTAATGTTGGAAATAGGGCTAATCTAAAGGTACTATACAGGAAAGGAAAAATCTTAACGATAGACGATATTATAAATTTAGAACTACTGAAAGTGTCTCATAGCCCTATCAGCATGCCTTGGCGGTCCAACGTCGGCCCGAAGCTGGTCCGATGCTGCTGACATCGGACTGACGCTTGGCCGACGTTGGACCGCCGAGGCATGCTGACAGGGAGATACATATGACAAAATACCAGCTAGACTAATAGATCTATTTGAAATAACTAGACATACATATAATACAAGGAATCTAACTAATTTAAGAGCTTTACATCATACTACCCAACAATACAATAAAAGCTTCTTGGTGCATCCCCTTATTTATGGATCCAATTGTCAAATAATTTAAAATAAAAACGAAAATTGAAAAACTTCATCAAATCCTACTCAAAACATGTCTATCAGGTTTACTAGTAACTTCTATTATCTGTGCTATTTTACTCAATTTTCAGTGAAATATAAATTAAGATCATTTCCCTCTTCATTTTCATCACTTCATTTTATTTTTATTCTATATTCATTTTTATTTTTATTTTTTCCTTTTTAAAATATATTTTTGTGTATATTTAAGGGCCAGCAATAATAATAGTTCTGACGAACTCTGCTGAGTCCCACTTAGTGTTATTTACTCTTCATTGTTGATTGTTTAATGATTGTAATATATATATACATTTGTATGTACTTGTCATAAATGTAAAATAAAATAATTCTAACACTTGTCAGTGAAGTGAATTTGAATGAAAACTGACACCTATGCCCTCCAGTAGTTGAAGTGAAGTAGTAAAAATTTTATCAACATTGAGCTCCCTCTGGCTGGCAACTTGTTAGAAATTAACAATAATGCCATGATTGGCACTGTGTTGTTGATATTTGCACTTTTTTTACCTTAAATATTGAATAATACAGATTAAACTCTTTGTGGGAGCCATAACAAACTGTTCTTGTTAAAAGTTTTCTGTTAATAGTCCTAATGACAATTTTATGATTGACTTGTATAATAAAAGTTGGTGAAAATAAAAGGGTCATGGCCTTTTACTTCATTGAAAGTCAAAGTACACTGTAAAAATAGTTTGTTTAACACAGACTAAAGCAGACATAAGCTGGTATCTATTCAGAATCATTGTGTAACATCATATAAAAGCTATATATGCTTGTTGCAGACATGTTTTACATGAAATTAAACATATAAAATTGAAAGCTGACACACAGATCATTTCGTTAATCCTCAGTCCATCCAGACATCAATGTTTCAAACAATTAATTTCCTTTAATTAGAACTACTGTTATCTCTATACTTATATTACACCAGATAAAACCTTGTTGATCAAGTTTTTTTTTTTTAATTTTGGGAGCCACCATAACTGATATCTATTAGAGCGAGGACTCGTTCCTATTATTTTATAAACGATTAATAGTTTTTTCTTTTACAAATAACAAATTATTAATATGATTATTTTAGCATCGTCCTCTTCCGCCTCACATTGGACAAAAGATTAATAAATTTCAGCATTGTCAGGACCAGGTACTGCAATCTTAATGCTTAACATCTAACATGATGCTTGTAGTTACATTAAAGTTTGTCTTTATAGCATTGTAATAATATGATGAACTGGAAAATTAATCCAAATTATTCAGACTGGATCCATTGGAAAATTGTCTCAAATGCAGAAAACACATATTCGATCGAATAATCGATCGATTAATCGATTATATTGATTAATTGACAGAGCCCTAGTATCAATTCAATATGCCGATGAACAGGCTAATTAGATCTTCACAAAAAAACGACATGCACTTTTTGCCTACAGGCTTCCAAATGAATTTTTTAACATACATGGAATATTAAAAATGTTCAAGCTGATTTGATATTGTCCCAAATTTGTACTATTATCTTATACTGACAGATGTACATAGAACATTCTATGAGAGAAATCTTCAAACAACTTTCCAATTTCTAACATGGACAGTACATGTACACAGGGAGTGAACACTCTTGATTATTTAAGATATTTAAACCTATTAAGAGACAAAAAAATACTAAACATGAATAAAAATGTCTAATTATCATCATATATAATATATAATCATGCACAGATCAAAATTTACTTTATCTTGCCATTGAGGATATGTAGGCCTATAGGTCTTTGTCCGCAAGATCCATTACATGTCACTAACGATCTTGTTACAATTTGCTCTTTAACTGACAACATTTGAAATAGATAACATTTATCTACAAGCATTG
This sequence comes from Platynereis dumerilii, assembly GCA_026936325.1. NCBI lineage: Eukaryota > Metazoa > Annelida > Polychaeta > Phyllodocida > Nereididae > Platynereis > Platynereis dumerilii. The sequence continues at coordinate 7,688,360 of JAPTHN010000024.1, forward strand.
TTGAGTCTCGTATCAACAGACTACCGAGTAGTATGTATAATATTGGTGAATGTTTTTCTGACTAATTATATGGTATGGTATTCTGACTCCCTATAATTATAGGTTATTTCATGGGTTGGACCTGTATTTCTCTGGTATTTTCACCCGAAACCCTGTATTCCCAAAACCCATGTATTTTCCCTCTGATGTTCAATGTGTTGATGTTATCCAGGGAAAAGGGGCTGTATCAGGGAAGAAATGTACCTAGAATGGTGAGTGCTAGTGAGCAGATTTATCTGGAATGGGCGCTACATAAAATCATGCTATACTATTATTTTTGCTATTAAATATTACAGGAATGCATCATCTTGCCATTTGTTTACATGGTGTCTATGAGTTCTTATACTGACAGATGTGTGGCTTTGTTTCAGCACAGTCTTTTACCAATTGCAATGAATCATATTCTGACTAATGTATTCCTTTTTTCGTTATTTCTTGCTGCGTATCTTACTATGGTTAAGGGATCTTATACTGACAAATGTATGGCTTTGTTGCAGCACAGTCTTCATCAGACCATTTTCCGCCATCTTGCACTGACATTGCCACACACTGTTGAGAATTTATTCCTCCATCGGGTTGACTTGTTTTCCAGAATGTGTTTTTGCGAAGGCCAATTTCATTTGGATTGTCCATCCAATAATAGGCTCCAGATCCATCAGTGCGCAGTCCAATCCAAGCACTGAAAATATAAAAGCATACATATACTAGAAAGAATATCTATTAAAAACTTCATAATCGTGCACTATTTTGGGACAATTTCAAACCAGATGATGTACCTTCGTACAAATTGCTCAACACTCAAAACAAGTACAATAAAAAATAACTTTTACTAAGTGAGGAGCTCTTGTATAACACACCAGACAATAGAAGACATCACATCAATTAGATATTCTTCGTTGATAGCAATTTCAATACTTAAACATTCACCACCTTGCTTATCAAATTCACTTCTTCTTCTACTAGGAATCTGGTTGCTGACATTAAACATAAGACTTAGTGGCCAAACCACCCCAGACCCCCCTAAGACCCCAAAATTAGCCATTGATAAAAAACTGCGAAATATTAGATGATTCGTCAATTTTAGACTCAAACAAACACAAAATATCGATGTTAATTTTTGAAAACGTCTTAAGTGAAGAAAATCACAAAGGCAAAGGAGCAAGTCGGCCATTTTGAAACAGAGTGAATTGGGAAGAAACGAAATCTTCGATTTTCGCAGACCCCAAACAGTGGGGTATTTAGGTGGGTATTGGGTCACAGCCCCCCCCCCTTGGGCCAAAAATTAACATGGAAGAGATAGGAAGAGCTGCAGAGCGCCCTGTGTCTTTTTTTCAACCAATTCATACTTTTGTTAATCTCTGTTTTCCTGTGTTTTGATAACCAATGACTTTTAATCAAGTGAATTCAATAGTTACAATTATTATAAATTTGTGTGAATGTATATGTAATTTGTAAACATAAACATTTTTAAAAATCGGATCCATAAAATCTTGTTTTTTTAAATTCACTTTTGACTAAATAATATTTTAAGAAAAACGTAAAAAAAATTATTATTTATTGATACTAATGCTGAAATATTGGTAAACCTGCATTTTAAAAACAATTTGGATCGTAATAGATCAAATTTGATATTTTCCATAATGACCTGCCTCCTGTTGGATTGTTCTGATAGCCTGATTTATCATATTTGATTCATTCCAGTAGCTCAAATAGCGCCAGTTATGTCAATCCAAAAACTTCGAAATACCATTTCAATTGCAGTTTACAATTAAAATTGGTATTAAGAAATTCCTATGAAGTGATATCTAAAACCTGTAATTGGGTAGACGTCTACCAAAATGATCGTTATCCATACCGCAAAATTTTTTAAAAGCTCTTTTAAAATACCTACCAATGCGTAATGGGAGAATCAATTTTGATATGTTTAGTAATATGCTGGTTGTTGTAAGTGCAGGAAATTGTTTAATTTTCAATTTATGACAAATCCCAAAGATTTCGAATGTCGAGGAATAAGAAACCAATTGCATGTAAGTATTAGGGTAAGTTTCCTTGACTGGAGTTCCCCCGTGGCCTAATTGGTAAGTGCGCTTCTCAACTGGCTTTGAGGGCGTGGTTTCAAATCACACCCCGGGAACTCACTTTAGTCCGAGCCCATGGGACATTAAATGGAGGCGGGTTGTATCCAGTGTTCTGTGCTGGGGCAACTGAAAGACCCTGGGCATCCCTGAATTAATAGGGTATGTGCCAGACTCAGTCTTCTCATCTCATCATCATACGGCGATCGCCTGCCTCGATATAGCCCACTAAGGTGCTGCAGAGGCATAAAACACAAACAAACAAAACAAACAAACAAAGTTTCCTTGACTCTTACACCTGAATTTAGCATAATTTAAGAAAGTCATATTATAGTAACTGTTGGCCTGCAGAGTGCAGACCATGGTTAATCAACCAGGGCCTCAAATAAAACGTTTTCACAAACTCCAATAGAAAAATGTCAATTGGTATCATTAATGTACTGGGAATAATTTCTGAAGCAAAAAAATACGAGGGGTATCCTTGAGTCGGACATGCACATGTGATCTCCCTAAAACAATGCACTAAAGATTGGGCTATTTAAGAACTTCAGAATCAATCAAAAGGGCTCATATTAGAAAAAATAATAGTTTGAGCTAAGTTTAAACGATGGGCCATAAAATCTGAGGTCGAATCAGTGCCATAGGAGAGTGAAAGAGCCTCCAATCTCACTAGATATTACTGAAAATATACAAATTTAGGATCAAAAGTTAAGTGAAAATTATGCCCAATCTTCAGGGCTATGGAAGACACACTATTCTCCCTTATATCTGATGCTTTTTGAACGAATAAAGGAAGTCTTAAGCTAAAGATAGATACCAAATACAGGGCCAGTAGAGCTCTCAATTGGCTAATTCACTGCAATTTAAAGTGTCCGACTCAAGGAGATATTTCTTAAATGTCCGGCTCAAAAAACATTACCCTAATTGATTTCTATGATGGATTTATAGCATCTGCAATTTGAAACATTAATATCCACTACTGACTTCCTGCGAATTACACAAAAAACCAATACTGATATTTTCTGGTACAAATGCAATTGGTTTTTGAAAATACCAATTATAAAATGTTTTTTTTAACAATCAAAAGGTGGCTAAAATACTGGAAAAGCTTAGATACCAATTTCGGTGTCTTATTAGAACTTTAGTTTTTAGAGTGTTGATAAGGCTTTCATATCATGTCACATACTATGTATGGCTATTCTCAACACTAGATCATAATTATGCCAACACAGCATCACACTCCACACCACAGCCAATCACTATGCTCCAGCAGTGTGAGGCCAAATACCAATTTTGCCAGATTTTTCAAATTCTACATAGTTTCTGGAAGGATAGTAATGGTGTAAAATTATATGATTCCATAATGAAAAATAACCAAATATAAAAATTGTCACTTTGCGAAACGATATATTCTAAATCATCATTTTCAAAAACTTTATATACCTATAGAATCTATCAGCACTTTCATATGTAATTGATCATCATTATTATGCAGAATTCAAGAACAGTCTAGTGCTGGTTTTAGAATAACTATGGGTCTGAAGCCATTGATGAAGGGTGTATGATTTTTGGAGGAGAAGGCAGATGCTCTGACATGTCTCTCTAAGGTGGAATATGTACACATTTCGCAAAGTAAAGGCTGAAAGTCTGATAATTGTTGTGCAAGTTAGAAATGAAGTAATTCCTGAACAAGATATTTTAAAAACCTGTCTTAAGCAAGGTAATCATATGATCAAAGTTTCTATCAATCAAATTAAGCTTACTTGTAGGGATTACTATAGGAAAATGTTGATGTCACTGCATTTGTGTGGGTCTCCCCCCTTGCAGGCCACACGTATTGAAGTCCCTGAGATACACAGTATTTGCCTGCTTCAGTGAAATTTCTCCAGGCGGAAACTGTTTTCACTTCCAAAAGACAATTTCCTGGTGGCTATTCAAATGAAGGAGATGCACAACCTGAAAAAAAACCAACATGTACAAATTCAAAACATCAGTAAACTGTACAATATCCCAAAGCTCAATTGTGATTATCTTTTCTGCATGTAAGGTTTACTGTTGTGATCTTCTTCGCTGTGCCATATTAAGTGTAACATTAAACGGGTTAGAATTATAAAATATGACTCTCACAATCATGGCGTCTGTAAAAGTTCCTTTATTTCGATGACGTCATTACATTATAGCCGTGACGTCATTGCATCGTTGCCGTGACGTCATTCACCCAGAACACACCAACGCCCCTAGTGGTGATTACTCCATTACATCCCTCCTTTCCTTTGGTTAAAATTACATCTGGATGTTACATGCAAATGAGGGGCACACCAATAACATTTACAAACTGTTTAGGTCTAACTCACGAAAAACCAATTACAATATGATCATGAGTACATTAAAAGTCCATAAAAGTCCATAAAGTGTAATCACTTCCAAAACTAACAACAAATTCATAATATCAACATTTAACCATGATAATCAACTGAGACTTTTTATGAACAGTAAAGCTCACGTGAACAAACAACTCATTGACATGAAACTACAGATTATACACATTATTAAACATAGTCATCATATCGCCTTGGCCTTCTGACCTCCCTGCTTGGTCTAGGAACAGGCTCTGACTCTGGAACCAAAACTGGCTCGAATGGTAACTCGTCATCAATTTCTCTAGAATTATCGTGCTCCAACAAGGGGTCTTGTTCGGTGCTGATGGGCTTGCAATGGCTGACATTTCTAGCCTTGATCTCTGCACCCCTTTGAGCCACAATCATGGGGCCTTTCCTCTCAACTACCTCAAAAGGTTGTTCCTGAAATTTGGGGCTGAGTTTATTCTTTCTGAGCATGTTCTTTAAGAGAACTTTGTCACCCACTTTAATCTGAGATTCTCGAATACGCCTTCTCCTTTCAGCATTTTGTTTCATTACCAACTTGGCTTTTTGATCATTCTCTGCCAGCCGTGAGTTATCATGAAATGAAAATTCTTGGGGAAGTTTGGTTTTTAGAGGGTAACCATTGAGCGCTGTTGCTGGTGCAATGTTAGTTGTGACATGCGGGGTTGCCCTGTAATTTCTGAGAAATTTGATCAGTTCTTTTCTCCAGGGTTTACCCTCTAACTGAGCACTGCGAACGACTTTTCCTAACGACTTCATGAAATTTTCCGCTGCGCCATTTGCTTCCGGCCAGTACGGAGTTACTTTTCTATGCTTGAACCCCAATACTTCCGCAAAACGGGCAAACTCCGCACTTTGGAAGGGAGAACCATTGTCACTTTTTACGACATCAGGAATTCCACGGGATGCGAAGATTTTGTCAAAAATGGGAATAACTGTACTAGCTGACAAGGAACCAATGACTTCAACCTCTGGGAATCTGGTCCTATCACACCTGATAACTAGTAAGTAATGTCCGGACGGTAATGGTCCATAAAAATCTGTGCTAAGGTGTGACCATGGTTTGTCAGGAATTTCTGACATTTTCAAAGGCGCACGTTGTTTGCCATCATAGTTGGCTTGACAAGCTACACATTCACTAAGAATTTTCTGCACCAATGCATCAATACCTGGGAACCACACCTTTTCTCGAATAAGTGACTTAGTCTTATTGATTCCTTGATGGCCTTCGTGGGCAATGCGGACTGCCTTTTCCCGCAATGCCTGAGGAAGCACGACTTTGTTATTCTTCAAAAGAACACCCTTTTCTGAAACTGACAGTTCATGTTTGATTAAGCGAAACAATTTAAGCTTGTTTCCAAAGCACTCAACATGAGAACCTGACTCGTCTAATTTGTACCACTTGCCGTTTCTGACCAGTTCAATTACTTTCTGTAAAGTGTAATCAGAGCTTGTGGCCTCAACTACTTGCTGATGAGTCATGGCTTTTGGGACCGCCATTTCAGCAACATAGTTTACATACTCCTCGGCAACTTTGGTTGCTCTACTTTCAGTAGTCTCCAACATTGGATGTCGTGACAAGTAGTCAGCTGGGTTTGATTTTCCAACACCATATTTAAGAGTGACATCATACGGCTGCAAGCGCAATGCCCAGCGTTCTAACCGCATAGGCAAACACGCACTGGGTTTGCCAAACAAACCCAGAAGGGGCTTGTGGTCTGTTACCACTTCTACTGGCTTCCCAAATAAATAGACATGAAACCGTTCGCACGCCCACATGATTGCTAAAGCTTCTCGCTCAATTTGAGCATACCTTTGTTCGACCTTAGTCAATGAACGACTTGCGTAAGCAACTATGTGCTGATTACCTGCGTGATCAAACTGCACTAGGATGGCGCCGACTCCTACCGGCGAAGCATCCACCAGAACTTTGGTTTTCCTGTCAACATCAAAGTAGGCGACACACGGTTTTGCGCTGAGGCAACTCACCAACTGCTCAAAAGCTTGCTGCTGATCTTTACCCCAACAAATTTTTTTACCTTTTAAAGTGAGCTGGCGGATAGGTTCCGTGATCGTTGCATAATTGGGGATAAAACGGGCACTGAAGTTGACCATCCCCAACAAGCTTCTAACCTCTTCCACACTTTGGGGTTGAGACATTTCGTAGAGAGCTTGCAGCCTTCTAGGGGAAGGTTCCATCCCTTTTTGTGAGAAAATCATGCCAAAGAATTCAATCGATTTTCTGCTGAATTCACATTTAGCGGGATTTAACGTGAGATTGCTGGCTTGCAGCCTACGAAATACGTCTGCTAGAGCTCTATCATGATCTGCTTGTGTTACCCCACCTACGATAATGTCATCCGACACATTCATAGCGCCACTGGTCAAATCGCCTGCCCCATCTAGGATTTGGGCGATCGCGTTTTGGAAAATTTCACTTGCACATGAAATACCGAAGTTCAGTCTTTTGTACCTTCGGAGACCTAAATGGGTACTAAAAGTGGTGATGTATCGAGACGCCTCACTTAGGACTAACTGATGATACCCAGACCGCAAATCTAGCTTGCTGAAAACAGTCCACCCATTCACCTTGTTCTGAATTTCGTCTATTGTTGGCATGACGTGCCTTTCCCTTTTAATGGCAAGGTTGGCCCTGCGCATGTCAACACACATGCGGATTTCACTTGGATTTCTGGGCTTAGGCGCTACAACAACTGGGGATACCCATGGGGTTGGTCCTTCAACTGGTTCGATTATGTCAAGTTTTTCTAACTTTTCTATCTCAGCTTCTAACTGTTTTCTGACATGAAATGGGACACGTCTGTGTCTCTGTGCCACAGGTTCTACCTGTTCGTCGATGTGTAACTTCACCTCAAAATTTCTCATTTTTCCAACACCAGAGAATAATTCAGGGTTTTGCTGAACCAGTTTGTCTGACACCGATTTGTGCTCTATACTGTTGACTTTATGCTCAGCGATTGTAAGCAACTCTAAGTCTAAACAATGTTTGATGCCTAGCAAGCAACCTGAACGACCCGGCACAACATAGATATCTGCTTGAGTTTTCTTGCCATTACACTGAAGATCCGCAGTAAACGTACCTATTGGCACAATACTACCACCACCATAAGGATTGATGTTACCTTGGGAGGAATTGAGTTTAACACCACCTTGAAACTTAACAATGAATGTTGCCTCATCAACCACACTACATGTGGCTGCACTATCTGCAGTAAACACAATGTTGCAACCTTTGACATTGACATCAAATTTTGGCGTTTGAATTTTGACAGCCTTGGGCTCATTGGATTGACACTGAACATTGTGCACATCATTGACATTGACATTTTGCAAACTGACATCATCAACATTCAAACAAAACAAGTATGCATCATCACCATTGTCATTGTACAAACTCATAGCATTGTCAAAATAATTGTTCATATCATCACCAATGTTAGTGTCACTGTCACTGATCTGATGCACTTGTCTCCCGTTGCGACCATTTCTGCTATTCCCTCGGTTGAACTGTCGATTGCGATTTGTTGAGAATGACTGTGAACGGTTGCGATTCCAGGGTTGCTGTTGTGGACTGCGTTGGTACTGCTGATACTGGGTTGCATTCTGTTGCTGTTGTGGACTGCGTTGGTACTGCTGATACTGGGTTGCATTCTGTTGCCCACGTCCGCGCCACTGCTGACTGCGATTTGTCGATAGACAATGTTGAGCGAAATGGTGCTTCCTACCACAGGAGAGGCACGTGATCCCAAAGGCTGGACAGTTCTGTTGCCCACCAGAGTGAGGAAAGTCTCCTCCACAATTTCGACATATCGTGACTTGACGTTGACCACTCGGCTTTGCTGACGAATTGCCAACACTGTTGACTTGCTCTTTGTTTACTGTTTCATTCTTTTCAATCTTGAGGGACTTTTCGATAGTAGATGTGTGCTTACGACACAATTCGTTAGCACGACCTTCTTTCAAAACATCAGTGAGAGTCAGCTCCGATTTGAGTCCCTTTTGCCTCAGTTTAGTGTCTGTGGTTGTGCGAATGATGTGAGATTTAATTTCTTTGTCCATGGTCCCAGCGAAAGTCGAGACACGTTTGGCTTGTTGACGGAGGCGAATCTGGTAACTGTCTATTGATTCTTCGGGGTTTTGAACCATTTCACGAAAGATGGCTTCTTCATACTCTGGGACAAGACGGGGCTTGAAATGTTCCTCCAATTTCTTGACGGCTGTGGCATAGCTAGTGCCAGTGTCTGGTAACGTGTGAAAAGTGTCAAAGGAATTTGTCCCAATAAAATGAAGTAACATACTGCGTTTCCGAGCATCATTTGTTGTGTTCATTGCTTGCAGATAGTTCTCAAAACGGGCAAACCAGCGATCCCAAACAGGGCCAGGGTCCTGATCACCCACACAGTCATCGAAAAAAGGTATGGCAGGGATATTAGATGCCATTGTCAACAAAACTTGAAATAGTGCACACAAGCCTGAGCTGAAATACATGCAGACGATCAACGATGGGCGAGTGAATGATTCAGTCAATCATAAAATGTTGTTGAGCTTTTCCCAGCTTTGTGGGACGAAGAGAAAGCCATTCTTGGTCACCAACTATTTCCAATATGATGCAGCAGATGTACAGCTACGTTTAGCAGTCCATGATATAAGTCATTGATGACCATTGTCTTCAAATAAACGGTTTTCCTCGTCGCCAATATAAAATATGACTCTCACAATCATGGCGTCTGTAAAAGTTCCTTTATTTCGATGACGTCATTACATTATAGCCGTGACGTCATTGCATCGTTGCCGTGACGTCATTCACCCAGAACACACCAACGCCCCTAGTGGTGATTACTCCATTACAAGAATGTAATGTAATGTTTTTCTCTCAAAACGTTGACTCCTGATTTCACTAAACAATAAAATTCATTATGGGTCAATTTGCATCAATTGGTCGTGCCATTTGTTTTTGAAGTTGTCTCACTTTGTGTGCATGGCCTGATCCTGACATTAGTAAGGTTTGCAAATCCTAAATTCTTATTATGGCATACATTTCAAGATAATCATATGTGTGGCACACGATGAAGATTTCTACAGTTAAAACGAACATTTCTATGACTAAGTTGCAGAAATATTTACGATTATTTCAGAAATATATATAGCGTCAGGAAAGACCAACACTGAACAAATGGGGAAGGATTGCACTTCAAACGTTTTTCACTTACAGTAACATCGAACAATGAATCATCTGATTAACAGGCCTACACACGTTGCAGATGAAACATTGAATGCAAGTTGAAAAATCCAATATAATTTTTATAAGGATTTAGATTCACTTAATTAATATGACTCCCAAATTTTCATATCCGGCTTAAACTTGGTTTCAATAAGCCAAGTTTAACTTGAGTTCCGACCATGTTAAAAACTGAATTTTCGTGTCTGACAAACCTGGAATCTGACTCAGCAGTCAGCATGCATAAAATCCTCATTGAAGGCTTCTAAAACCAGGAGTTAAACTACCCTGAGTATGTTTTTGCTTAAACCATGGAAAAACCTGGTCTATTTTAAAAACGAGACATGAAAATTTCAAGAAAAGAAAAACTGAATTTTTAATATTTTAAACCTCATTTATACCTAGTTTACCCAGAAACCATGTTTAAACTAGAGATGAAAATTAAGGCCTAAGAGTTGCCAACTGTCAAATAGCAGCTCTTCCAATGAGAAGTGAAGTGTGATATAGCCCTAACGCAGAAATATGAATAATATATAATAAATTATCAACTGTTGACTCGATAGATCTTACACTCAGCCCCCCCCCCCCTAATGAAAACAACTTTGGATTATTAAAAATAGGAGTAAATATGACAAGTCCTATAAGGGGGTACCCATTTAATTTCCAGGGGGGCTTGAGAGTTTGGTTCTGTGTGAAATTATTTATTTCATGGTAACGGTGGCATTATTTATTTATTTCAGGCGCACAAAGTCACCAAATATTAATTCCTAAATCAAGCAACACCTTATTAAGAAATACACCCTCCGGAAATTATTTATTCAAAACTGCCAAAAAAGAATTATATTTATTTCACCAAAACTGGTCAAGAAATTGTTTATTTTTAAAAAAACCTTGAGCTCCCCCCTTCAAACTAAATGGTCTCCCCCGAACGTAATCACCTTCCTAGAACCAGTCTCTTTCTTGAATTATATTGATACTGGCATAGACCAAACTCTTTTAATCACTGCCACATCTGCCACCACTACGCCAAATTCTCTATTTCTTTAAAGAACTCTATTGCATATATCATTATAGTTAATAGACAAACCTCCTCCTGGTTTTACCCCAGCACAATAGAAACAGAAAATCCCCGAGCAATCTGTCTCATTCCAGACTTTATGATGGAGGGTAACACATGACTCTTGTCCTGGTCGTTGATTTTTTCCATTTGGCCATCCTGTCCATGGATTGGTGGGTCCGCAGTTCGAGGAGTCGTTTGTGATCCAAGGACAGAATGGTCTCCCATCTCTCCATTCAAAGGTGTCGTTTCCAGTGTGGTAGAGACCAAACCAAAGGCTGCAATGTGGTTTGACAATAATTATTTTGAATAAGCAGAAATTGCCACTCTAGATAATATATTTGCTAAGCAATATCTAGAAATGCCAGTCATAGTATTTAAAACAGATAGCTGGGATCTGATCCCATATTTTGTGCACAGGTGGGCTTTCAAATTTAAAGGTCACTGAAGATGTGTTAAAGGCATGCATTTCTGAGATTGTTATTATTTTGTGTAGTTTTCTTGCATATATATATATAACCCTTTTATAGCTTGGCGTGCCAAAATATTTTAAAATATCTAGCAAATCTAGCTCTTTCACCAAAGAATTTAGGAAGAAATTTATCTGTGAGATAATTTGACATGTTGAACTCAATCTCGTGGATAAATGATACATTACATTCTCTGGTAAATGGCTATAAGTATACCTAGTAGGACATTGCCCAAAGTGTAGATACAAATTTCATTACCCATTTGTCACTGTGGCCATCTGTGCTGCGAAGAAAGTCAGAATCCAATTCAGTGTAGTTTCATCTCGGATGCTGGCAAGACTACTCACACCTGGATAATCTGATGCGAGGTTTGCGCATTTGGTTTGAGCATCTGCCCCACTATGCAAATCACTTTCCATAAGTCTGTAGCAGTAGCCAGTTCCCGTTCTCTCATGGTAATTGTTTGGGCAGGCTGGTTGGTACCATTGTGCTTGAAATGTAAGAATTAAGAGAATTACCAACACTATTAATATATATACATATATAATATGTAAATGCATAAGCATGAAGACGGGACCGCCTGAATGCAAAATGAATTTTAAAGACTCTAAATCATGATTATCTAAATTATTATTTTTGTATTCAGGTTTCTTCAACAAAAAGTTTGGAGGAAAAAATTGGGACAAAGAGAGATATGTGGAATGGTAATATTCAAAAAGAAAATGTTTATAAAAAGTTTTCAGGGAAGAAAAGAGATTATAAAAAAAGGAATAATAATTTCAGGAAAAAAAAAGCTGAGAAACAAAGTTTAAAAAAAGCAGAATTTCTTGGTTTTTTTAAAGGAATTTTATTAATTTTTGGCTTTTGGACGAAAATTCTTTTTCTAGAAATTTTTTTGTTTGAGAAAATTTTTGTTTTGAACATACATTTTATATATAGGAAATTTTTTCTTTTTGAGCGATTTTTTTAATGCAAGGATCATATTATGGGATATTTGAATCACAACCTTTGATTGAACAATCTGGTTCACTCCTCCAATGTTTGCCATAAGAGACGAGACACGGTGGCTCTGTCCCATCCATAAAATAGTTATACCATAAGTATATGTGGTATACGGTTAATATGACCCAAGGGCGTACTTGTTCATGATGAGATGATAAGACTGGGAGTCTAGATACCCTATCACAGTTTTCAGTTGCCCCAGCATACATGTAGAATGCTGTATACAACCTGCCTCCATTTAATGTCCCGTGAGCTCGGACTAGAGTGAGTTCCCGGGAAGAGATTTGAACCCATGAGGTCAAAGCCAGTAAAACAATTTTTCTAGACTATTGGGCCATCGGTTAACTTGAATGTCGGCCTCCTCAACTGCAGATGCATCTCTGCCTTCTTCCCCTGCAGGTGTTTGCTCACCTCCCCCAAGGACAGAATATAAGTCTGATGCTTGTCTCTCTCTCTGATTGACATTCGCCTCCCTTCAAGTTTGAAGTCGAGGACCCAGAGTTTGTCGCTGCGCCCTTCTCCAGGTGACCCCAAGTTGAAACTTGTCACCAGTCCTAGATCATTTTCAGCAGTCCCATGTACTGGCCATGAAGATCCCATTCCCAGGCACCAACGACGAAGAGAGAATTGCCCAATTTGCGACATTGTCCAGACAAATCTAAGACAACATGATGAGGGAAAACATCTCCCATTTTTAGTTTCACACCGAGGCAGCCTTTGTTGAGTTCCAGGGCGTCTTCCCAACAATCCTGGACAGGGCACAACACTGGCTGGCCTTGGATGAAGAGATACTGGGGGCAAGAAACCTTCTTAACACATAATTATATTATATGGCATAGGTAATGGCCGAGAGCTCTACATACACTTGTGAGAGACGAGAAATTCAAACAGACGCACACTGTGGGGCAAGCTATGCAGCTCTCTTGAGGATTCGGCACGTCCCATAAGATCCCACTGTGGCCTTTGGGGCTACTTATTCTGCTCTCTTGAGGGATTTGGCACATCTCATAGGATCCAACTGTTGCCTGTGGGGCTACTTATGTTGTTCTCTTGAGGATTTGGCATCTCTCATAGGATCCATCTGTGGCCTATGGGGCTACTTATGTTGCTCTCTTGAGGGATTTGGCACATCTCATAGGATCCCACTGTGGCCTATGGGGCTACTAAGTCTAATGCTGTTCTCTTTAGGGATTTGGCACATCTCATAGGATCCAACTGTTGCCTGTGGGGCTACTTATGTTGTTCTCTTGAGGATTTGGCATCTCTCATAGGATCCATCTGTGGCCTATGGGGCTACTTATGTTGCTCTCTTGAGGGATTTGGCACATCTCATAGGATCCCACTGTGGCCTATGGGGCTACTTATGTTGCTCTCTTGAGGGATTTGGCACATCTCATAGGATCCCACTGTGGCCTATGGGGCTACTAAGTCTAATGCTGTTCTCTTTAGGGATTTGGCACATCTCATAGGATCCAACTGTTGCCTGTGGGGCTACTTATGTTGTTCTCTTGAGGATTTGGCATCTCTCATAGGATCCATCTGTGGCCTATGGGGCTACTTATGTTGCTCTCTTGAGGGATTTGGCACATCTCATAGGATCCCACTGTGGCCTATGGGGCTACTAAGTCTAATGCTGTTCTCTTTAGGGATTTGGCACATCTCATAGGATCCAACTGTTGCCTGTGGGGCTACTTATGTTGTTCTCTTGAGGATTTCGCATCTCTCATAGGATCCATCTGTGGCCTATGGGGCTACTTATGCTCTCTTGAGGATTTGGTATGTCTCATAGGATCCCACCGTGGCCCAAGGGGCTACTTATGCTGCTCTCTTGAGGGATTTGGCACATCTCATAGGATCCCACTGTGGCCTATGGGGCTACTTTTGCTGCTCTCTTGAGGGATTTGACACGTCTCATAGGATCCCACAGTGGCCTATGGGGCTACATATGCTGCTCTCTTTAGGGATTTCGCACATCTCAGAGGATCCAACTGTGGCCTATGGGGCTACTTACGCTGCTCTCTTGAGGATTTGGCATGTCTCACAGGATCCCACTGTGGCCTATGGGGCTACTAATGCTGCTCTCTTGATTATTTGGCACGTCTCATAGGATCCCGCTGTGGCCTCTGGGGCTACTTATGTTGCTCTCTTGAGGGATTTGGCACATCTCATAGGATCCCACTGTGGCCTATGGGGCTACTTATGCTGCTCTCTTGAGGATTTGGCACGTCTCATAGGATCCCACTGTGGCCTATGGGGCTACTAATGCTGCTCTCTTGATTATTTGGCACGTCTCATAGGATCCCGCTGTGGCCTATGGGGCTACTTATGCTGCTCTCTTGAGGGATTTGGCACATCTCATAGGATCCCACTGTGGCCTCTGGGGCTACTTATGTTGTTCTCCTGAGAGATTTGGCACATCTCATAGGATCCCACTGTGGCCTATGGGGCTACTTCTGCTCTCTTGAGGGTTTGGAATGTCTCACAGGATCCCACTGTGGCCTATGGGGCTACTTATGCTGCTCTCTTGAGGATTTGGCACATCTCATAGGATCCCACTGTGGCCTATGGGGCTACTTATGCTGCTCTCTTGAGGGATTTGGCACATCTCATAGGATCCCACTGTGGCCCAAGGGGCTACTTATGTTGCTCTCTTGAGGGATTTGGCACATCTCATAGGATCCCACTGTGGCCTATGGGGCTACTTCTGCTCTCTTGAGGGTTTGGAATGTCTCACAGGCTACCTATGCTGCATGCTCTCTTGAGGATTTGGCATAGGATCCCTGTCTCTGTCAGGATGCCCCCTCCAGCCGTACGACTTGAGCCATCCTGTGGGCATTTGGCCTTGGTGGGTGCTGATGCTGGCCTTGGCATCCCTGCCAACTGATATCCAGGTTAAGGGGTCTGCCTTTACGCGAAAACAACTCCGGAGAGGAAGTGATTGTTCAACCGGCCCCCCCTCCCCGCCATATGTGCTCATTGTCACCTAACCATGTTGCATCAGGCCAAACCCGGAGAGGTCTATCTATAGGGGCCATACACCATGGCCATACACCATGGCCATACACCATGGCCATACACCATGGTCATACACCATGGCCATACACCATGGCCATACACCATGGCCTTACACCATGGTCATACACCATGGCCATACACCATGGTTGGGTTGGTGAACAACCGTGTTTTCCTCCAGCTGTCGTGTTCATCCCTCCCTGGCCAGGTCAACCATTGGAGACATGCTGAGGAAATGAGGAAATGCTGTCATCGACCAAAATTTATTGGGGAAATCCATGATGATTCAATGGGAGGGATGTTGATCACATCAATTTTCATGAGGCGGCAAACTTGCTACATAAAAAACCACAAAGAAGTTTGCACAGGAACTGAAATTATTGGCTGGAACAATAAAACATGCATGACTGGGATAGTGCAGGGGTATGCTTTCTTTGTTTCACATTGTGAAATTCACAATATCGGCAATCCAACCATGCCAATTCAACTATGCCAATCTGACTATGATGATCTAATAAAACCAATCCAACTATGCAAATCCGCTTCTTGTTCCATCTCTGATCCTTGCAATCCGATGAAAGTTATCTTTCTTGTACTATCAATATGGATATATAACGTTTATCAAAGAGTAGAAACGTTCTGTAAAATATTTGGTTTTAAATTTCTTCTAACAGCTCTGTCCTTTTTGGTGGACATGTGCATGATGTACCGCCAGTCAACCATAACTAATAATATATGTAGGCTATCTTGTATTGAAAAGGTCACTCTTACCCACAAATGTTGCTCTCAGCGGTGAAGCGTTTCCTCCTCCTGTGCATTTAAGACACGGTTGGCACAAATCCCCTTCTGTCCTCCATCCAATGCATTTGCAGGTTTCCGTGGAAGCTTCGACGCACGAAAAGTGGCAGAAAGTTGCATCAGTACCAGGTGAATTTCGATTTGGCGGGATCGTCTTCGTTGGGAGGATTTCACAACTTAGAGTTTCTTGCCGCTTGGCAAAAGCATTGTTGTTGCAAGTTTCTCCTTTCACGATCACTGACAAATTAAGAATTACAGCTACTATGAGTGTCACAGCATTCATGTCAGTTCTGGTGCTTGCCTGTCATCCCAACTTGTGCCGTATTTTTAAAGACCACGGGTGCCAACTGCTTGTATCTGAAGGATAAATAATTGATCAGCCAAACAAGACAATTGTTATGCATACTCACACACTGGCTAAAATCTATTGAAAAAAGGCCTATTAAACCATTACGAAAGTATATGTAACGTTCTCCAATTTTCCATTGATAGGTGGGGGAAGCTTGGGAGAGTTGGGCCGCAGGGAGGGTTGGGCCACCTTGATTTTTGAGGAAGCCAAAGTATTTTTTAATAAAAATTAATATCTTTCAATGGATGCAACATACTTCGCTAATTTGTTGTCATGATCTTTAGAGAGTAATTCGAATTTTGATGAAAAACGGAAAAATGAGTCATGTTATGAGTTTTAAATTGTCTGTCAGACAACAACGACTGAGAAAATTTTCCCTTGCATGCTTGATAGGTTTGACTATTCAGCTGTTATTGACATATTTTGGAAAATTATCAGACAACCAGTTTTGTCGTAATTCGGATTAAGAAAAAAATGGCTGAATGGGGGAGAGTTGGGACAGTGCCACGACTGTCCCCACATGTGTTGCATTTACCCAGATTCATTTTTATTAAGAAAGAAGAACTTGCTCAGAACAATTTTAAACAGAGACTGAATATTTTTAAGTAAGTAAGTAAGTAAGTAAGTAAGTAAGTAAGTAAGTAAGTAAAATTTTATTTAAAGTCGGAGGTGACAATATAAAACAATAACATAAGCCAACAGGGCTTTTAGCCGACAGCGATAAAACAATTAAATGATGATTATGTACAGATGAAAGATGACGTTTTGCTTATCACATCAATTTTGACTTTAAACTTATAGGTTATCTTTCAGACATATTAATTTTGACTTTAAACTTATAGGTTATCTTTCAGACATATTAAACAGGATCCACATTGACAATTCATCAGGTTTAAATTCATACGAACAAACTGCTTAAACAATTTAGACCTTAGTATATTTCATGGTCTAATAAAATTTTATATCAGGAAATCTAGATGGTGAGAGTTGGGTTGTCAGGCCGAGGCTTAAAAGTCTGACAGCAAACTAGTGTTGCAAGAGGCCTCAATTCGGGGTTAATGACGTCTGTGACCATTATACTACAGGTTAAAAATATTATTGCCTCAAGTACAGCTTTACCGAACCAGACATATAGCAATGGCCCGGGTCATTCAGAGGGAGACTTGGTGGGGAGAGTTGGGCCAATATTTATACAATTTTCATTGGGCTGTAGCTCACATGTTCTCGCGCATATGTCAATGCAATCCTACAGATATATTCTCTAATATTTCTAGATTCAATACTTGCATTAAGCTTCTTAATACAATCATAACTGTCAGCAAGAGGCACAAGAATGTAAAAAGTGGCCCAACTCTCCCAAGCTTCCCCTATATAAAACCTGTCGTAAGGAAACATTTCACTGCAGAAAAGGTTATCCAGTTCCAAAAGTGAAATTATATAAAACCCGATGACCGGGATCTATCTGGTTCATTAGAAGAACTGAGGAGGCATACAATTTTTTGTTGTATGCCTTACTAAGAAAAGCCCACTGACAGCACAGAAACAGATTTGTCAATATCATTTTGACATCTGTCTTCACATCTGTCTTCACAGGCATAATAACCAGGGGGGGCAGCCAGTCCCCCCCCCCTATAAATCACGGAGCATTTCAAATTATCACTGAATTTGGGCAAAGATTTGAAACATTTGGGCAGGGAGCTGCATTGACCTATTTATGAACTGCCCCCCTCCCTGAAAAGATTTCCAAATTTACCCTATATATGTGTTTCTTGACAGAAATTGGACAGTTAAGTGAATAATTGGCGGAAATGGAATGAGTGAATTGCATTAAAAAAAAAGACAGGGGAGTATGCAATTACGTTCATTGCATTTCAGAAGTAATGTTTATGATATTGTGTACTGGCAAAAAATAAATGTTTTATTTTTAGTAAATCATTATATACGTTGAGGAAGAATGAATTATTTGTCATGAAAATCAATCATAGTTGTTTTCATGCTATAGTTCGTATATTAATGTGTCTTAATGCAATTGCATATTATAACTGCACAATGTGCACATTAATACTATTGTCAATACTTTTATCATGGCAACCATTGCTAATTTATTAATGAAACTAAGTGGACCACAATGACCCCAATTATTGACTGAATGGATTTACAAAATACTCAAGTGCATTAGATTTAATATGTGGGGGATCAGATCGAGAAATACTCACCCGTCTGATCTTGTACATATTTTGTTAAAATAAATTTTCTTTCTTGGCATTTTTCTTGGGTTGAGATATGTGATGATAATTCTAAGTTCCAAGTGTTGTCAGTAATCAGATTACAAAGTTATCAGATTATGTATTTTTAATTCTATGTTCCAAAGTGTTGTCAGTAATCAGATTACAAAGTTATCAGATTATGTGATTTAATTCTAAGTTCCAAAGTGTTGTCAGTAATCAGATTACAAAGTTATCAGATTAATGTGTTGTTAATTCTAAGTTCCAAAGTGTTGTCAGTAATCAGATTACAAAGTTATCAGATTATGTGATGTTAATTCTAAGTTCCAAAGTGTTGTCAGTAATCAGATTACAAAGTTATCAGATTATGTGATTTAATTCTAAGTTCCAAAGCGTTGTCAGTAATCAGATCATAAAGTTATCAGATTAATGTGTTGTTAATTCTAAGTTCCAAAGTGTTGTCAGTAATCAGATTACAAAGTTATCAGATTATGTGATGTTAATTCTAAGTTCCAAGTGTTGTCAGTTATCAGATTACAAAGTTATTAGGTTATGTGATTTAATTCTAAGTTCCAAAGCGTTGTCAGTAATCAGATCATAAAGTTATCAGATTATGTAGGGGAGACCGGGAAACCCATCTATACAAACTTGGCCGGTATCGTTGGCCTATGCACTATGAAAAAATTTGCCAAATATAATGTTATGAAAAGCTGGAGTCAAGGATGGTAAATCCTTCCAGGAGGGTAAATCCGTCCACCCTCTAATATGGGCATAAAAATATATCTGTTGAAGTTTTGTGAGTTTTAAAAGCAAGAGTAATTCGTGTTTGTATAAATTTTGCCGCTTTTGGCATTTTAATCATTTTTTGGGTCTATTTAACACCATAAGATAAAAGACAAGCAAACTCTGTGACTTCATCAGCCATTCTGTGTAAGTTGGTTGGCCTTGCAGGCCTATTTCAATCAACAGACAAATGTATTTCATGTAAAAAATCAATGAATCAGATAGAAAATTTATTATTTTTATTGGGTTTTAAAAAATTACTCAGTTGTGACACTTTGGAAGGAAATACAATGGAAATAAAAGTGGACGGAATTGCCATCCTCATATTAAAACTGGCTTGATTTGGTGTTTTGTAAAACCGTCCACCGACATGAAAGTACTTTTATGACTTGCAATGTTCATAATTGGCATATAACTTTGATTTTGGTTGCCATAGTTTCAGCAAAATTACTTGAATTTTTTCACCTTTTTGGATGTTAATGGTAGCACGGAATATGCTCCTTCCATTGATCAGATTTTACTTTTTTTATCTATTCCCATTGTTTGTGAAATAGGGTTTTAGCCAAAAGTGGACGGATTTACCCTCCTTGACTCTACACTAATAAATACAATAGTGTTATTGAAAACCTGAAGTATCGAGGTCAGACATTCTTGTTTTTCTGTCACTTGGTATCAGTAATACGAAGATGGCCCTGTGGTAGAACAGAGTTAGGAGGTATATCTAGAAAATGTTGTCAGATTTAATCTTGCATTGTTGGTTTACTTTTGACAACCACTTTTTACTAGAAAATCAATTTGGGGTCACTTCACCCCAAGGACCCAAACAGTGGGTGGAACAACTTACCTTGTGGCACAAATTACCCTGGGCCCCCCCCATGTTAATCTCCATTGCAAGTTGTTGACTAAGCGTTGCCTTTCATGACAGTAAGTAAAGAGTTCATATAAAACTCAATTGTGAACACCTCAGTTTTGAAAGTTCCAATTGCACATTGAAATTGCTCAGTAATAACTTGCCTTCCTTCTTTCCCAGTTTTAATCCAAATGAAAGTATTTTGAGGCCTAATTGCTGAACATTATTCAGGAACCTCCAAGTACAGTAGCAATGAATTATAAGGAAATATTCTTTGTAAATATTTGCTAATAAGCAGCTTGCAATAATTTGAATTCACTCTGACTTTAAAAATATATATAAATAATAATAATAATAATTATGTCATTTATATAGCGCTAATTCCAATAATATTGCTCATTAGCGCTTTAGCACGCTCAGTCAAATGACTTTTTGAAGAGATATGTTTTCAGTCTCTTCTTAAAGGTTGGAAGTGTATCTGCACCCTTAACTTCAATAGGAATCTTGTTCCATAGTATTGGTGCATATCTTATGAAGGCTCGGTCACCAAATTTGCTGATGCTCATCGGCACATTTAGGAGATGTTTATTCCTAAGATTTGGTGTTGGGTTCCGAGTTTTAATTAGCTCCTTGATGTGACTTGGGGCTTGGCCATTCAATGCTTTCCAAGTTAGACATAACACTTTAAATTCTGTCCTTGCATTGACCGGGAGCCAGTGAAGGTCTTTCCTGTGTTGTGTTATGTGTTCACTTTCTGGAATTTTGCATATCAATCTGGCAGCTGAGTTTTGAGCTATCTGCAGCTTATTTATAAGCTTTTTCTTTACACCTGCAAGAAGGCTGTTGCCATAGTCAAGGTGTGGCGTAACCAGTGAGTTTACCACTGTTTTTGCATCTTCAAGCTTCAAGCTTCGGCGTATTTTTGATATGTTCTTAATATTGAAGTATACTTTTTTGCACATTGCATTTACTTGTTTTTCCATTTCCATGCTTTTGTCCAGTATTACTCCAAGATTTTTAACATGTCCAGCAATTCCGACTTCTACATTATCAATATCAATTGAGTCCATTTTAACCTTTTGCATTTGTTTTTTCGAGCCCAGGATAATGACTTCTGTCTTATCTGCATTATTGAACAGCTTATTTTGCTTTAAGAACAAACGTACTTCCTCTATGCATTTTTCCATTCTGTATTTTGCATTTGTTTGGGTTAGAGTCTGTTCTGGTTTAAAGGCCATAATCAGTTGTTGGTCATCAGCATATTTCTCATCCCGAATGCCATTCTTCTTCGCAATATGACTGACGGGTGCAACATAGGAATTAAAAAGAATTGGTCCAAGTTTCGATCCCTGAGGCACACCTGATTTAAGTGGTCTTGGTTCTGATTCAGCATCGTTTACAATGACAGATTGAGTTTGTTGTGTAATATATGACTTAAACCAGTTTAGGGCAGTGCCCTCTACTCCATAATTCCTCGCTAGCCTGTTGATGAGGACTGCATGGTCAATAGTATCAAAAGCTGCAGATAAATCTAACAGAACCAGCATCACAACCTCCCCTTTGTCCATGCTTACCATCACGTCATTATGTACCTTCGTGAGGAGTGTTTCTGTGCTATGACACTTTTTGTAAGCTGACTGTCTTTCATCCTCAAGGTTGTTTTTGGCAAGATGCTCAGAGTACTGCCGGATTACAACACTTTCTATAATTTTACCTAAATATTGCAGATTCGATACTGGCCTATAATTTTTCTAAACTGCTTCCAGATTGGGCTGCTTAAGTAGAGGTCTGACCAGGGCATGCTTGAGCTTGTTCGGCATTTCACCAGTTTTCAATGAGACATTTATGATTCTTGTAATGACTGGTAACAATTCCTCCAAACATTCTTTCATCAGCCAACATGGTAGTGGGTCTAATTCACACTGTTTGTTGGGCATATTCTGTATAATCCTTTTTACCTCAGCCTCACTTATCTCTTGGAAATCGTTCAAGGTTTGACCCTCATATTTGTTCTCATTTGAATTTTGTCGGGTATGGTTTGGTATACTGTGGCCCAGTTGGTCACGAAGTTTTTTAATCTTTTCCTCAAAGAAGTTTCCAAATTCGTTTGCCAGTGTACCACTGCTTGTATGCGGTGGGAATGGTGACTTACTCTTCCTGTTCATTGCTACATTTATTGCTTTGAACATATTTCTTGGATTTCCTCTGTTATCATTGATCCTTTTAGACAGATCTTCTTCCCTCATCTTGTTCAGTGCATCATTCAGGGCATTTCTCTTTGCTCTATAATTCTCATAGTCCGTAACATTCCTCGATCTGCGCCATTTCCTTTCTGCTCTTCTTTTTTCGACCTTCATAGAGCGTATTGTTGAGTTTGTCCATGGTGTCGGATTTCTCAAGGTAATGGTCCTCTCAATTTTTGGAGCGTGTTTATTCAGGATAGTTTGTGTTGCTTTATAGGCACTCATGAGCATCTCCAGTTGGGATGTAAGTGGAACCTCCTCAATCTTGTCTAATGTTTCATCTATCCTATTTTTGATATCTTGTCTAAATTTAGCCAGGTTGATATCACGTAATTTTCGAAAGGTAATTTGTTCTTTTTTGGGCTTTGGCTTAGCTGTATTGAGGTCGAATAGTATATTATGATGGTCCGAGTTCTGTTCATCAATTTTCCAATCTAGTAATGATGTCTTGGTTGTGGTGATAAGCAGGTCCATAGTATTGCCCCCCTTATGTGTGGGCTGAGTAATGTGTTGCCGTAAGTCAAATACCTGTAAGATTTCAAGAAGCCTTGCAGCCTTGGTGTTAGACGGTTTGTTCACATGAAAGTTTAAGTCACCTACAATCAATACTTCATTGTTATAGTTGTGATATTTCGACAGTAGGCTTGTAAATTCCTCATAGAAGTCATCTAGTTTATATGGATTAGACTTGGATGGCTCTGGTCTATATACCACAAGAAAAGTAAAGTTTGATCCATTTACTTTCAAATGGAGTTCCATTGACTCAAAGGACTTCATATTAAGATTATCAGCAATGGAGACCTCAAGTTGAGACTTGTGCAGACAGGCAACACCTCCTCCTGGTCTATTTTGTCTTGGCACTGACAAGTATTTGTACCGATTTTTATCTTGTAATTGACCAATCTCACTGACATCATCACTTTTCAGCCAGCTTTCAGCAAACAGATACATGTCTAAGTCATGTTCAGCCATATAGTCTTGTACTAGGGAAACCTTATTCCTGAGACTTTGAGCGTTCCAAAAACAAATTTTAAGGTTGGCCTTACCATTGGCCTTCCTTGGAGCATTTGCCACAGAGACAGAACAACCAGTGGGAGGCTTATCTTTTTCATAAATACCAGAACAACATTTGTTACCAGTACTGCTGAACAAAAATTTATTGAGATACATCTTTTGAGTAGGCCTATAACATTTAATTGCTTCCAAGTTGTCATCTAGTTTCCATCTCTGTGGCGCTGACCTTCAGGTTCTCCTTTTCTTCTGGCTGGGAGGTGTTGGGTCAACAGTCTCTGCCAGATCTTTTATTGCACGAGTTGCTCCACGAACACGATCCGATCTGCCGGATATCAGTACACCGTCCATAATCTCATCATACTTGTCTCGATTCTCTTTCCTGGGTTCAGACCACTTGCCCACTTTTAGCATCACCTGGAATTCCTTCGTCAGTTTCATGATCTTGGAGCCACCCCTGCCAATGATCTTGCCAATTGCCTCATTCGGAACTCGCACCAGTTCAGTTATCTCACGTATCGGTTCGTTCATTTCTGTACTGGGTTGCAGGCTTTTGACATCTCTCGGCAGAATCAAGTTTCTGTTAATAGCCATAGCAATCTCATTTGCTGCATCTGGTACCAGGATGTCCTCCTCACTTACAATTAGCCATGCCGTCTAGAATTTTTATCACCCTTTGCTAAAGTGAAATGAAGTCAGGCAGGCAATTCCCGAAACAAGTTGTAGCAAACAAACTGAGGGTAACTTACATTGATGACCGAACCTGGGATAGCTTCTGTCGCATGTAGTGAACTGCTTAAAATTACGGATGAACTGCTTAAAATTACGGATGATCTGACACTACAAAGTGCTTTTTGCATTGTAGAGAGTCTTTATTACTTGGCATATCTGATGTGCCTACACAAGGAATGTTCGAATACTATCTATTGGTGTCCCAATGTCCCAAGCCTCAGTCCAAGCATTGGTAAGTGACATAGTAAATAAACAGTGATGATTTAGTCATGTTTTGCTATCTGACTGTAAAAGCAAAGGTGGAGTTTAGTCCTCGCCCATTCTTATATGCCTTGTAGCGAAGACGTATTTCTGAGATGTTATATTTAAATGAGTCTTTGATGATTGATGTTCTTGAAGAATATGTAATTGAGAGTTGCCTTAACTATGGACAGAACCACAAACACAGCAGGTAGGTTGGAGTCAAAAACTGAACTGAACTGTATTCAATAAATATTGTCGCCCTTTTATATGTGTGGATAATCACTGTTATCTGTGGACTCTATGACTGTGTATGCTGGAATTGCCTGATCCCTGACAAAGGGCAGTTGCAATCCCTGCTTATCCAGTCACATGAGGGTCCACAGTTAACAGTTCACAATTATTATCAACAACATACATCAAAAGTTCACCAAAGGTGATACATCATGAAATGACAAGGTAAGAAATGTTTTTATGCTCTAGCAACATATTTTAAGAATATGTTACATCCCTCACCCCTTAAGTGATATACATACATGTATATCAATAAAACAAATTCATAACCAGAAAAATATAATGTCCTTTAATACAATACAAATGGGATTATAATGTCCAGATAGATATCACTGTTACTTGTAGTTAAATTATCACGACGCCATCTCGGCGGTTGAACGAGACACTCTTCTTCGGTTCGGTGCGAGTGAAAGGTCTGGGCCTTGTCTTCATAGCATGCAGAAATTGGCTTCTTCAAGAAGGCGTGAGACTTGCCGGTCTCTGGTTGGTGGGCTACCGCTGATTGCACAACAGTGAGTGCCAGAACGCCTCTTGAAAATAAAAACACCTAACATGGCACATAGACATACTCCTTTAATGACAAAAAGAGTAAATACAATAATCTTATTTACAAATGTCTTATATGATATATGGTCAAACCTTACTCTTTATATAGTAATGTTTTGTATTAGCATTCTTAGATCAGAAATAACATCACCATAATGAATAAGGGTCACGATTGACATCTCAGAGTCCATGGTCACTGGCTCACTATAAATAGAGAGATTCATGGTTAGTATGCTAGGAAAATTTAAATGTTGATCGAGCTCATGGTCAAATAACACTAATGACCTTAATGTTTCCTCTTTCCTAAACCTTGAAGGTACATAGAAGAACCTCGATCTTGCAGAGCAACCTAAATTTAATTGTAACATAGAGATAGCTGGGGTTACTGTCTTAGTATCAACATATTTGGTACTTTCGAATTCGTTACAAATGACATCATAATTAAATCTTCTGCCTGTGGATATAATCCACTTTCCTTCCATTAGGTACTTTACTGTTGGCATTGAATCCCGAGGGATGCTGTTCATAGTACAATACTTCATAATCTTATTTATATTTCTTGAAATCAGTGAATATATACAAGTATAATAATTGTTAACATTAAGAACGGGATATTTCAAATTACAAAAAGTCAAATGGGTACCAATACACAATTGGGCATAAGCACTATTGGGTACCATATATGTCTGACGATCTGTCGCCAACGCAACATAATTTGATTCTAATGTGTAAGTCAGTGACCGGGGTTGCTCTTCGCATGGGATTGGAACAGTAACAGCTTCAAATAGTTCATATACAGAGTCTTGACGAACTAAAGGTACGGCGGTAATAATGTGTAATTCAAAATTTTGACCAGGTACTAACATGGTATGAAGAGATTTGTAGTAACTTTTAATATCACTTAGAGAACAGGGTAAAGTCAGTGCTCTGGGCAGCTGTCTTTCAATTTCCGTCAGAGCTTTATAAAGCTCTTCAAGGGGAACGAGCATGACAGGTAGTTTACCATCAATCAATTGGCTTGTAAATAAATTTAATTGGGACAGATCAAAATAAATTTCCCTGAGAGAATTTGTGATACCATGAACGGTGTCATGCACAAGAGACATTAAGCGGTTGTACAGCATCTGGGGCTCCAATTCCTTAACCTTTGCTGATAATTGACTAATATCACTCTTCATATTATTGGTTATAGTTATTAACTTATTCAAAGCAACTTCATTTCTCTTAACATGATTAATTGTTCTATTAACTATTGTTAAGGATTGTTCTACCACATGAGACAAACTATCCTGAGCATCAGACAAACCTACTATGTATTGTTTAACGGCTCGCAGCGACTTCTGCGTCGCTACTCCAAATAGTTGTGACATTAAGCCTCCAAAAGCCGGAATTAGGGCCCGAGGTGTACGTCGCTTTTTCTCAGTTAGAGCAAGTTTGATATTGTCAAAAAACAAATAAATCCTGTCATACTCTCTACTAAACTGTTCCAACTCCCTGCGCAGTCTCTCTGCGACTAAACCACCTACGTTTCCAAATTTGTTCTCTGGACTTGAAATAATATCTATATAATTCTCTACACTGTTCCGTAATTCATCTAAATGAGTTTGGTAATGTTCGAGATTAAAAGTATAGCTTATAACCCAGCTACTATAAGAAGTGTAAACAGTTCCTCTGTGGAGAAAATATGCTCCATCTTGACCTTCTAGAGGCACAAGGAATATCACTAGAAGACCAAATAGAAGCGGACACATGGTCCTGAAAGGAAATAGACAGGTTAGTTAGTTATTAGTGTGAAATATATATAATTTCTATTGACTTCAAACATACTGTCGTAATCGACAGACTTAGTAATTTCTAAAAGGACAAAATAATTCCACATTCTTATAGGGCAAAACAATTTCTGGTAACTTGGGAAAATCTTACTCCCTCATACAAATGTGAGTATAACAGATAATTCACTTAACTATATACAAAGTGTACACTTAACTAGACCATGGTTTAAGGTGTGTCCACTGGTGTCTACAGCACGCCACCCCCAACGCGCAACCAGCACCGAGGCATATAATAATGCCGGCTTAAAGGTGTGTCCACTGGTGTTTACAGCACGCCACCCCCAACGCGCAACCAGCACCGAGGCATATAATAATGCCGGCTTAAAGGTGTGTCCACTGGTGTTTACAGCACGCCACCCCCAACGCGCAACCAGCACCGAGGCATATAATAATGCCGGCTTAAAGGTGTGTCCACTGGTGTTTACAGCACGCCACCCCCAACGTACAACCAGCACCGAGGCATCAAACAATGCCGGCTCTAAAATAACTTCCTGCATGCTGCTCTCAACATGCTCAAAAAAAAATATATAGGAAGGGCCATTTAGCTTTTTAACCAGAAGAATCCATGGATGTTTCTTGGTGTTTCCGTTTTCTTAAATTGTACCTTGGTGTACCTACTTCTACTTCATGGGTTCTTCTTCCCCTTCCCCACTCAAGCTGTGAACGTCTCCATATAGGAGAGATTTCATAGCGGTAGGATCTAACTCCTCATACTTCTCGTTGTGTTCGAAATGGGTTAACTTGGCTTGTCTTGGCAGGTGTGGTCGGGATCGAGGGGCCTCATCAGAAGGGTTTGGTGTGGTGGTATTTTCGACCCTAGCAGCATCAGGGTTAGCTAATTTTAAATTGGTTGGTATGAACCAACTTAGTCTGACCAGGGACCTGGTCAACAATCTCATAGTTCACTGTACCCTTTACAGTTATCACCCTGATCTCAGTATACATGGAATATAGATAAATATGACAATATTAATATGCCTATAAAATATTAAGTGCTTATTTGATAATTATAATTGACCACCCTAATCACTGATTAAGCAAAGTCGGCTTAAGGCCTGATAAGCAGAGCCTCCCGTCCTGGTAACCATAATTATAAATGAGCATTGTCATATCAATCATTTATGTGTTAAAAATGCAAATTTTACCTCTTCTAAGATTTAAGATTTCTAATATCTTGACAACGTATGACATGTCATTGGGTGATGACATCACTTGATGTCAAATTCTATAATTAATTGGCAAGGTATAAGCGAGGGTAGCATTATCATGCTCTTTGTTTATGATTGTATTACTCTGCATGGATTAATGTCATCCAGTCATATGTTGGATAGATTCCTTTCGGAGAGATGCTATAATCTTACCAATATAGTCATAAAAATAGGGCTTCCTAAGTTGTGGCCTTCATACCTTTTACTGACAGGCCAAGTTAGTTGTGGGTCATTTCGTCTCCCTGTGCCACTTCTTGGGCTATTTTTTGGTGACAATTCCTTGCTATGTGACCAGTCTTACGGCAGAAATTACATATGTGCTGGCCATTGGGAGCCCATTCGAATTTTACAGATTTTCCCTCTTTATCGCTAGGTGCTCCTTTGTTAACCGAGATGCTATTAATTTTCAGTAGTTTGGAAACGCTTGCCGTAAGGGCATCTACTTTAGAGGACAAGTCTCCAACTTGATCAGACTTTCCTTTGCTTATGCGATCGATTTCCATGGGCTCTCCTCTGCGGACATAGAAAGCACGGTCAGAGGACTGTTGTGCGATTGCAAAGTCTATAGCATCTCCTAGGCCTTCTGGCCTATGCCTCATAAGTTTCCGGACCATGTGGTCATCTTTTAGCCCATCTATAAAAATATCTTTAAGCGGAGTTTGGAGGATAGGACTCCTTAGTTCATTGGCCTCATATGCCTCTTCTGATAATTCAATTATCCTATCAGCAAAATTTTGCACCGTTTCGGCAGAACCTTGAGACGCATGCTTCAATTTCAGGAGTGCTATTTGTTTGTCGGCCGGGTCGCGGTATCTTTCAACGACGCCTGTCTTAAGTCTGCCCAATCAGCATCTGGATTCGCCTTTAGATAGCGTGTGCAGAATGTTGATGCAGGCTCTGCTAGTGACTGCAGTGCTAGAATCTTCATCCTAGAAGCTTCCATGGCCACAGCAGCCCCAGCCTTCTCCATCTGCTTTAACCAAACTTTCAACCCATCAGAAGACTCCCCCGAATACTCCTTCACACAACCAGCCAAGTTCATGGCCCTCAATTCAACCTTGAGGTCATGCATACCACCCACAAGGGTCTCCAGAAATTCTTGAGGGTTCATGGTCACTTAAGTATTAAAATCAAAATCTTGGCAAAGAGTTAGACAGAAAAAGACTATTTCAGAATTCAAAGAAAATAAGGAGGGACTCACTAATGATACCTTTCACAATTAATTACAGCTTAACTATAGAAGGACCAATTGTATGGTTATGGCAATAGGGCTGTTAAAACAGTGTAGGTAAAATTAAGAGCAACCGTAAATTAAATATTCTGACTGAATCAAACAAAAGAACACAGAAAGGGATAAAATATTCCAATATTCGAGCAAACAACTATAGAAGGGCCTAGTTATGGCTATGGCAATAGAGTCACTCACAAAAAGGTCATTTAAACCCAGACAGCTCAAAATACTCAATAAAATCTAATCCTACTTTGTATTTTCCTGTTCTATCAATAAGTTTCTAAATATAACCAGCAGTTCCTACTACCCGTCAGATGTTCAAAATAGTTCACCATGAAATTTAGTTTAACAATAATCTACAAAGTGCCACTTACAAAATAAAATTAAACTATTCTTGCCCACAGAGAATTTTTCACTCACGTTTTCTTTGGGCGAGATCTTCTGTTGTTTTAAGATGAGCGATCGATCGTTCGTTTGACTGTCTCCGGATGATGAAGTTGATGAAAGGGGACGGTTGTTGCGCAACGGTAAAGGGGCCAAGGTGATATAGTTGAAGGGAAGACGTCTTTGGATACAATCGAGTCTCAGAACTGGTTTCCTTACGAGATGATTTCTCCACACCTGGGATCGTCGAGAGTTCAACCAGCGATTTTCTGCAATCTCTAGGAATTTTTCTCATTAAACAACAGCAAGTCTCTTCCAAAATTTCAAGAAATTGAGACTGGAGAACCCAAGTGGCTCTACGAAAATCTTTTACAACCCACCTACCGTGCGTGGACTGTCCGGCTAACCTCAAATTACATATATAAATCTTGTAGCTTTGAAGACTGGCTTGTTACTTCTTAGGTTCAATAAGTTTCTCAGAGTCTTCTTAGGATATGAAAGAGACAAACTTAGCTCACCGGAGTGGAATGGCGTTTTCCTTTTGAGACGGTTGCCTCAAATCCTGGTCAGCAGGCACCAATGTACATAGACGTATTTCTGAGTTGTTATATTTAAATGAGTCTTTGATGATTGATGTTCTTGAAGAATATGTAATTGAGAGTTGCCTTAACTATGGACAGAACCACAAACACAGCAGGTAGGTTGGAGTCAAAAACTGAACTGAACTGTATTCAATAAATATTGTCGCCCTTTTATTTGTGTGGATAATCACTGTTATCTGTGGACTCTATGACTGTGTATGCTGGAATTGCCTGATCCCTGACAAAGGGCAGTTGCAATCCCTGCTTATCCAGTCACATGAGGGTCCACAGTTAACAGTTCACAATTATTATCAACAACATACATCAAAAGTTCACCAAAGGTGATACATCATGAAATGACAAGGTAAGAAATGTTTTTATGCTCTAGCAACATATTTTAAGAATATGTTACAGCCTACCCAGTACATAAATACACTTAGTTAATCCCCAATCATTCATCCATCAATTTATTTGTCCTTGGGACACTGTCCACCATGAAACATGACTAACATGCTCTAATCAATATTCAAACACAATGTCATGCCTTTATCTAAAAGCGTATTCAGCAGTAGCAACTACTGATAATTTTATATATATATATATATTACATATAATCATTGTACCGTCATGAGCGATCTTTGGACTGTCATGAGCAAAAATCCAAGCAGGATGTCATTTGGATGAGATATTAAATTGGCGGCCCTTTGTGTCGGTGTCTGTGCTGGTGATGGACAATTGAGTAATACGTCAGATGGGATAAATGTGTAAAATGTGTAATTAGCCCTCAAAAGTGCCCAGAAAAGGGCTTACTGGACTGCACTTACCATGTATCTGTCTATCTAAACATCTCAGTTGTTGAAGCAGACAGAATTCTGTGATGTTCGGGGCTAATCTGGGAATAATTTGATAACCCGTTTGAATACTAAGTGAGATTCGGGTGCTCATGATGTCTCACAGTAGGCAGTGAAGTTCAAGTTTTAAAAAAATAGTCAGGTGTTTAAACAATGTGATCGATTATAGTCAATGGTATTATGTAATTTTCTGATTTTTCTTATACAATAATGGACAATGTAGAGATGATGTCACGTTGTCACAATGTGTAACAGAGAGGCTCTGATAGGCCTTCTGCAGTGCCTTCTTTCCCAGTTGCATATAATCCAAACGAAAGTATTTCGCAGCCTGATGGCTGAGCATAATTCAATAACTTCCAAATACAATGTTGGCCTTCAGTAGCAATGAATTATCAAAAAATATTCATTTTCAATGTTTATTTTTGTTAAGCAGTTTGGAATAACTTGAATTCACCCTGACTTTAAAAGAAGATGTAATATTAGGCCTGCACTAAATGCTGCATGCCTCGGCCATGCAGTCTAGAATTGTTATCAACCATTGTTTAAGTGAAATGAAGTCAGGCAAGTGATTCCCCAAACGAGCTATATGGCACACAAACTGAGGGTTATAAAAGGGTTACTTTTATGGGTAAAATCTTCGATTCAATCCTGAATTGTCGGTTGTATTTCAAAAATGAGGCTCTGAACCTTGATGCCCCATGTTAGTTCGGCTTCACACCGGGAGCCAGTACCAAGGACTGTGTTTTCATTTTGGATACAGTCTTAAGGTAGCTCGATACCCGTTTTTTTTACTATGAAGTTTTAATTTTACAAATTAAATCCATCATTCTTGAATGAAATATTCACAAAAAAAGAAAATGTACAGAGCTTAAGAGATCCATCTGTATTAGCCATACCACGATTTAATACAATTCAATATGGAAAAAGATTGTTTTCTTACTATGGCTCGCATTTATGGAATTTAATGCCTAATAATATTAAAAAGTGTACAGATTTACATTCAAAGATTTATTGAGGACATGGGAAGGGCCTGCTTGCTCATGTTCTATATGTAACCTGTGATATTGTTAGTTGAATGTTACTGTGATTTATTGTTGTGATTAGTTTTGATTCTTTTATTCTGTCACATAATAGCACTTGTGCTAATGTTGTTTGTTTGTGACTATAAATAAAGATTTTTATTATCATTATTTATTATTTGGTGGTATATAGTATTCTTCATAGCGCATCTGATGGTGAAGACCACAATTCTCAAACCCTCTTAGAAGTCCCGCAAATGCTAAACGAAGCGGCCGACGCAAGAAGTTCTCAAAATTGAAAAAAGATGACTGTAGAGCTCTGCTGCAATGGTGACGTTACAAAAGATAGGACCTGCCTGGCTGCGCGTGAATGTGCACTCGCTACCTCTTTGCATGAGTAGTGAGCCACCTTAATCATAGAAATACATAGAACGGACATGAGGCTCTGGCAGATGAAGCAACCAAATCCACCATCTTGGAACTGCCCTGTATCCTGGCACAATGTAACCGTGACGTCACCATATCTGTGATGTCACTTATAACAATGGCATGACGTCACATCATAATTAGCCTATTGTGACATCATGTCTCAGGGCAGTTCCAATATGGCGGATTTGGTGACCTCATCTTGAGGTGGCATCATACAGCCTCATGTCCGTTCTATGTATTTCTATGACCTTAAAGACGAATGCGGGTATTCTCAGCGCCGCACTGCGGATACTGACGTGACGTCACGAAAAATAGACATAAAAGATAGGAACGCCACTAGTCAGTAGGCCTGCCAGTGGCGTCCTCTGCCAGGTGAATCAAGCATTGCGTGCTGGCTGTCAAAACGTGAGCCAGATGATCAACAAACTTTTGAGCAACTTAGGCTTGTGTGATGTACAATCATGATGCAAATTAGCCTGGATGTCTTTGAGAATAAAGGTGAGTGCAGTTTGCAATGGTACTCTGTCGATGATTTTCTGGTAGAAAACATACATGTGTCAATCTGACAGGAATCTGTAGTCGGCAAAAATTGGCATGGTGCCAATACATTAGTGCAAGTGGTCGAAATAGGCCCGGGAGGGGGTACTTCGCGGACTTTTGCATACGGATGCGCCACGGCAATTTTGAAAACCAGAACCATTTTAATCCGGACACTGCGCAAAAACCACAAACCATTTTAATCTTTCACTAAAATTGTTTGGCAACCAATTTAATCTTCATAGTTTTTAAACCATTTTAATCCTCTTTTGAAGCCGATTCTAACGGTACCAAACATGTTGGGGTTGTGAAAACCAGAACCAAATTAATCAGAATTGTCAAAAAACCAAAACCATTTTAATCCAAGAAGACAAAAAAACCAAAACCATCCAGCGGCGCCTCTATATACACCCTTATAGAGTGAGTACCCCCCCCCCCCCGGGAAAATAGGGGGGTCAACCCAATGCTTTTGGGACCCCTCAAATGCCTTTTTTAGAAGGACGGGTCCTGAACCCCCCCCCCCCCCCAAATAGTCAGGGCCAGCCCTGGGCCAATGCAACCAATGCAGCTGTAAAAGTAAAGGGCCCCGCACAAGGTAGAGCTAACAATTGAGCCAAAACTTGCTCACCTTTATTTACCAAATTGCAATGTTGTTGCCATGTTTCTATCTCTACCACTTGGGTCCATGGTTGATCATTTTCACAAGTTTATAGTGGACCAGATTTTTTTCTCATAATTTTTTTATGGCCTGTTTGACCAGTATAATATGAGTAGACTTCCTCATGAGCAGGACTGTGACTTTTGCTTGTCCACCATGAGCTCCAAGTATACCAAATCTCCAAGTAAAATCACTCTTTAACAACTGGTACTTTTTTGATTCATGAACACTGGAATGCCTTCATGTCGAAATATTCAAACGCCACTGTTAAATAAAATGACCACAACTGACTCAGTGTAACACTGTTGAAGCTCAACACCTGCTGAAATGATGCTTGATATGAAATGGCCATTGCCTGCTCCAAAGCTCTCAAATCATGTCAAATTGCATTAGAGCTACATTTATCCCAAGCAATATCTTCCATCAATACATCTTTCTTAGTAGTAGCAAAATTATTTAAATAAAATATAAATAGGATTATATACTGGGTGAATGTTTATCTTTAAACACTTTAAATAGCATTTAGGCCTACAGGTCATCTTTAATTAGAACAAAAAAGGTTTGAAGGGCCCTGGTGGGGATGTCACAAGCAAGGGTCACATTGGGCCCCGCACATGCTAAGGCCGGCCCTTCAAATAGTGAATTTGTTTGGAAGAATAAGCATGATCCAGCAAGTGAAGATTAATCAGCATACTTCAACCTCTTGGTATTTATATACATCACCAATAGGGTTTTCAAAACTAATTTCTGAGATAAACATGCCTATAAAGTGCTTGGAATTCATTTTTAGAGCATCTGAAACACTCCGGCTTTAAAGCGCTTCTGGCGTCCCGCAGAATTCCGGCTACAACGGCTTCAACTCTTCGGGCCTTGGAACTTGAGAGACCCCCCAAATAACATGGGCTATTTCGACCACTGATAATAAGTCTGATTAGTGCTCAGTCATTATCGTTGTTTTATGATCTGTGAGCATGGGGATAAACTTGCAAATTTATAAAACTGGAAAAGCCTGGAGTTTGGTTTCTCCAATTCCAGGACTTTAAAAACCTTGAAACAATTAAATTTAATGTTACTTCCTATAAGTATCAAACTACGTGTATCCCCCCTCCCCTGTTATCTGACTGAACCCCCCCCCCCCTGTTATCTGACTGTAACCCCCCCTATTATCTACCTATTATCTGACTGTAGGGGGGGCTGTACCAAAAAATGCATTTACAGATATTTTGTTATAACCTTTGCAATTAATTAAGATGTCAAAGGTTAATTGCTTAATTGCTCTGTCTGCTTAATAATTCGCATGGATTAATATGTTTTTTTTTTTCTTTTCAGATTGGGAATTGAAAAGGAAATACTGTGCAATTTAACTCCAGAATTCAATGCAACTTCAAATTCTTGAGTTTGACTATGTTGTGGACGCTAATAAGTAATGACTCTTGAGTCTTGAATAATTTAAAGTATTTGAACAATTCAAGAAACATTTATTACTTTGATTAAGAAAGTATTGTCTTCTCATCTTATGAAGAGGTGAGTGATTTCAGAAAAAAATGCAAAATAAAGATGATATAATTGATATTCTTCAGGTGTGTTATTTAGCCTACTTGATAATTTTATAATCATATGGTCATTATTGCCCGAATTCTGGCAAAATAGCTAAAGATGGTGACTTACTAGGTTTTCCCTTTGGACGTTAGACCTTTGGGGAATTGGAAACCAGTGGTTAGTTTTCTGTTCCCGAATGTCATGAAAGTAATGCACAAAGCTGTTTTCAAGAGAGAAGCATCTTAAGGCTTGTTTTGGGAATATTGTTGTCTTGAATTCTTTGGTCCATTCACAAATATTTTTTTGCCTCTACATATTTTGGATTTTATTGGTCTGTTTCCTGACCTGGGGATTTTATTTCATCATAATACCAGGTCGCACAAGAGATGAGATTTCAGTAGTTCTATAAATCTCCCAACCATTTCAATCATATTATAAGCATAGGTGGATTGATGGATTGATAAGGATCAATTGAGAAGGGTGGATAAAACAGGGAGAGGGAGATGCAAAGGGAGAGGAAGATGCAAAAGGAGGAGGAAATGCTAAGGTAGAGGGGAGATGCATGGGAGCAGGGGCGTAGATTTTTCATTTTTCTACGGTGATGATGATTTCGGGGATCGCAAACTTTGCGTGTGGCCAAACGGGCCGAAAGTTGCGCAGCGGTAGATTTCGAGGGCCACTCTAGGGCCCAAAAGCCTATATATTACAGATTATCGAAGGTTAGTTTTGAGACTTCTTTTTCCACACAACATGCAACTGACATCATGGAGAATTGCTAAATATTAGTCGGATTGACAGATAATTTGTCACCACCAAGTATTAATAATTTGAAATTCTAGGGGGGGGATAATCATATGATCATCCCCCCCCCCCGGCTCATCCTAGGGGGGGATGCATCCCCCCCCCCAGGATCTATGCCCCTGCACTGGAGAGGGAAATGCAAAGGGAGAGGGAAATGCAAAGGAAGAGAGGAGATGCATGGCAGAGGGAAATGCAAAGGGAGAGGGAGATACAAAGGGAGAGGGATATGCATAGGAGAGGGAAATGCAAAGGGAGAGGGAGATGCAAAGAGAGAGGGGAGATGCAAAGGGAGAGGGAGATGCAAAGGAAGAGGGAGATGCAAAGGAAGAGGGAGATGCAAAGGGAGAGGGAGATGCAAAGGGAGAGGGAGATGCAAAGGGAGAGGGAGAAACAAAGGGAGAGGGAGAGGCAAAGGGAGATGAAAGGGAAATGCAAAGGGAGAGGGATATGCAAAGAGAAAGGGGATATCTATGGGAGAGGGAGATGCAAGGGAGAGAGAGATGCAAAGGGAGATGGAAATGCAAAGGGCGAGAGAAATGCAAAGGGAGAGGAGATGAAAAGAGGGGGGAGATACATAGGAGAGGGAGATGCATAGGAGAGGGTGATACAGAGGTAGAGAGAGTTGCAAAGGAGAGGGAGATGCAACAGGAGAAGGAGATGAAAAGGGAGAGGGAGCAAAGGGAGAGGGAGATGCAGAGGGAAAGGGAGATTCAAAGGGAGCTGGAGAAAAGGGAGTGGGAGATGCATAGGAGAGGGATATGCAAAGGGAAATGGAAATGCAGAGGGAGAGCGAAATGCCAAGGGAGAGGGAAATACAAAGGGAGAGAGACTGCCAAGGTAAAGGGAAACGCAAACGGAGTGAGACATGCAGAGAGAGATGGAGATGCAAAGGGAGATGGAATTGCGAAGGGAGAGGGATATATATGCAAAGAGGGATGGAGACACATAGGAGAGGGAGATGCACAAGGAGAGGGAGATGCAAAGATAGAGGGAGATGCAGAGGTTGAGGGAGATGCAGAGGTAGAGGGAGATGCAGAGGAAGGAGCAGGCGTGCAGGAGAGTGATATGCATAGGGAGATGCAGAGGGAGAGGAGAATGCGACGGGAGAGGGAGATAAAAAGGAAGAGAGAGATGAAAAGAAAGAGAGAGACGATAAGGAACAGGGCGATATGCAGGGAGAGGGAGTTGCAAGGAGAGGGAGATGCATAGGAGAGGGAATTGCAAAGGGAGAGGGAAATACACTGGAGAGGGACATACACAGGGTAGGGAGATGCACAGGAGAGCAAAGGAGAGGGAGATGCATGGGAGAGGGAGAGAACAGAAGAGGGAGATGCACTGGAGATGGAGATGCACAAGAGAGGGAGACCACAGGAGAGGGAGATGCATTGGAGAGGGAGATGCATGGGACATGGGAGGGGAAGATGCATGGGAGGGGGAGAGCACAGGAGAGGGAGATGCACGGGAGGGGTAGAGCATAGGAGAGGGAGATGCACTGGAGAGGGAGATGCACAACAGAGGGAGAGCACAGGAGAGGGAGATGCACAGGAGAGGAAGAGCACAGGAGATGGAGATGCATGGGAGGGGAGAGCATAGGAGAGGGAGATGCACTGGAGATGGAGATGCATGGGAGGGGGAGAGCACAGGAGAAGGAGATGCACTGGAGATGGAGTTGCATGGGAGGGGTAGAGCACAGGAGAGGGAGATGCACAGGAGAGGGAGAGCACAGAAGAGGGAGATGCACTGGAGATGGAGATGCATGGGAGGGGGAGAGCACAGGAGAGGGAGAGCACAGGAGGGGGAGATGCATGGGAGAGGGAGAGCACAGGAGAGGGAGATGCACGTGAGATGGAGATGAACGGGAGAGGGAGAGCACAGGAGAGGGAGATGCACTGGAAATGGAGATGCATGGGAGGGGTAGAGCACAGGAGAGGGAGATGCACAGGAGATGGAGATGCATGGGAGGGGTGAAGCACAGCAGAGGAAGAGCACAGGAGAGGGAGAGCACAGGAGGAGGAGATGCACTGGAGATGGAGAGCACAGAAGAGGGAGATGCACTGGAGATGGAGATGCATGGGAGGGGGAGAGCACAGGAGAGGAAGAGCACAGGAGAGGGAGAGCACAGGAGGGGGAGATGCATGGGAGAGGGAGAGCACAGAAGAGGGAGATGCACTGGTGATGGAGATGCACGGGAGAGAGAGAGCACAGAAGTGGGAGAGCACAGGTGATGGAGATGCACGGGAGAGAGAGAGCACAGAAGAGGGAGAGCACAGGTGAGGGAGATGCATGGGAGGGGTAGAGCATAGGAGAGGGATATGCACTGGAGAGGGAGATGCACAACAGAGGAGAGCACAGGAGAGGGAGATGCACAGGAGAGGAAGAGCACAGAAGATGGAGATGCATGGGAGGGGAGAGCATAGGAGAGGGAGATGCACTGGAGATGGAGATGCATGGGAGGGGGAGAGCACAGGAGAA
Organism: Platynereis dumerilii; assembly: GCA_026936325.1. Taxonomy (NCBI): domain Eukaryota; kingdom Metazoa; phylum Annelida; class Polychaeta; order Phyllodocida; family Nereididae; genus Platynereis; species Platynereis dumerilii. Next base: position 7,727,251 of record JAPTHN010000024.1, read on the forward strand.
GGAGATGCACTGGAGATGGAGATGCATGGGAGGGGTAGAGCAAAGGAGAGGGAGATGCACAGGAGAGGGAGAGCACAGAAGAGGGAGATGCACTGGAGATGGAGATGCATGGGAGGGGGAGAGCACAGGAGAGGGAGAGCACAGGAGGGGAGATGCATGGGAGAGGGAGAGCACAGGAGAGGGAGATGCACGTGATATGGAGATGAACGGGAGAGGGAGAGCACAGGAGAGGGAGATGCACTGGAAATGGAGATGCATGGGAGGGGTAGAGCACAGGAGAGGGAGATGCACAGGAGATGGAGATGCATGGGAGGGGTAGAGCACAGCAGAGGGAGAGCACAGGAGGGGAGATGCATGGGAGAGGGAGAGCACAGAAGAGGGAGATGCACTGGAGATGGAGATGCATGGGAGGGGGAGAGCACAGGAGAGGAAGAGCACAGGAGAGGGAGAGCACAGGAGGGGAGATGCATGGGAGAGGGAGAGCACAGAAGAGGGAGATGCACTGGTGATGGAGATGCACGGGAGAGAGAGAGCACAGAAGTGGGAGAGCACAGGTGATGGAGATGCACGGGAGAGAGAGAGCACAGAAGAGGGAGAGCACAGGTGAGGGAGATGCATGGGAGAGGGAGAGCACAGAAGAGGGAGATGCACTGGAGATGGAGATGCATGGGAGGGGGAGAGCACAGGAGAGGAAGAGCACAGGAGAGGGAGAGCACAGGAGGGGGAGATGCATGGGAGAGGGAGAGCACCGAAGAGGGAGATGCACTGGTGATGGAGATGCAAGGGAGAGGGAGAGCACAGGAGGGGGAGATGCACTGGAGATGGAGATGCACGGGAGAGGGAGAGCACAGGAGAGGGAGAGCACAGGAGAGGGAGATGCACTGGAGATGGAGATGCACGGGAGAGGGAGAGCACAGGAGAGGGAGATGCACTGGAGAGGGAGAGCACAGGAGAGGGAGATGCACTGGAGATGGAGATGCACGGGAGAGGGAGAGCACAGGAGGGGGAGATGCACTGGAGATGGAGATGCACGGAGAGGGAGAGCACAGGAGAGGGAGATGCACTGGAGATGGAGATGCATGGGAGGGGGAGAGCACAGGAGAGGGAGATGCACGTGAGATGGAGATGAACGGGAGAGGGAGAGTACAGGAGCGGGAGATGCACAGGAGAGGGAGATGTATGGGAGAGGGAGATGCACGTGAGAGGGAGATGCACTGGAGAGGGAGAGCACAGGAGAGGGAGATGTACGGGAGAGGGAGATGCACGGGAGAGGGAGAAGCACGGGAGGGGGAGAGCACAGGAGAGGGAGAGCAAAGGAGAGGGAGATGCACAGGAGATGGAAATGCACAGGAAGGGGAGAGCACAGGAGAGGGAGATGCACTGGAGAGGGAGAGCACAGGAGAGGGAGATGCACTGGAGATGGAGATGTGTGGGAGAGGGAGAGCACAGGACAGGGAGATGCACTGGAGATGGAGATGCACGGGAGAGGGAGAGCACAGGAGAGGGAGATGCACTGGAGATGGAGATGCATGGGAGAGGGAGAGCACAGGAGAGGGAGATGCACTGGAGATGGAGATGCACGGGAGAGGGAGAGCACAGGAGAGGGAGATGCACGGGAGGGGTAGAGCATAGGAGAGGGAGATGCACTGGAGAGGGAGATGCACAACAGAGGGAGAGCACAGGAGAGGGAGATGCACAGGAGAGGAAGAGCACAGGAGATGGAGATGCATGGGAGGGGAGAGCATAGGAGAGGGAGATGCACTGGAGATGGAGATGCATGGGAGGGGGAGAGCACAGGAGAAGGAGATGCACTGGATATGGAGATGCATGGGAGGGGTAGAGCACAGGAGAGGGAGATGCACAGGAGAGGGAGAGCACAGAAGAGGGAGATGCACTGGAGATGGAGATGCATGGGAGGGGAGAGCACAGGAGAGGGAGAGCACAGGAGGGGGAGATGCATGGGAGAGGGAGAGCACAGGAGAGGGAGATGCATGTGAGATGGAGATGAACGGGAGAGGGAGAGCACAGGAGAGGGAGATGCACTGGAAATGGAGATGCATGGGAGGGGTAAAGCACAGGAGAGGGAGATGCACAGGAGATGGAGATGCATGGGAGGGGTAGAGCACAGCAGAGGAAGAGCACAGGAGAGGGAGAGCACAGGAGGAGGAGATGCACTGGAGAGGGAGAGCACAGAAGAGGGAGATGCACTGGAGATGGAGATGCATGGGAGGGGGAGAGCACAGGAGAGGAAGAGCACAGGAGAGGGAGAGCACAGGAGGGGGAGATGCATGGGAGAGGGAGAGCACAGAAGAGGGAGATGCACTGGTGATGGAGATGCACGGGAGAGAGAGAGCACAGAAGAGGGAGAGCACAGGAGAGGGAGATGCACGGGAGGGGTAGAGCATAGGAGAGGGAGATGCACTGGAGAGGGAGATGCACAACAAAGGGAGAGCACAGGAGAGGGAGATGCACAGGAGAGGAAGAGCACAGGAGATGGAGATGCATGGGAGGGGAGAGCATAGGAGAGGGAGATGCACTGGAGATGGAGATGCATGGGAGGGGGAGAGCACAGGAGAAGGAGATGCACTGGAGATGGAGATGCATGGGAGGGGTAGAGCACAGGAGAGGGAGATGCACAGGAGAGGGAGAGCACAGAAGAGGGAGATGCACTGGAGATTGAGATGCATGGGAGGGGGAGAGCACAGGAGAGGGAGAGCACAGGAGGGGGAGATGCATGGGAGAGGGAGAGCACAGGAGAGGGAGATGCACGTGAGATGGAGATGAACGGGAGAGGGAGAGCACAGGAGAGGGATTTGCACTGGAAATGGAGATGCATGGGAGGGGTAGAGCACAGGAGAGGGAGATGCATGGGAGGGGTAGAGCACAGCAGAGGGAGAGCACAGGAGGGGGAGATGCACTGGAGATGGAGATGCATGGGAGGGGGACAGCACAGTAGAGGAAGAGCACAGGAGAGGGAGAGCACAGGAGGGGAGATGCATGGGAGAGGGAGAGCACAGAAGAGGGAGATGCACTGGTGATGGAGATGCACGGGAGAGAGAGAGCACAGAAGTGGGAGAGCACAGGTGATGGAGATGCACGGGAGAGAGAGAGCACAGAAGAGGGAGAGCACAGGTGAGGGAGATGCATGGGAGAGGGAGAGCACAGAAGAGGGAGATGCACTGGAGATGGAGATGCATGGGAGGGGGAGAGCACAGGAGAGGAAGAGCACAGGAGAGGGAGAGCACAGGAGGGGGAGATGCATGGGAGAGGGAGAGCACAGAAGAGGGAGATGCACTGGTGATGGAGATGCACGGGAGAGGGAGAGCACAGGAGGGGGAGATGCACTGGAGATGGAGATGCACGGGAGAGGGAGAGCACAGGAGAGGGAGATGCACTGGAGATGGAGATGCACGGGAGAGGGAGAGCACAGGAGAGGTAGATGCACTGGAGAGGGAGAGCACAGGAGAGGGAGATGCACTGGAGATGGAGATGCACAGGAGAGGGAGAGCACAGGAGGGGGAGATGCACTGGAGATGGAGATGCACGGGAGAGGGAGAGCACAGGAGAGGGAGATGCACTGGAGATGGAGATGCACTGGAGAGGGAGAGCACAGGAGAGGGAGATTCACTGGAGAGGGAGAGCACAGGAGAGGGAGATGCACTGGAGATGGAGATGCTTGGGAGGGGAGAGCACAGGAGAGGGAGAGCAAAGGAGAGGGAGATGCACAGGAGAGGGAGATGTATGGGAGAGGGAGATGCACGTGAGAGGGAGATGCACTGGAGAGGGAGAGCACAGGAGAGGGAGATGTACGGGAGAGGGAGATGCACGGGAGAGGGAGAAGCACGGGAGGGGGAGAGCACAGGAGAGGGAGAGCAAAGGAGAGGGAGATGCACAGGAGATGGAAATGCACGGGAAGGGGAGAGAACAGGAGAGGGAGATGCACTGGAGAGGGAGAGCACAGGAGAGGGAGATGCACTGGAGATGGAGATGCACGGGAGAGGGAGAGCACAGGAGGGGGAGATGCACTGGAGATGGAGATGCACGGGAGAGGGAGAGCACAGGAGAGGGAGATGCACTGGAGATGGAGATGCATGGGAGGGGGAGAGCACAGGAGAGGGAGATGCACGTGAGATGGAGATGAACGGGAGAGGGAGAGCACAGGAGCGGGAGATGCACAGGAGAGGGAGATGTATGGGAGAGGGAGATGCACGTGAGAGGGAGATGCACTGGAGAGGGAGAGCACAGGAGAGGGAGATGTACGGGAGAGGGAGATGCACGGGAGAGGGAGAAGCACGGGAGGGGGAGAGCACAGGAGAGGGAGAGCAAAGGAGAGGGAGATGCACAGGAGATGGAAATGCACGGGAAGGGGAGAGCACAGGAGAAGGAGATGCACTGGAGAGGGAGAGCACAGGAGAGGGAGATGCACTGGAGATCGAGATGTGTGGGAGAGGGAGAGCACAGGACAGGGAGATGCACTGGAGATGGAGATGCACGGGAGAGGGAGAGCACAGGAGAGGGAGATGCACTGGAGATGGAGATGCATGGAAGAGGGAGAGCACAGGAGAGGGAGATGCACTGGAGATGGAGATGCACGGGAGAGGGAGAGCACAGGAGAGGGAGATGCACGGGAGGGGTAGAGCATAGGAGAGGGAGATGCACTGGAGAGGGAGATGCACAACAGAGGGAGAGCACAGGAGAGGGAGATGCACAGGAGAGGAAGAGCACAGGAGATGGAGATGCATGGGAGGGGAGAGCATAGGAGAGGGAGATGCACTGGAGATGGAGATGCATGGGAGGGGGAGAGCACAGGAGAAGGAGATGCACTGGATATGGAGATGCATGGGAGGGGTAGAGCACAGGAGAGGGAGATGCACAGGAGAGGGAGAGCACAGAAGAGGGAGATGCACTGGAGATGGAGATGCATGGGAGGGGGAGAGCACAGGAGAGGGAGAGCACAGGAGGGGGAGATGCATGGGAGAGGGAGAGCACAGGAGAGGGAGATGCACGTGAGATGGAGATGAACGGGAGAGGGAGAGCACAGGAGAGGGAGATGCACTGGAAATGGAGATGCATGGGAGGGGTAAAGCACAGGAGAGGGAGATGCACAGGAGATGGAGATGCATGGGAGGGGTAGAGCACAGCAGAGGAAGAGCACAGGAGAGGGAGAGCACAGGAGGAGGAGATGCACTGGAGAGGGAGAGCACAGAAGAGGGAGATGCACTGGAGATGGAGATGCATGGGAGGGGAGAGCACAGGAGAGGAAGAGCACAGGAGAGGGAGAGCACAGGAGGGGGAGATGCATGGGAGAGGGAGAGCACAGAAGAGGGAGATGCACTGGTGATGGAGATGCACGGGAGAGAGAGAGCACAGAAGAGGGAGAGCACAGGAGAGGGAGATGCACGGGAGGGGTAGAGCATAGGAGAGGGAGATGCACTGGAGAGGGAGATGCACAACAAAGGGAGAGCACAGGAGAGGGAGATGCACAGGAGAGGAAGAGCACAGGAGATGGAGATGCATGGGAGGGGAGAGCATAGGAGAGGGAGATGCACTGGAGATGGAGATGCATGGGAGGGGGAGAGCACAGGAGAAGGAGATGCACTGGAGATGGAGATGCATGGGAGGGGTAGAGCACAGGAGAGGGAGATGCACAGGAGAGGGAGAGCACAGAAGAGGGAGATGCACTGGAGATTGAGATGCATGGGAGGGGGAGAGCACAGGAGAGGGAGAGCACAGGAGGGGGAGATGCATGGGAGAGGGAGAGCACAGGAGAGGGAGATGCACGTGAGATGGAGATGAACGGGAGAGGGAGAGCACAGGAGAGGGAGATGCACTGGAAATGGAGATGCATGGGAGGGGTAGAGCACAGGAGAGGGAGATGCATGGGAGGGGTAGAGCACAGCAGAGGGAGAGCACAGGAGGGGGAGATGCACTGGAGATGGAGATGCATGGGAGGGGGACAGCACAGTAGAGGAAGAGCACATGAGAGGGAGAGCACAGGAGGGGAGATGCATGGGAGAGGGAGAGCACAGAAGAGGGAGATGCACTGGTGATGGAGATGCACGGGAGAGAGAGAGCACAGAAGTGGGAGAGCACAGGTGATGGAGATGCACGGGAGAGAGAGAGCACAGAAGAGGGAGAGCACAGGTGAGGGAGATGCATGGGAGAGGGAGAGCACAGAAGAGGGAGATGCACTGGAGATGGAGATGCATGGGAGGGGGAGAGCACAGGAGAGGAAGAGCACAGGAGAGGGAGAGCACAGGAGGGGGAGATGCATGGGAGAGGGAGAGCACAGAAGAGGGAGATGCACTGGTGATGGAGATGCACGGGAGAGGGAGAGCACAGGAGGGGGAGATGCACTGGAGATGGAGATGCACGGGAGAGGGAGAGCACAGGAGAGGGAGAGCACAGGAGAGGGAGATGCACTGGAGATGGAGATGCACGGGAGAGGGAGAGCACAGGAGAGGTAGATGCACTGGAGAGGGAGAGCACAGGAGAGGGAGATGCACTGGAGATGGAGATGCACAGGAGAGGGAGAGCACAGGAGGGGGAGATGCACTGGAGATGGAGATGCACGGGAGAGGGAGAGCACAGGAGAGGGAGATGCACTGGAGATGGAGATGCACTGGAGAGGGAGAGCACAGGAGAGGGAGATTCACTGGAGAGGGAGAGCACAGGAGAGGGAGATGCACTGGAGATGGAGATGCTTGGGAGGGGGAGAGCACAGGAGAGGGAGAGCAAAGGAGAGGGAGATGCACAGGAGAGGGAGATGTATGGGAGAGGGAGATGCACGTGAGAGGGAGATGCACTGGAGACGGAGAGCACAGGAGAGGGAGATGTACGGGAGAGGGAGATGCACGGGAGAGGGAGATGCACGGGAGGGGGAGAGCACAGGAGAAGGAGAGCAAAGGAGAGGGAGATGCACAGGAGATGGAAATGCACGGGAGGGGGAGAGCACAGGAGAGGGAGATGCACTGGAGAGGGAGAGCACAGGAGAGGGAGATGCACTGGAGATGGAGATGTGTGGGAGAGGAAGAGCACAGGAGAGGGAGATGCACTGGAGATGGAGATGCACGGGAGAGGGAGAGCACAGGAGAGGGAGATGCACTGGAGAGGGAGAGCACAGGAGAGGGAGATGCACTGGAGATGGAGATGCACGGGAGAGGGAGAGCACAGGAGAGGGAGATGCACTGGAGATGGAGATGCACGGGAGAGGGAGAGCACAGGAGAGGGAGATGCACTGGAGAGGGAGAGCACAGGAGAGGGAGATGCACTGGAGATGGAGATGCTTGGGAGGGGGAGAGCACAGGAGAGGGAGATGCACAGGAGAGGGAGAGCACAGAAGAGGGAGACGCACTGGAGATGGAGATGCATGGGAGGGGGAGAGCACAGGAGAGGGAGAGCACAGGAGGGGGAGATGCATGGGAGAGGGAGAGCACAGGAGAGGGAGATGCACTGGAAATGGAGATGCATGGGAGGGGTAGAGCACAGGAGAGGGAGATGCACAGGAGATGGAGATGCATGGGAGGGGTAGAGCACAGCAGAGGAAGAGCACAGGAGAGGGAGAGCACAGGAGGGGGAGATGCACTGGAGAGGGAGAGCACAGAAGAGGGAGATGCACTGGAGATGGAGATGCATGGGAGGGGGAGATCACAGGAGAGGAAGAGCACAGGAGAGGGAGAGCTCAGGAGGGGGAGATGCATGGGAGAGGAAGAGCACAGAAGAGGGAGAGCACAGGTGAGGGTGATGCACG